>CM077097.1:78879175-79465620 GCA_039513925.1 Platanthera zijinensis
CCTGTTGCGGGTTAAGGAAAGACAAAGCCTAGGTTCCTATGGAAATACCTCTACTTGTGCATTGATCTCACGCACGGTCAGTGTTTCTTCGTTTATGGGGAGATGTTAGATTTTCACCTTCATAATCGTATGGTCTA
This sequence comes from Platanthera zijinensis, assembly GCA_039513925.1. Taxonomy (NCBI): domain Eukaryota; kingdom Viridiplantae; phylum Streptophyta; class Magnoliopsida; order Asparagales; family Orchidaceae; genus Platanthera; species Platanthera zijinensis. The sequence goes on from CM077097.1 coordinate 78,879,313, forward strand.
GTTTATTGGTACTCGCAAGACTAGTGCACAGTTTTACATTTTATATATGATTTTTACCAATAACCCCCTTGAAATTGAGGGGATCATACGTCTGACACACGATCATGCGAATTTGTTCTCCCACGATAATCATGCAGCAACTAGGGTGATCCAGTCTTTTTCTATACAGTATTCATTTCTTCATGCGTGATCATGCGTGTATTAGTGCAAGGGCAGGATTGTGAGTGAGTTATTTTTTATTATGGCCTATATAAACTTATTTCATAATTCATTCCGCGAGATCGATATTGGAGTGCCTTTTTCACTTATTTCCCCTATAGTATCAGGGCTTCACCTTAGTGTTTCTCTAACCTCTCCAAGCACTTTAGATATTGAAATAAGATATTACCAAGATTTTCAATGGATCTTCAAGTCACTGGCCATGGACTTGGAGACGAAAAAATGTAGAGAGAAGAGAAGGATGAGGTGACAACTCTACCTTTGAATCTAGGAAGGTAGTCGGAAAGGAATTCTAGGAGATAGTGGACCAAGCCTAGATGCTTAGTGAGGAAAGAGGTGAAGGAGACTACCCTCATTAGCGACGTTTGTGAGCGAAGTGATGAAGGTAACCGACACGGTGATTAAAGAAGCAGTGAAAGCAACCCGCACCCTTAATGTAATAGATTTCAATTTTTGCTCTACTTGTAGGGACCCCTCACCCCACCCCAATTTGAACCAACGATATCTGAATAAGCAATCATATCTAAAGTTTCATCTAGATTGATATACCCCACAATAATTCGCGAGAGATTCGATACTTGTTGGTTTTTACACCATTTTTTTATTACTTGAAAGATCTGTACAATTGTCGTGATCGTACAAATTTTTTTACATCATTGCCAAGAAGCATAATTGTTGAGATTTCTGTAGAGGAATTTGATTAGATGAAGGCCTTTTCATTGCGACCTTTAGGTGTTGTCATACTTCGCCTTTTTTTAAAATTACCCATTGATGGGGTTCCTCCTTAATTTTCTAAGTAAAACCGAAAAGGTTTACTCCAAGGACACAGAGGCAAGATAACCCAATCAGACGAGCCGCGCTCACCCAAAAGTTCCAAAAATATCCAAGAAGAAGGCAAAACTGTGCGCCTTCCCGCCAGAGCGCCAGGACAGCGCGAGTGCCAGGACAGTTCGAGCGCACGGCGCACCGGCGTAGTGCACGCAATGCGGTCATACAAAGTGCAGCCACAGCGCGGGCACGCGCATAACGCACTCCAATGCCTGTGTGTCACTGTCTCCAGCAGCCACCGGCTCTGGCCCCCACCGTCCGAACTGCCTGGGGGCAATCCAGTCATTTAGGCAAAATTGGAGATTCAAGTGATCGAAGCGGAGCAATGCTATTCGACAACACAAATCATTCTCTGGCGTAATTACAATTATGACCCTCCAAAAAACTATAAGTAGGCCCTCAAACCTTCATTTAAAGCCATGCAACTCCATATGAAAGAGAGAGCTCTGTGGTTTTCCGGTGAGATGGTGGACTTAGGCTGATTCTCCGCTCAGAAATTCTCCCTACTCTTCTCATTGCACTAAGGTTTCCTCACACCTCAAGTGACATTACCTGTCTCTACGAGAGCGCTACCTCTTGAAACTTCATGTGGACTTAGAGAATTACTAATCTGAAAAGTTTCCATCGAGGTTCCGTGAGTACAACACCAGCTCAATACTAGAGCGCTTCCATCAAGGCCCTGAGGACTTAGCCATTTCCCTCATTTTCTACACCTGTAACGGAGTAGTGGCCTGTCGCCCTTTGAAATCAAATCAAACTCTATAAACTCCAAGAAGCTAGTGGATTTTTGGTCGGCACAATTTTAGTCACATTTGTTTTCACCCTCTCCGGTTTTTCCATGTAAAAACGCCTTTTGTCATAGCCTTTGGCTTTGGGAGGGGAAGATGTGACGCGCACTTCCGGGTGAGTGGTGTGACCTCCACGTTGTAGCTCGCTGGGTCTTTTCATAGGCAGACACTTTAACTAGCAAGGGCTAAATCCCAGCTTGAACAAATCCTCCTTTGTCCTCCAGAAGACAGACAAAATAACTTGAATTGTTCCCTCTCAGTCTAAACTTAGTTGAACCGGTATACGAGTTTCAACTGCAAGGTAATCCGACTAGCTAAAAAATACATTGTGATAATTGGATTTCAAGCACAACCCATCATTATGATTAAACTATTGTATAGTCTCTCTCCTTATTCACGATCTCGCAGCAAGAGCTTTCCCAAATCTAAAATTTCCTCTTCCTCCTCCCGCTGCAATATCTCCTCATCCCCTTCCCCATCTTCTTTGCTCGGACTTCAAGTCGCACTTGGGACTGATAAAATTTCTCAAGATGATTAGGGAGATAGCTCTGATACCAAGTAAAACTTTCAAAGCAATCAAGATGACACCTTGATCAAGCGGAAAATAGGAACCAGGCGCAGGAACACTCAACCACAAACCAAGCTCAATAAATTTGAAACAACAGAAGGCAACAATAAGTGGTATTATAAAAAATCTTTTTTACAAGGAAGGACATAAATGGCGAGACATGATTCGTCGATGTACAAAGGAAGAGCATACAAACAAAGCAATTACAACAAGCCGTACAGATTGCCTCAGATACTGCCGAGACCGCCGAGATCAACAAGCTTCTGCTGCACCAAACTGAACTACGAAGTCCACATAGACCACGGACAACCAGTTATTCTGCTGAACACCTTTCTCTGCTCCCTACATGCCGTCTGACCGCAGAAGTCGCCTAGCTGCTAGAGTCCGCGAACAAGCCGCTGTCGAACTAAAGAACAGACCGCCGAGAGCAACAGACAAGTTATTGAACTGAGAAAGCTGAAGGAGAGAAGACCAGCTGGCCGCAATCGTGACCTGCTGCAAACCACTGATGATAACCGCAAACTCCACTGATCCCTAACCTCATTCAACACCAAAACCTGGCTTCTCAGTGTTAGCCGCACAACATGAAAACAACAAACCCGTTAACCTTCTCAAACCATGCGGACAGAAAATCCGAGGCCACAACAATTAACCAACACCCAACTTACTATTCATTCAGATAATTACGACGTCACAGGAATGTCCTATTTATTGGCACAGAGAGGAGTGTGGTCATCGCCCTAGTAGATAGAAACACCACCCCACCCCGCAGCTAGCACAGAGTAGTCTACCCAGTCCGTATGGACAAGGCCGAACACCAGCCTATCCGCCTGTCATCAAGGAGGACAGATAGAAGCCAGACCACATCCCAGCGAACATCGCATCAACCCGCAACAACGATTTCTACGACCAAAGGCACGGACCGCCCGGTCAACCAACAGACATCCAACGTGAGCTCAACAGACACAAACAATAGTCTGCCAGCTCCAATCCAGTTCTCCTAATAGTGAACTCCGTGGTTACCTTCCAACCGCACCACCAATTCTGGAGATCAAGGGCACATACAAATGCAGATCTCTCCAGCTCCATTAACTGTCCGCAAAGAGAAAACTCCACGGACACCAACATAGTTCGACCAGACCGCAAATATTCAACCCATCTGCAAGGCTACCTCATAAGGACACACCACCAAGCCTCAATATCAGACCGCTCAGAACACACAACCAGTCCGTAAGAATGTCTGCCTTGGCCACGCGGTCTGCTTGATCAACCCCATTTCACTTCGACAATTTCAACACTCCCCCTTGAAGTGAGAAGTGGTGACCAAACCCAGCAGTCCCTGAAACCGTTCAAATGGCCCCTTCAATAGCGGCTTACTGAAGATATCCATGATGTTGTCCTCGCTCTGCACATGCTAAATCATAAGAGACCCCTCCAACACCTTCTCCCGAATGAAGTGGTGCTTAATCTCTATATGCTTGGTCCATGCATGACAAACTTGATTATTAACCAATTTCTGGGCACTCTCGTTGTCACCGCAAAGCAGAGTTGGACCTCGCACTTCTTCATGGATGTCCTCTACAAGCCTCCTCAGCCAGATGGCTTCCCGAGATGCTAAGGCTGAAGCTTTGTACTTCGCTTTCATAGTAGAGACAAACACAGAGTCCTGATTTTTACTACACCATGAAATACCTGAAAGTCTTGATTTCAAGATCAACTAAACACCTAGAGCGGGGGGGGGGGGGTGAATAGGTCCAATTTAATTCTAGGCTACTTAATAGTTAATGAAATCTGGTTCTCTATCTTTATTACTATCTTTGTCAGATAAGGCAAGAAAGCTATTCACCAATTATAACTAAATCATAATACAGCAATCAAAGCACATTACACACAGATTTATAACACAGGCTTATAGCTCAGGCACTTAGCCTTACCACTCAAATTCAATATGAATCCTACACAAAATATCAAGGAAATGAATTACAGACACCAGAGAAAATTTTCTGTGTCTATCTACTTGGACTGAGCAAATATCAGCCCTATCTTCATCTTCACAGCAACAAAATGAGATTGTGATCTTGAATTAAAACCTGGCTTGTTCTGGAAGCGACTAGCAGAAACCTCTGCTTCTTATTCTTCTTTAGGAATCTATCCCGATCTGTACTGAGCAGATATCATCCCTCTCCACTTCTTCTTCAAAGATCCAGCGAATGATCTTCAGATCTGGCACAGCTTGGATCGTGAAGATACTTTCAGCTAGGGATCACCTAGACTAATTTGTCTTCCTCAGAGAAATACTTTGATCTTGTTGTAGTAGATGTTGAATGCCTCAGCGAACTCAGAACCCCTTCAGAATTTCAGATTGAATTTCTTGGCTTTGCAACAATGGTGGATGAAGATGACGAACTTTGCTTCTCATTTTTAGAATGAGTTAATTTTTTGATGAGAAAGCTTCAATTTGATCTCGATCTTAGCTGCTATTTACAATCCCGTGAATTAATGAGATGATCGATACATGCCCCAGATTTCCTCAGCGTAATCAAATTGAGATTTATTGTAGACTTACGGCGACATTAATGTCGTTTTGCAACGAATCTGAAATTTGTTGACTTTTTAAGTTTACTGACGTCAATATCATTCTGGACTTAGCCAAAATCAACTATCTTTCCAGAAGTTCTGCGTTCGACAAACTCCAAGCTCAGTTCGACAAACCCTGAGCTCAGCTCGATGAAACAATGAAAGAGATGAAAGCTGAGTTCGACGAATTCTGAACTCCATTCGACCAAAGCAAAGTTTAGCTCGACGAATAGTGGATAAGCTGAGTTCGACGATTCTGAAAGCTGAGTTTGACGAATTCTGAACTTCGTTCGACGAAAGCAAAGTTTAGCTCGACGAATAGTGGATAAGCTGAGTTTGACGATTCTAGACTTAGAAAATTTATTCAGCTCTGCTAGGCGTTGAGTGTGTTGACCTCACTCAACGCTATTTACCATTAGCCCATTGCCTTATATCGTTGAGAGCATTGAGTGTATAAGCTTCACTCAACGCTATTTTCCTTAGCCATATTCTTCTTCTTTCCTTTCTACTAAAAAGCATTGAGAGCATTGAGTGTATAAGCTTCACTCAATGCTTCAATACTTGGCCTGATTTTCTACAATCTTGCCTTCATGCTGAAGTTTGGCATTGAGAGCATTGAGTGAGCTCGCGTCACTCAACGATTGTGGACTTAGCCGAATTCTGGTTTCTTCATAGAACGACTGGACTCAAAGCTTTTTAACTTGGCGTTGAGTGATGAAGCTTCACTCAACGCTTCTATACATAGTCGATTTTTTTGTCTCCTTATACATTGGTGTTCACAGACTTAACATGGCGTTGAGTGATGAAGGTTTACTCAACACTTCTGTACTTAGTTGATTTTCTGGCTTCAACTGCTTAGGCTTTGACAAAATAACCTTGACTCAACGATTATGTCCATATGGCGTTGAGAGCGTTGAGTGTATATGCCTCACTCAACACCTGTAGACTTAGCCATATTTCTGCCTTTGCAATACTGTAAGCGATTATTGCCTGCCTTCTCTCAGCACTATTAGATGTATGGCATTGAGTGAGCTTGCCTCACTCAACGCTTCTGGATTTAGGCATTTTTCTGAATTTTGAGCCTCACCTTGAGTCCACCTCGTCATTGTCTCTTGAACTATTTGTCCAATCATTGTTACAAAGATCAACCTATATGCATGAACTTAAACACACATCAAATACAACTATCTCTAACTCATTGACTTGTTTGACATCATAAAAACAGGGCCATTGGAATCAATGGACCCAACAATCTCCCCCTATTTGAAGATGTCAACACCATTGATCAATTACCTTATTCAATGAGATACACATCACATAGGCAGTAAAAACTTATTAAATTCAGTGAGATGAATTTTACCTACTCCCCCTTGACTTATTAAATTCAGTGAGATGAAATTTACCTACTCCACCTGGATTGCTGCAAGGTGATTGTACCTTAAGGGATTACCTCTCAGCTTGATCTTTTCTTGCTTGATCAACCTCTTATGTGCTTGATTGTCTCTGGTTTCACCTCCTTGATCTTTTCTTGCTTGATCAACCTCTTCTCTTCTTGATTGTCTCTTGTCTCACCTCCTTGGAGACTACTTTAATATGATCAATATCTTCTATCTCTCCTCCTTTTTGACCACTTCAGATAGGCAGGTAGGAGCATTAGTTTGTTCTCTCTTCTTATGTTCTCCCCCTAGCTGATGTAGATGAAACCAGTAGTGCAGCTGCCAACTGGCCCCCTTATACAGCCCTATCTTGTATACCACTTGAATGTCTCTAGTCCTGATGCTACTGGACTTGCTCCCCCTTAATAGGAGCAGCTGCTCTCATCTTGTTTTCCACTAGGTTTGTATCACCTACAAGAAAAAAACAAGTCTGTACCAAACAACAACACCTTATGGAGTACTTGAAGCTATTCTAAGTTCAACATACCCAATTCAATTTTGAAGGTATTGAACATGGCTTCATTTAGTGGCTTAGTGAAGATATCAGCCACTTGCTTATCAGTGGAGACAAACTCTAGGAAAATGTCTTCTTTCTCAACATGCTCCCTAATAAAATGATACTTAATTTCTATGTGCTTAGTCCTGCTGTGTGAAACATGATTCCTAGCAATATAAATAGCACTTGTAGAATCACAATAAAGAGGAGTTCTACTTATCTTAATGTCTCATAGCAGGAACAGGCATATTGAGATAAGATATCACTTCATTAGAGAGCATAAAGAAAAAGAGAATATCTGCCTTGAGTTTGTCCATATTGACAAGCAAGTGGCATACACCATCATTAAGCCTCTGGATGAAGAGAAGTTCAATTTCATTAAAATAGAATTGAGCATGTTAAATTTTAAATAAATCTTGTGCCTTGCCTCTTCACTAGATGAGATGTTTAGTTTCTTTTTAGTGTTCTACAAGTAGAAGTCTTGGTACATTTTATTATTTTGTGCTTTGCTAGTAGTATTTAGGGTACTAACCTAGATGCAGGACAAAAGGCTAATAAAAATCAAAGAGGAAGAATAAGGAATGTGCGTGAGATCAGTACAAAATTTCAATTTTTTATCAACATGATATCGACACAATATTTTCTTATATTCTATTCCTTAAACATGTTCTCACCATTTGGAATCCATTTTATATTATTAAATTAAAAAAGCGGGAAACATTAGGTTAAATAAGCCCTAAAAACCCAAACCGTCGGCACCTTGTTCTCGCATTTTCGCTCCCATCTCAATAGAGAAAAATTCTTCACCTTGATACCCTAGTTTATTCAATGGCGCCCAAGGAGATTTCATCTGAGAAAATCAATACTGGAAGAAAAGATGTCAGGTGTGGATTCAAGACATGCTCTGAAGTGATTAGAAGTGTGATATTCCTCCTCAGGGCTACGGGATTAGAGGTAGTCCTATCAGAACCAACAAGGATTATTCCATCATTCGTTGAAGAATTCTTCCAGAATGTAGAGGTTAGTAGCTCCAGCATCAACATCAAATTTACAGTGCTCAATCATCATCTGCGGGTCACGGCGAGAAGCATCATTCATCATTTGGAACTGCCACCCCTTCAAGTGGGTGAAGAAGAAGAGGATATAACCAAAGATGATACAGCTGCAGCCCTAGCTTAGCGCAAATACTCTGTACAAGTGTATGACTGAAAGGAGAAGAGAGACATGAACCCTCCAGGGAAACTAATGGAAGACATAATAGACAGGTCCCTATTATATAAACCTGGTTCCCATTATAGGATTTCAAGGGACATGTTTAAAGTCATGACTATTGTTATTCTGATAAAGAAGACTGACTGGAGCAATTTCATTCTAAAAATACTGAAGGCATGCATGGATGGCACCCACATGGGGAGAATAGTTTCTCTTTACCTGTTTAAAATCCTAGGAAATAGGCTGGAAAAAGTACCAGAAGTCCCTCTTCATTATCTCAGGAAGATGGACTACATAACTTTGTAAATATAGGATAAGCCATTTCCCAAACTAGAGAAGAGAGGAGCAAGCTTTATGCTTTCCCAAGGAGAAGAGAGGCAAAAGGAAAAGAAGAAATCAGAAACAAGCCCCGACCACAAGGGAAATTGCTGTAAAAAGGAGAAGATTGAGGAAATCCCATCAGGCTAAGAGCTCTCACCTCACCCCCATACATGTTGACGGGGAGCATACATGGGACAATCACCCCGATCTCCTTGGAAAGATGATTCCAGATGACCTTGATAGCACCGCCCTAATGGAGGAATCAAGGGGAGTGACTGGCTATGAAGTACCTGTGCTGGGAGAAGTTCAGCAGGAACTTGTTGTCCTAAACAGTACTAAAACTCTTCAAGGACAAGTTCATGAAGAACTTGGTCCTCAATTCACATCAATTGAGATAAAGGAGCCTCTACACTTCACACTAAAGTGGTAGAAGAGAAATCCAACCACCTTTGCCACTGAAAAATGCAGTTGAGGAGGAGCTAGTATTGGAGGTCTTTGCCCAAGAAACTGAAGTCATTGAATCTACAAAGGATGTATAGGAGGACCCCAACCAGGATGACACAACCCAAGTTAGATTTGTTATGAAACATGTTGAGAAAGTAATTTGCATAATGCTAGCCTTCACAGCAAGAGCACATGTTGCTGAAGAAAGTTCAGATGAATTCACCCCCATAGGAAATGAACAGATATTATGGAAAGGGAAGAGTGATCTTGAAGATCATGACACTGACATAGGCACCTCTAATAAATCCACTCTAGATTATCTTTTTGAGGACTATGAGGGCCCAACAGCTCCACATTGGAGAGTTGCTGAGGCTGAGAAAGAAGTTCCAACTACCAATCCTGCTATAGAATCAAGCTCACTCCTGAATCAACTGCAAAGCATGATGGATTCTCAAAGGAAGAGCATAAAATCAATTATGGAAAAGTTTTCTCAAAGTATAAAAACAGAAATGCATGAAAGAATTTCAGAGGTGGAGAGGTAAATGCATCACCTCAACACCCAATCCTTCCAATTCTTCATGAAGGTTGCTAAAGTTGTAGACATCACTTCCCATCAGAATGACATGACACAACAAGGAATTCAAGTAGTGAAAGACACTCAAAATGCCACTGGCTATGTTTGGGATATATCCCAAAGCCTATAGGTTATTGTGGGAGGAAAAAGAGTAAAGCATAAGGAGAAGACTATTAGAAAATTCTGAGAACATTAGGATGTCATGGCTATGTTTGGGATGTTTTAATCTTGCCTAACTTGTTTTAATCCTACTAATTATACTCTTAGTAATATAAATCTAACTCATCTCTCTGTCTATAATTTGCCATTAAAAATTTTTGTTGTATATATAGTTATTTTCATGTGAGGTTCTGACTTCTTCGAATATGGGGAGAATGTTGGGAATATTTGAAAGACGGTTAGTTGTCTACCTAAATCACCTAGAGGGGGTGAATAGGTGAGATGTGCGTCTATTTGCGGAATAAAAATTAACACAGCACAGATCAAGCAATCCACAGAGAACACAGGATTTATAGTGGTTCCCCAACCTTGGGTACATCCACTCTCACCTCACCAATCTAGTAAATCACTAGACTTGGCTACTCCACTATCTCGGATCAAAACGATCCTATAACTCGGAACAACGTTCCTACAAATCTCGATCCCACTAGATCTACACTCGGAAGAAAACCTTCCTACAAACTCGATCCAAACCGGATCTACAGAACTCGGAGAAAATCTCCTACAGAACTCGGAGTCAAGACTCCTACAGAATAAAAGGTTGTATAAAGAAATATACAAACAGAATTTATTCAGATCTGGATCTTCAACTGTCTTCTTCTTTGAGAACTTTGGCTTGATCAGAAAATGTAGAAGATGACTAGAGAAAGATCCACGAATCTGAGATCTAGAACCACCTCGATCGAGAAAGTAGATCTGGAATCTTCAAGGCTCGGCAAGATCGAGTGATTCTCTTTCTTCTGGATCGCTGGAGAAAAGATCGATGAAAACGAAGGTCGCGATCCAAACTTTTCTTCTTCTTCCGTGAACGGCAATGGCGGCGGCGTGAAATTAGGGTTCACGGAATTTCTCTTTCTTAAAAAGAATATTTCTGTAATAATGCTTAAAAGTCATTTCTGAAAAGACCTATTTATAGGTGGGTTCCAACGGTCATAATATTGATTAATGATGACACGTGGACCAATCAGAATTGACAAATTCAAAATACTTATGATGAAAATGGACTTAGAATAATTCTAGAGAAGTTGACTGCGATACTCGAGTAATGGAGGATATACACGAGTATGGAGAGATGGATTACTCGAGTAGCAAGAAGCAGTATACTCGAGTATAGAAAGAGAGAAATACAGGAGAGAAGAATGAATTACTCGAGTATCAAAAATGGTATACTCGAGTATCAGAATTGTATACTCGAGTAATAGAAAAGTATACTCGAGTATCAAGACGATATACTCGAGTATAAAAAGGCTAAACTCGAGTATCAGAAAATATACCTGAGAAACGTTTACATACACGAGTATCCGAGTCAATTACTCGAGTATGGAAGAATTTACTCGAGTATCAAAAATCAATTACTCGAGTATGAACATACTTACTCGAGTATCAGAAGATATACTCGAGTAAAGAGAAAACTTACTCGAGTATCAGAAGTTATACTCGAGTATCAGAAAACACTTACTCGAGTATGGAACAGGAGTTACTCGAGTATGAATTACCTTACTCGTGTATTACAAGGAAATACTCGAGTATAAAGGACTTAGGAAAATTTTCTCTGAGAAAGCTTAGCTCCAATGCTTCTGTCCATCCATCCAATGTGCATGAAGGATAAGTGTATCCCAATAGAGAGGCTATACATGGGCCAACACCTTGGATCACACAATGAGGGATTACATTGCATGGTCCTGTGTTTGGTGACCCATTGCAGACTGACATTGGTCTACACTTGTCAATTAGAGTCCTGCATACATAACTCAAACACAAGATCAAATACAACTGCAATTCTCCTTAGTTTTAGGAGGACTTCTTCAAATTAAGGTCATTGTGGAAACAAGACCCAACAATCTCCCCCTATTTGAAGAAGTCAGAACACCATCTACTAAGTTGAATTGCTAGAGATATTAAAACAAAATGACATGAAAGAGGATGCATTGTCTTACATTTCTTTACTCTAATTGTCTTGCATTTCTCCCCATTTCTGTACTAGAATTGTTTTGCATTTCATCTCCTTCTGAAATCTTCATTTGGATTTGCAAATTTTCTTCCCTTTCTATCTCTATCTTTCATTTCCTTTTGCTCTCCCTTTTTCTCTCCCCTTTGCTCTCCCCCTTTCTGACATCTTTGAATAGGGGACATGGCAGGGGATATCAATCATGTCTCCATCCTTGCTGAAGGCTCAAACACCTTTGAGGTTCTTTTGGACAAGGTGAGCAGCTAGAAGCTCCCCCTAAACCAATGCATGAGGAAGTTCTTCTTCAGCTGCTAAACCATCAAGCTTTCCAACAGAGGTACTTTAATCTTCTAGTTCCAAGAATTTTTCTGGAACTTCTTCTTGTCCATTTGCCAGATAAGAATTTTGTTAGCCCATGGACATACCTGCATTCACAAGATTAGAATCCCTTAGGAACCCAAACAAGATTGGGTCCTAGGTCTCTTGTTAGTATCCTCCCCCTATGAGAGTTAATATTGTGAGTGGTCTTTCTCACATTATCAACTTGAGGAGTTAAAACATATCTGGGATTAAACCAGCAATCTATGGCGAAGTGACCAACCTTGCCACAACACCAACAGTTAAACCAGTTGTACCTTCTCTTGTTCTCTTGCCTTACCTTATGGATAGGAGGTCTAGCAAGAGCACCTGACTTGGAGGAGGAAGCCTCATGATTACAACAAGTACATGGCTTCCTTGTCTCCTTGGCCTTTGTTACACCAGTTTTAGCTTTTGGTGAATTCTTCTCATTTGGCCCATGAGTGTAAGGACCACACTTCAGTGAGGCAACAGTTTGGCTTGGGATAGCCTTGCCTTTACCTTTGACTGATTTATGTCCTATACTGCTATTTTTCTCAAAGGAGGTTTCTCCATTAGTGATTGGAAGCACAGTTGTAGGCATGGTGAGAGTTTCAACCAGCTTTCGTTCAATGACTAGCTTTGCTTCCAATTCATCTAGGAGAAAGTCTTTATGATTTACTAATTCAGTAAAGTCTTTGATTTCCTCCTTCAAAGATTGAACTTCATCTCTGAGAGGGGTCATTTGGTCAATCTCCTCCCTCAGATTTGATTCCACCTCTTTGAGGGATGCAATCTCTTTTGATTGCAATTTGACTACCTTCCGGCATTTGTCAAATGCAGTCAATAAGACTTGATACTGATTTACCAATTCAAAATCATCCTCCCCAGAAGAATAGCCATCATGACCATTTGAGTCAGAATCTGAGGCAGAAAGAGGTGTGTGAGAATTTACCTTCCCGGTATATGAGGAGTTACCGTTGTCTTTGTCCTCTTGGTCAGACAAGGCCATAAGCCCGAAGTAGGCTTCTTCATCCGCACTTGACTCAGATGAGTCAGAGTCACTGAGGGTCTTTGGCTTTTTGGCAATGAAGCTTCTTTCTTTCTTCCTTTTCCCTTGAAGGGAATTCTTTTCTATGCCTCTTCCTTCTTTCTTCTTCAGAGGGCACTCAGTGCTTATATGCCCTGGCTTACTGCAGGAATAACAAACAACGTTAGATGAAACATGTTTGTTCGGTTTAGATTTATACCTGTCATGTCTGCTGTGACGATCACCATCAGGACGTGCTCTTCTGGACGAGGAATCATTTTCTCTCATTTATTTCTTGTTGCTAAGAAACTTCTTGAATTGTCGAGAGAGAAGATGAAACTCTTCATCTGATAGATCTGAGCCTGAGGTGCTTGGCTCGGACTCTTCTTCTTCATAGTCTCCTTGAGTGGAAGCAGCTTTGGCCTTCCTTGAGCTGTCTGCCCTTAGAGCAACTGACATATCTTGGGATGAGGGCCTGTTGAACTCTTCTTCAGCTTTTCTATTATTGATTTGAAGCTCATATGACATAAGCTTTCCGAAGAGGTTCTGAGGGTCAGTCTCTGCTAATCTTCCAAACTCTCTGATGGCACATATCTTGTTGTCCCAATCCTTTGTCAAGGATCTTAGGAACTTGTCGTTTAGTTCACCATCTGTGAACACTCTGCCGTAGTTCCTTAAACCGTTGACAATCTTGAAGAAATTTTCATATGTGTCAGCAATATTTTCCTTTGGTCCTTGCTTGAAGGCTTCGTATTTCTGATTCAGAAGGGATCTTCTGTCATCCCTTACTTCTTCTGTGCCTTCCATCAAGATGATTAGAGACCGCCACATCTCCTTGGCAGATTGGCAGTGAATGAGGTTCTGCAACATAGAATCATTGACTGCACTTGCGATGATGTTCTTGGCTTTCTTGTCTAAGGAGACAAGTGCAATCTCATTCTTATCAAGATCCATCAACTTCTTTGGCACCTCCTTTGTAGGATCACTAGTGGAGGCAATCATAGGGATATAAGGGCCTTCCTCCACTATCATGAATAAGCGGGGGTCAACAGCTTCCATGTAAAGTTTTATTCTCTCTTTCCACATGGGAAAGTTTGCCTTACTGCACACTGGGAGCTTAGAAAAATCCTTGGCTCTGTCCATGCTTGATTACTTCTCTAAAGACAACTCGGGTAGGATCAGATCAAGGTGTTAACCTTTTAACGATCAACCTCCCTCTGATACCAATTGAAAGACGGTTAGTTGTCTACCTAAATCACCTAGAGGGGGGTGAATAGGTGAGATGTGCATCTATTTGCGGAATAAAAATTAACACAGCACAGATCAAGCAATCCACAGAGAACACAGGATTTATAGTGGTTCCCCAACCTTGGGTACATCCACTCTCACCTCACCAATCTAGTAAATCACTAGACTTGGCTACTCCACTATCTCGGATCAAAACGATCCTACAACTCGGAACAACGTTCCTACAAATCTCGATCCAACTGGATCTACACTCGGAAGAAAACCTTCCTACAAACTCGATCCAAACCGGATCTACAGAACTCGGAGAAAATCTCCTACAGAACTCGGAGTCAAGACTCCTACAGAATAAAAGGTTGTATAAAGAAATATACAAACAGAATTTATTCAGATCTGGATCTTCAACTGTCTTCTTCTTTGAGAACTTTGGCTTGATCAGAAAATGTAGAAGATGACTAGAGAAAGATCCACGAATCTGAGATCTAGAACCACCTCGATCGAGAAAGTAGATCTGGAATCTTCAAGGCTCGGCAAGATCGAGTGATTCTCTTTCTTCTGGATCGCTGGAGAAAAGATCGATGAAAACGAAGGTCGCGATCCAAACTTTTCTTCTTCTTCCGTGAACGGCAATGGCGGCGGCGTGAAATTAGGGTTCACGGAATTTCTCTTTCTTAAAAAGAATATTTCTGTAATAATGCTTAAAAGTCATTTCTGAAAAGACCTATTTATAGGTGGGTTCCAACGGTCATAATATTGATTAATGATGACACGTGGACCAATCAGAATTGACAGATTCAAAATACTTATGATGAAAATGGACTTAGAATAATTCTGGAGAAGTTGACTGCGATACTCGAGTAATGGAGGATATACACGAGTATGGAGAGATGGATTACTCGAGTAGCAAGAAGCAGTATACTCGAGTATAGAAAGAGAGAAATACAGGAGAGAAGAATGAATTACTCGAGTATCAAAAATGGTATACTCGAGTATCAGAATTGTATACTCGAGTAATAGAAAAGTATACTCGAGTATCAAGACGATATACTCGAGTATAAAAAGGCTAAACTCGAGTATCAGAAAATATACCTGAGAAACGTTTACATACACGAGTATCAGAGTCAATTACTCGAGTATGGAAGAATTTACTCGAGTATCAAAAATCAATTACTCGAGTATGAACATACTTACTCGAGTATCAGAAGATATACTCGAGTAAAGAGAAAACTTACTCGAGTATCAAAAGTTATACTCGAGTATCAGAAAACACTTACTCGAGTATGGAACAGGAGTTACTCGAGTATGAATTACCTTACTCGTGTATTACAAGGAAATACTCGAGTATAAAGGACTTAGGAAAATTTTCTCTGAGAAAGCTTAGCTCCAATGCTTCTGTCCATCCATCCAATGTGCATGAAGGATAAGTGTATCCCAATAGAGAGGCTATACATGGGCCAACACCTTGGATCACACAATG
This sequence comes from Platanthera zijinensis, assembly GCA_039513925.1. Lineage (NCBI taxonomy): Eukaryota > Viridiplantae > Streptophyta > Magnoliopsida > Asparagales > Orchidaceae > Platanthera > Platanthera zijinensis. Next base: position 78,895,031 of record CM077097.1, read on the forward strand.
AGGGATTACATTGCATGGTCCTGTGTTTGGTGACCCATTGCAGACTGACATTGGTCTACACTTGTCAATTAGAGTCCTGCATACATAACTCAAACACAAGATCAAATACAACTGCAATTCTCCTTAGTTTTAGGAGGACTTCTTCAAATTAAGGTCATTGTGGAAACAAGACCCAACAATATTTTCTCCAAGATTCCCGATTTGAAGGCCTCAGGATGACAATAAACATCTTGTATTTGATGACTATTCTATTTTTGGTGTTATAGGTATAATTTAAGTGCTTAGCTAATATATGGTTAGACACTTGGTCACCCAAAAATGATTTTAACTTATAATCCCTCAAGGAGCAAAATTCACGTTCACCTATACACTAATTATATATTAGACATGCCACTATCATTGGAAAAAGTCACTAAGGACAAAAGAAATAAAAGGCAGGATCACAAATTTGTCTAAGTAACCAATCAGGTGTATTGGCTAAAAAGATAAGTAAAAGTTTGACTGCATCGAATTCTTGGCTAAGTTAAAGTTCGACTGCATTGACTTTATAACTAAGTAAAATTTTGACTGCATCGACTTCTTAGTTAAATAGAAGTTTGGCTGCATCGACTTTATTGCTAAGTAAAAGTTCGACTGCATCAACTTCTTAGCTTAACAGAAATTCAACTACATCGCCTTCATGGCTAAGTAAATATTGGACTGCATCGAAGGCTTACTCAGTGAAAATTTGACTGCATCGACTATATGATGACATAATGTTTTTGCAGGTTTTTTGGCTAAGTGTCAAGATTTTCTTTATATAACATCTATATGTTTTCCGTTGACCATACATATTTCATGTGGGCCATTTGAATTTGTATTTAGCATCATGTCTTGGTCATATAAACCTATTTATTACATCTTAACACATGACACAACAACTAGGTCCATAATTTAAGGTGCAGATTGTGTAAGGAATTCAAATCAGATTGATTCACGGATTTTGCTACTTAAACACAAGGATTGCCAACAAGACGAATTATTCTCATTCATTAGAGAATATTTCAAAGATTTAAATTTTTTTTCCTTTGTCAAATTTGGCAACAGTTGTTTATTCTAACTCAGGATTATTTAATAAAGTGCATGCTGGTCGTTTGAAGAAATCTAGCCAGAATATTTCCTAGTTTGTAAATCTTTCTTAAGCAAATTTAAAATAGCTGTTTGAAGTTTCCTAATCTAGCAGTTGCCCAAAGAAGATTGACTAACCATTGGATAATTCAATTTCAACCTCTGTTGTTTTTGCCGACTAAGCAATATATAAAAGAAGGACTTGTAGATTTGAGAAGAGGCTTTTTTGACGCTCAAGCCTTTGAGAAATATTTCAAAAAGCACTCGTTATTCACAATAACTCTTCACAACTAAATCTTCTAAGTCCAGTGAAAGAATTAAACATTGGTCAGTCTTCAAAGAGTTGATCTTCAACTACTGCAAGTTATCTTGATTAAGCCAGCTATTCCTAGAAGAAATTTCAAGTGCTGATAACGACAAGGAAGAAGAAGTCTACTGTGTGTGCTTCTATTTAAAGACTCAAACTCTAAGGTATTGAGTCAAACTATGTAATCTATTACTTTGTAGGATCCTTATAGGATTCGAGTATGTAAGATTCATTTGAGAATCTGAGTATAGTATCTATTTGCAGATCTGAGGTATAGGGCATATGGTTCCTGAGTTTATAAGGCTTGAGGATAGCCTGAATTATTGGGCTTGTGTTTGAGCCTGAGGTGTATGACCTGTGTAAAGGTCTGAGGTAGGGAACTTGTGTTCCTGAGATTGTAAGATCTGAGGATCTGAGAAGAAACTTTTGAGAAGTTTTGTCCTAAGCAGTTCTCTACTAGATAGGTGTAGAGGAAAAGTGGACGTACCCATTCTTGGAAAACCACTATAAATCCTGGTGTGCTTTGTGTTGTGTTGTGTGTTATTTCTGTTATCTGCTTTTTAATTGTTCTCTTTGAGAATAACTCAAGAAATCTGTAAAATTAATAAATCACATATTCACCCCCCTCTAGGTGAGTAGCCCTCATCTTTCACCCACATCCTAACGTCATAAAGTACATAGTCAAGTGGTCAAGACCTTTTCTAGGAGATTGAGTGCGCGAGACCACTTGCAAAAGTGCGCCTTTTGGCACCGCTTCTAACTTTTTTCTTATGCTATAAATAGAGGTCACCATCAATTTTTTTAATTTAAAAATACAAATCACACCTCTGAAAATGGCACGAGCTCCATCACTTCCTTGATCATGATGCATGGTTGCTTTTTTTAGTTACAACCCACTGCGCCCAACACTAGACCATATGGACTTGTCGATCTTTCTATCGAAGCATCCGCTAAGCGGCACTCTATCAGTGTGCCCTCCAAATAGAGAGGAGTTGGTGAACTCAGTGTACTAGGGCAAGCTCGTCATCCCCCTTGATCACTTCGGGGTAGCCTGGGCTTTTCTTGTTTTCCCAGACGTCGCAGAGATTCTGAGCTATTTTGGGATTTTTTTTCCGCTCAACAATCGCCCAACTCTGTGGCGACCAAAATGTCTTTTGTGACGTACTTGTGGTTGGAGAGGATAAACTTTTCTTAGGAGGTAATCCGCTTTCTCTTCCAGATGCAGGCCCTGAAGAGAGGGCAGCTGCAATTTTGGTCTGACAAGATACAAATTGTGAATGGGGTGGGCGATCTCGCGGGCTAGCGATCTCAGTTCGCATTCTTCAAAGGTGATCTAGACAACATCAACACCCTCACTAACCTTCTTACGGAAGAGATCTTTTATCCCCCAACTTTGTTCGCAGTTGGCTGGAGGATTGTTTGCTATTTGGATAGAGCGTTCTTGGCCACACTGTTTTTAGTTCACTAGGTGAAGGAAGTGGTGGACGCCCCTAACGAATAGTGTAAGTCATTCTGAAAGTTCTATAAATATTTCCACATACGTACTCTGAGGTTCTCTTGCTCTCTACGGTTGTCTTGATGGTGCGGGGTTCCAGACGGTTGTTGAGGAACAACATGCTTGACTAACAATGGGTGTCAACATGTCTATCATTCCACCTCCATGGGAGAGTCTGCACATTGAATCGCTCGCATTGCCAATCATCAGGGGACCTGAGTCTGTGAAGATACCCACCGACCTTCTTTATTGGAGAGAGACTGCATGGGTTCATCACCATGCATTAAACATTTCAAAGGAGATCTGGGGATCGACCGATCTCAGGGAGATAGTGGCAATCCCTACAGCGGACTTGTCTGTCAGAGCAATCATGGTGAACTAGCAGACTCTCTCCCATAGTAGTGCGGCTTGGAGTTTTCTTAACAATGTGCTGGCCTCGAATGCCAGGTTGTGAGAGAAATTAAAGGTAAGATCTAAGCATAACCTTGACCTTCTCTCTCTTGCATATGCAGAGAAGGTGACTCCCCTGTGGCCTCTCGTTGATGTAGGAGAAGAGAGCAGTAGACGAGACAGTGCTCCATCGGGAGCAGGCGCAAGCTTCTAAGCGTGGGGCAGAGATGGCGATTTGCCTTTTAAAGGAGAACAATGAACTGAAGCTTACATTCGCAGGCGTTGACTACAGAACTTTTTTTGCGGGCCATCCAAAAGCAGTACCTTCGAGCTCTAAGGAACATGTGACATATTATTAACTGTGCCAATGTTTCTAGAGTTATTCCTCCTACTATTTTTTTTTTGCTATTTTCCTTTGTTTCCGAATGTTATAAATTTATTAATCGCCTAAAAGGACTTACCTGATTCAAGGCCATTATTTTGATTCCATTTGCGGTACGTTATGCTTTTGAATGAGAGTGGCCAGCGGCCTTAATTTGAGCGCTTTCTTGAATTAGTGAGAAACCTAGGCTGACACAAGTTATGTGACCAACAATTTGAATAGGGCGAATCCCAAGCGAACTTATGTCAAATGACCGCCTATTAATAAGAAACTCAGGCATCCTCATACAAGTGTCTACATATTTAGAAGGAACTCAGGAGACCTCATACCGAGTGTCCGCCTATTTTGGTAGGAAGAAAATCTCAGACGACCTCATAACGAATGTCGACCTATTTAGGTAGGAATAAAAACTTAAGCAACCTCGTACCGAGTGTCCACCTAAACAACTATTTTGAAGGGTTATTAATTCGTTGCAAATTATAGAGCAAATGGATCTTGGTGAAGTGTTTCGAGTCATCAAGTGAAAACTTACTGGATAGATCTTAGCGAAGAGTCACGACTCATTGGTCAAACACTTACCTTGCAAAAATGAAAGGGACTACTTATGCTCTTTCGGAGGAGGAGTCTATTACTATGTAACAACCCATTTTCTTTCATGCTTAAGGAATTTGGAGTCTCTGGACACTACCGTGTGGTGGTAGCATTTTATTCTACGAATGCATTGAGAGAATGCGTCGAGATGAATGCGTCGAGACGAATGCATCGAGGCGAATGCGTCGAGACGAATTTGTTTAAACGAATGCGTCGAGACAAAAGCGTCCAGATGATTGAGTTGAGACAAAAGTGTTGAGTAGCTAACGCTTGGCGATAAATATACTGCTGGCGGTAGCGCAACGGTCTGATCGTCTCGGTGAGCTATCGCAACTCGGTCGGTAGCTAACGCCCAGCGGTAGCGGACGGAACTAGTTCCGTAAGTGACACTTTTTGATCGTCCAATCTACTTAAAACTTGATCGGGTGGCCCAGGAATACCCGTCCGTGAACCCTAAGTAGGATAAATGGGTTCTCCTTCCTCCTCATTCCTCATTTGAGGGTTTGGGAGGTTAGGGTTTAGAGAGAGCTTGGAGAAGGAGGAAGAGGTATCTTCCGCCATTTACAAAACTTCAGATCTCTTTTCGTTGATTCGAGGCTGGATTCATGGAGAGGGCTTGAAGGCACACACTTCCATCCATGCAAATCAAGATCTTTATGGTTAGGAAGAGGAATTGTATGGTAACAAAACTTCTCCTCTTGGGTTTTAGGATGCGTGCAAGACATCCATTTACGTTTATGCCTTTATTCGAGCATTTAGGCACCAGTTCTCTTAAATGGGAGGGGTTCGGGTCGCCATGGTTTAAGAGGAACCACTGGGTCGATTGAGTCTGTCCCCAACATATTGTTGTATTATTGATCCGCTCTATTAGTGTATTAAGCATTGTTGGTGAAGTTATAATCACGACCAGTAGTATGATTCAGTGATATTGCATGATGTGCACTATAGGGATTTTTCTAGAAGTCTGATTGCGGCAAAGACGCCATTTTCGATGCCGTCTTTTTTGGGTGAGAACGAACAGTGGTTTAGGGAGGGAAAGGATGTGATTGTTGAATGTTTTTTGAAGGCTAGATTTTGTCTTTATGGTCAACTGGCTATCCCGTGACGTTACAAGTGACATGTGGTGAGGTCCTGACAAAACGAGTCCCCTTCTGTAGAAACTGACGAGAACACCAAGTTTTTTGACAAGCTCGAGAAATGAATCCCACGAGCGGGCATGGTCAAGCAAGGTTTCTTAGCTTTGGTTGGTTTGTTGTGATGAAATCGACGTGAAAGTCAGAGCTTACAGGCAAGCCCAGGTGTTAAGACCCATGAGCGGGAGGGACCCACGCAAGAGTTCCATTTTTCGGCTTGAAAGCCGATGGGGGAGAAAATTGAAGTACCTATGTAAATGATGTGATGTGATGATGCGTGATGTTCTGTTAGAATCATACGCACTATAGGGTGCCTTTGGTGAAACACAAGTTTACATATATATTGCATTATATGCCCCTTTTATTTCAATACTCAACATAGAAACATGTGTGAGACACCAAAACCTGTCGTTTTCTATGTTCATTCATGTTTTTTTACATATACATACAAAGTAATGACCTGCAGGGTGATGGAGTTCCCAGGGGTCCACTAGGGATGGTTAGTGTTACATCCCGACTTTTATTTGGCCACCAGAGCCCTAGTGGGCCCAATAAAAGTGGCCCGGACCTTACCCATGACCCGATGGGAGGTAACCCTAGGTAGGAAATAGAGCAAGAGAACTCCGAATTGAGTTCTGTCGGTTCCTGTGGCCTCGTATAGTCAATATGAGTGCATCAGAACTCGTCCAGTTGGACCCCGAGGTCATATAGTGAATATGACCATTCCTCGTAAAATGCAGTGAGAGAAAGATTTTAGATATCGAGCTGGAGAACTCCGAATTGAGTTCTGTCGATTCCTGTGACCTCATATAACCTAGATAGGTGCATCAGAACCCGTCGCGTCATGATCCAAAATCTAACGATAGATTTAGACGTTTTGACCGTTTTAGCTTACTGCGACGCGTAAATTTCAGACTTTCGCCAAACATACTCCAATTTAACCCCAGTCAGTGGCGTTGGACTCATTTGGTCAATACGAAAGCAAAAGAAGTCGTTCCGGTCAATTTTGATGACAATTGGTCAACTCGTGGTCAGATCAAGCATAGTCGTGCACCGAAAAGCGTGCGCACACCAATTATGACACGACATCCGAACTTGACCCGACCCCGACGACTTGGACTCACTTTGACTTTGACCAGCAAGGGGGGACCCACCCTAGGGTTGACTTGGTCAAACTCCCCCTAAAAACCTATTTTTGATTTTTCTCCAAATAAGGGCCCACCTCCTCCCCATTGGTGGATGGTCCTTGCCACCCCCTCACTCTCCTTTGGGCCCCAAACCAGCACGCCCACCCTAGGGAAAGTGGAGGCCCACCACTACCCCTCCTTCTCTCCCTTTCCCCTCCCCACCTACAAAAGCCCAAGCCCATCAGGGGGGGGGGTCTGGCCTCATTTCCCACATGGGGAAATGAGTTTGAGCCTCCAGCTATCCTTGGACAGCTGGAGGGTGGAGATTAATCCCTCCCTAAGGAGGGATTAATCCCACATCTTAGAGGGGAGGAGAAGCCCTCCCCCTCCAGCCTATATAAACCCCCCCTCCATGTAATCCTCCTCACAGTTCACAGAGCAACTCCCTTCCCCTTGCCAAGACTCTGTCGGTGTAACACCTGTCCACTACACTGGAGTGGTCTATTAGCGAGCATGTTACCGGGCTGCAGCCCAAGCACCCCAACCCCTCTCCAGCCCACTAGCGGGTTGTTGGTGTCCACAACCTCCCTTTGATGAGGCAAACACGATAGTCAAGCGCGCACCACGGGGACTTCCCAGGAGGTCACCCATCCCAGTACTACTCCAGCCCGAGCACGTTTAACTATGAACTCAATTGGTGATGAGAGTTGAAAGAACTCCATAGTTAAACGTGCTCGGGCTGGAGTAGTACTGGGATGGGTAACCTCCTGGGAAGTCCCCGTGGTGCGCGCTTGACTATCGTGTTTGCCTTATCAAAGGGAGGTTGTGGCCACCAACAACCCGCCAGTTGGCTGGAGAGGGGTTGGGGGTGCTTGGGCTGCAGCTTGGTAACATGCTCGCTAATAGACCACTCCGGTGTAGTGGAGAGGTGTTACAATAAAAAGTGCACTTTTATTGTAACGTCCCCTTCCAGCTTCCGTGACTCAATCACTAGACCTTAGGTGGACCATTACTGGGATGCATCCCAAGAACCCCAACCCCTCTCCATCAACAGGCGGGTTGTTGGTGGCCACAACCTCCCTTTGATGAGGCAAACTCGATAGTCAAGCGCGCACCACAGGGACTTCCCAGGAGGTCACCCATCCCAGTACTACTCCAGCTCGAGCACGCTTAACTATGGAGTTCTTTCAATTGGTGATGAGAAGTGAAGGAACTCCATAGTTAAGCGTGCTTGGGCGAGAGTAGTACTGGGATGGGTGACCTCCTGGGAAGTCTCCGTAGTGCGGGCTTGACTATCGAGTTTACCTCATCAAAGGGAGGTTGTGGCCACCAACAACACGCCTGTGGAGGGAGATGGGTTGGGGTGCTTGGGCTGCAGCCCGGTAGCGTGGCCTAGAGCGGAGCCGTGGCATTGCCACGTTGGATCGGCTAGGGGCATTACAATAAAAGTGCAGTTTCTATTATAACTCCCTTAGCCGATCCAACGTGGCAATGCCACGGCTCCGCTCTAGGTGACGCTACCGGGCTGCAACCCAAGCACCCCAACCCCTCTTCGGTCCACCGGCGGGTTGTTGGTGGCCACAACCTCCATTTGATGAGTCAAACTCGATAGTCAAGCCCGCACCACGTGGACTTCCCAGGAGGTCACCCATCCCGGTACTACTCCAGCCCGAGCACGCTTAACTATGGAGTTCTTTCAACTCTCATCACCAATTGAGCTGCAACTCAATTGGTGATGAGAGTTGAAAGAACTCCATAGTTAAGCGTGCTCGGGCTGGAGTAGTACCGGGATGGGTGACCTCCTGGGAAGTCCCCGTGGTGCGCGCTTGACTATCGAGTTTGACTCATCAAAGGGAGGCTGTGGCCACAACCCGCCGGTGGACCGAAGAGGGTTGGGGTGTTTGGGATGCAGCCTGGTAGCGTCGCCTAGAGCGGAGCCGTGACATTGCCACGTTGGATCGGCTAGGGGCGTTACAATAAAAAGTGCACTTTTATTGTAACGCCCCTAGCCGATCCAACGTGGCAATGCAACGGCTCCGTTCTAGGCGACGCTACCGAGCTGCAGCTCAATTGGTGATGAGGGTTGAAAGAACTCCATAGTTAAGCGTGCTCGGGCTGGAGTAGTACTGGGATGGGTGACCTCCTGGGAAGTCCCCGTAGTACGGGCTTGACTATCGAGTTTACCTCATCAAAGGGAGGTTGTGGCCACCAACAACCCGCATGTGGTGGGAGAGGGGTTGGGGTGCTTTGGCTGCAGCCCGGTAGCATTGCCAAGAGTGGAGCCGTGGCATTGCCACGTTGGATCGGCTAGGGGCGTTACAGCAGTAGCTTAGGTGGCCTGAAAATGCAAACCTCCCCTCCACCACCGCCACCTCTGGCACGACCGACCAGGTCGGCCCCTCCCGACCCCAGCATACCTAGGTACAAGCATTCTCCCTCTCCTTTCCCCATTCTGGACGTGTTGCATGAACCCCCCGGTGGCCGGAGCACCGCTGGCGCCACCCGAGCAATGCTCACGGTCGGGTGGTTCCCTGGGATGAAAGCCTGCCCCAGTATCGGTGGTGGCGCTGGGGGAGTGCTAGACCACTGGGGGCGGCGACCCCCAGCGGTGGTACCGTCGGAAAACGTGGCTCCGGCGGCACCCGCAAAACCGAGCAAGGATCTATTTAAAGCTGGCGGTGGCGGCCGGCGGCACAAGGCCGACGGACCACCGCCGGTGAGAAGCCCTACCCCCGGCGCACCGGCGGGGGCTGGTGCAGAAGACGTTCAACCACCCGAGGAGCGGGGATGGAGCGGTGGTGCCGGGAGCAGAGCCACCGCAACACCAAGCTCTCGGGATGGAATTTTCTGGCGACGGTCGGCGGGGGCAGGCCGCCGGACCACCGCCCAGAGGGTCGCCGGCCCCCGACGAGTTGATCGGGGCCGGCGACGGTGTCTTGCAGCGGCCTGCCGGCGGTGGAGGAGGCCGCTTATCCTCTGCACCACCGACAAGGAGCAGCAACCGCCCGATCAAGTGATGAAGATCGGGCGGCTGGGATTTCCTTAATCCCTGCCCCCACCTTAGCATCAGCGCCCCCCACAACGGATCCGCAGCCGATCTGCTATGGGGACAAAAAGACAAATTACGTCCCGCGGCTCAATCTCAGTCGCAGGATCAAGTTGATCTGCTATATGCAGACAGAAATCAAGGTCAAAAGTTTGTGAATTGTTTTGGGCCAAACGTAGGACTCTAGGGGAAAAGTGATCAACCTGAAAAATGTTTCCCATGATTAGTGCTTCCTCCACAAATATTTTGAGAATTTTTGGAGTTTATTTAGTATTTTTAAAAGCGTAAATAAAATTAATTTAGTAAAATTAAGGGTCCAAAATTACCCGGAAAATTTTGAAAAAAATTACTATGCTCTTTTTAAGTCCTTTTAAAAGTTGTATCAAAATTTGGGATCATGGTGACTAGTGTTAATACTTTTCCTAAAATTTGGAAGCCTATGGTCGCGCTCGATAATTATCACGCGCGTTTTCCTCCGAAGGTGGAAATTGGAGCGCGCGACCACACCTTTTAAATCAAACATGTAATTCAAACTATTTTATCGACGAGAGTGGCCGAGGCAAGTTACCAAGCTCCGGGTATTCTGAGATTTCGTGAAACCATCGAGCTCCTCAACTCTCGGGTAATTTGGGCATGCTCGGAAGGTAATAGTACGGGTGGTGAGTTATGAATTATTTCCGACGAATAATAATAAGAATGTGACTCTTAATAAGCCCTGATCTGATTAAGTTGTGATTAAAAGGCACAACCAAATTTCTATCGGACCTTAATAATGGGTGAAAACAAAGGAAACCTCCTGAGAACAGAGATGGAACAGAAGCCTCCTGAATGGAGTGATTGGACTACTAACCTTTTATTTATGTTATACTCCAATGGTCAAGTACTTTTAATTCAGCTCTACTCCAGTCTCGTACTTGTTAAGTACATTTATTTAAGCTCCACTTCAGTCTCGTACTGATCAAGTACTTTTAATTCAGTTCTACTCCAGTCTTGTACTGGTCAAGTACTTTCAATTCAATTCTACTCCAGTCTCGTACTGGTCAAGTACTTTTAATTCAGCTCTACTCCAGTCTCGTACTGGTCAAGTTCTTTCAATTCAGCTATACTCTAGTCTCGTATTAGTCAAGTACTTTTAATTCAGCTTTACTCCAATCTCGTACTTGTCAAGTACTTTCAATTTAGCTCTACTCCAGTCTCGTACTGGTCAAGTACTTTTAATTCAACTCTACTCCAGTCTCGTACTGGTCAAGTACTTTGAATTCAGTACTACTCCAGTTTCGTACTGCTCACATTTCATTCCAAAACTTTAAATAAGCAGCATAAACATCGCACTTGTCCTCATTGCAATTTACTATTATAATCTCGGGTCCTGCTCTGACGAGCAGTCATTGTTGAGGTTTAGCCTTAGTTGGGGAGAACCGGAGTTGAGGTATTCCTCCAAGTCTAACCCCAAATAATGCACTCCCACACTCCTTGTCAAAAGTAGAGCTAAGTGTCGCCGCCTGAAGTTTAAACCTAATAGGGCAGGTCGACGTAGACCCGGTGTGTATTATGTTTAATAATTGTTTGATTATTTGTAAATTGCTTACAGTGAAATAGTGGCGGGTCAATCCCTCCCGCAGGACGTTCGTACCGGTGCGAGAAGGTCGACGACTCAAGGAGATAGGGAGATAGCTACCACGGGTGACTGGCCGTTATATTATTTCCCGTCGGGTTTCCTCCGCTGGTCGGCCAAAACAATTCGTCAGATGTCGCTCATATCCAAGAGTACACAAGGTTGTACGTTAGGGCCTGGGGTTGAGCGGTACGACCACCCACAGAAGTGGCAGGACTGGCCATTGTCACCAACAACCACATTGGTGAGGCCCGCGGGGATAGCTACCTTGCTAGAACAGAAACGGTCCAAACTTTGTCGATATAGGGTATGTGTGCGCGGCTGTGAATGGCTGTAATATAGTACATGATATGAAAACCTGATGTGTTGTTATGCTAGTGGAGCCTTGTTATAACTGATTTATACTACTGCTGCTTTTCTCAGTTATACTATCCTGCACTCTTTTATAGTTTCTCCTAGCTATATACATATGAAATGTTGTGCTAACCCTCTCTTGCTTCAACTATTTACTTCTGTTGGGTGGGTATGTGCTCGTCCCTAGGATATGGATCCGGGGAGGAGATTTGTTTCCACTTAGTTCTGTGACTAACAGTTATCTAAATAACCATTCACAGGAAATGGAGCATCGTAGGGACCCGCCGGCACAGGAGATTATGCCAGCGACTAGGACTACCCGAGCAGATACACCCCTGACGTCCTCGGAGTTTATTGACGTGAGTACCACATAGTAGCATAGGGAGAGAGAGAGAGAGAGTGAGGGTTATATGTAGTACGTGTATAGCCCACGGGCTTATATAAATACTTAGGCTTTGGCCCTAGAACCTCTGTATTATTATATGATGTGTTATATATATCTGCAGTGGTTTCATGTTAATGCTTCCGCTATACTCTGATGGGTTATGAATATTATGATTCGAGCCGAGCAAGGAGGCCAACTAGTGCTTAGATAGGGTGGATCGTTTCCCCTAAGGAGCACTGGGTTGACGTCTTAAGCCAGTAAAACCCCTCCGGCCCGATCCGGGCAATGGTTTGGGTGGTACTACAAATGGATCAGAGCGATCATGATTCGTCCTTATGGAGCAGTCTCAGGATCCTTCTGTCCCTCGCTTTGTTCTGCGTTCGGGATTAACCGTACAGCGGAAGCCTGGTGGACCATAATATAGAGGCTTAGGGATTCTAGACTGTACGATAGTATGCCCATACACCGTTATTTCTGCTTAGTCTGTCGTTTTTGCAAATTTCCCCTACTTTTGCAAAATACTGACACTCTTTCCTGTTACTTCTCAAGATACGGAGTATAGTAACGGGGGATCCTCGTCTAGAGGATATGTTCCAGCTACCCCACCTCCAGACCCGGTCGCTCCCGCGGCTATACCGTTTGTCGACACTGACTTGGGGCAAACATTGACAGCCATTCTGCCACTTTTCGGACATCCTTGGCACAGCCACCACGAGAGATGACGACAACTACCGACTTACTGACGATTTTTCGAGGGCTGAGGCCGCGCGCTTTTAGAGGTACAGAGACTGCCATCCAGGCAGAGGAGTGGGTGGAGTGAGTGGAGGAGCTATTAGTGTGAATGATGTGGCCAGTTGTGGCTATAGTCTCTCTAGTGGTGACCCTTTTGGAGGGATACGTGAGGGATTGGTGGAGAGAGGCTAGTCACTCTACTTTTCGAGGTCGGCCGTTAAGCGCAATCCTTTAGGGGGTGTTCTCTGAGGCTCTACTAGAGATTTTCATCACCGATGCATACCAAGTCGCACTGTAGGAGAGGTTCTTGCTCATTCAACAGGGCAACCGCACAGTGGCAGACTACGAGAGAGAGTTTATACACCTGTCACGCTTTGCCAGGAACCTGGCTGCCTCCGACAGAGATAGAGCTTCTCGGTTCTTCATAGGACTACGAGACAACCTGAGGAAGTCCCTAATCATGCTCTCTAAGGCCACCTTTCACACCATAGCCACCCATGCGGCAACATTTGAGTTGGACCAGCAGACAGTGGCTCAGTAGTGCAGAGGCCAGGTAGAGATTCCTCAAGACCAGAGGTGAGACGGAGGAGTCGCTCCCCATAGATAGGATATCGAGCATAGGCAACAATGTCGTAGACAGCTCTATAGGCGCCCACCAGTACCCCTAGCACCCCCAGTCGCACAGCCAGACGTTAGACCAGCTCCAGCACCACAGCCCACACCAGTGGCCCGACGAGATTTTCCCTTCGCAGGGAGATGCTTTTTATATCAGTAGCATGGACATATGAGAGCTTTCTACCCACATGAGACAGGGAGATCGAGATTAGGAGCAGTTTAGTGTAGACAGCTAGCACGGGGCAGGGTCAGAGAGGCCGTAGAGGCAGAGCTGGTAGGAGAGGCCTGCAAGGCCGAGCAGTGCCCCTGGAGGCCTACGCACTGGACTTGCAGAACAGACCGGCCCCTAATGTAGTTATAGGTATATACTCTAGGCGATAGAGAGATACTAGATCTTACTACTGATGTTGTATATTACTTGCATCTTTTGTATCAGTTAGATGATATAAATATACTTACCATATATTTAGGAATCGTGTTGATTGGAGGACACCCTGCAAAGACCCTTTTCAACACAGGAGTGACACATTCCTTCGTTTCCTATAAATTCATCGCAACAAAAGAGAACGTTATTCGTTCAACCGGGCTTTTTATACGAATTCGTTTACCAGACGGCTCGGATATGACATCTACGGAAAAGTGCTCATTCCATGCTGTGCTGGGAGAAGTAGAATTTGAGATCTACATAATCATCCTAACAATAACCGGATTTAACATTATTCTGGTAATGGACTGGCTGGCCGAGCACTAGGCGTAGATAAACTGTTCCACGTGAGAAGTCCGGCTACAGAACCCAAATGGCCAGAGCATCCCGATGACAGGTGTGCCCTCTGTCTCGCGCATTATTTTGACTTCTACGCAGATTGTGAAATCAGTCCGACAGAAGGATGAAGTATACCTTATCTGTAACGTCCCAATTCGCGCTAGGTCCCTTGATTGCGTATTTGAGTCAAGGGGGCTGTGGTGAGCCCAATGGGGGTGTGGGTGAACAGGTGCGAACGTATGGGAAATGAGGAAAACAAGGCAAAACAGTAATTTTGGCCGACACGGGTATGGACACGGCCGTGTCCATACCCGTGTGCCTCATGCCAAGATTAGGCTTATCAGTCAGAGAAGTACACGGGTATTGAGACACGGGCGTGTCCCTACCCGTGTGCTGAGGACACGGGTCGAGACACGGCCGTGTCTCTATCCGTGTGCCGCAACCCCAACACGGTAGAAAAATATTCTGGGATGAACACGGCCCTAAACACGGCAGGCGACACGGCCGTGTCACCTGAACACGGGAAGGAAAACGGCCGTGTGCCTACCCGTGTCTGCGGTGTATAAAAACGAAAAAGATGTGAAACCCTAGCATTTCATCCCCTTTCTTCTGCCCCGAAATTTCTGAGAGAGTCCTCTGGGCTGGAGGAGGAAGGGGCTTGCCGGAGCCATCCTTGGAAGAAGATTGCCGGGCCATCCTTGGCGGAAACGAAATGCCGCTACGAAGGAGTGCGAGGCTCATGGCCGGCCATGGTGGTACCGCTGGACTTGAGGTGAGCTTTCTCCCCTCTCCCTTGGTGCTAGATCTGTAGATATTTTAGGAGAGACATCGACTCCATAGAGTCTTGATGGTGAGGAGGAGAGTTCTTAGGATAAGCCATGCCTAGGTTTTCTAGGCTTAGTCTCCCTCAACCTTCTCATCATTCAAAGTGGAGATGAGAGGGGTTTTCGTTGAGGGTTTGACTTTGAAAGGAGAAATAAGGTTGGGTGTGATTTCTGGAAATGTTTATGCGAGGTCGTTGCAAGGAAGAAGATGAACGGATGCCGTTCATCTCGCCTTAAGATGCGTGCGGAAATCTGATTTCTGCACGCGGCGATCTTCGTGGCCAATTTCAGAGGTGTTCTGGCCAGATCTGGGTGATCGACTCAACACGAAAGTCGTAGCCCTTGAAATTACCTTTCCAACGGGTGGTTGCACGTTTCCATGCGATACCTGTAGCCACAGGAAAGCTGGTTCGAGTCCGCTGCGTTCGGGAAAATCCTGTACAGGAAACTGTTTCCTGTACGTATTCGAGTTGAATTTCTGGTATGTTGCGACCAGATCTGGGCGATCGACTCAACACGAAAGTCGTAGCCCTCATGAATACCTTTCCAACGAGGGGTTGAGCATTGTGATCGGATTCCTGTAGCTCCGGGAATCCCAGTTTTAGTATCGGGCTATCCAATGTTAATGCACTTGTTAATTTATAATGTTAGCACTCTTGCAGTGGTTGTGATTTGCTCATTTGTTATCTTGCTCTCATATATTTATAATGCTGTAGTTACTGTAATTTAGCATGGTTACTCATTTGGTTGTGTAATAAGGAATAACCATGTATTGGTAGAGAAATGGATTGGACGAGAAGGCTAGAAATTAAAGGTTGAGATTTGTATAGAATATATTTATATAGTTTGGTGTTGAACATGTCTATTATGCGAACTGTTGAGGTGAATTCATTGAATAGATGGGCGTGAACATGATGAACAATATGTGAAGAGTATTTTGTAACCGTAATCCGAGCCCAAGGGGTTTATTAACAACCGATGCTTAGAGTTGTAGCCTCCCTACGGGTAGCATCGAGTGAGTTATTTTGGGGCATGTGAGGTGCGACGATTCATCGTGTCGCGATATTGAGATAATGAATGTGGCAGGTCTACGGGTTCGCCAGTCGTCACACCGATGGGAGCCAATGGGTAGACCTTGGGCGGTAGGGTTAGATACTTGGTGTCCATAACCTGAGATCTCCTCCGCGCCATGAGAACGGTTGGGCTTGCACCTCGTGCGTTTCCGAGGTTCCATCCGGTTCGAAATCAAAGGCCAGGTTGGGCTGTGTTCTTGGTGCACATCTACCCAAGACCCCTTCTGAGCCGTAGTACGCATGTGAGCTCCGTTGTTGTGTTCTTAGCGTTGAGGCGTACGGGGGCCTAGGATAGGTAGTGTGATACCACCTAGTAGTGGAGACGCCCGCTCCACTGTCGCCGTCTGGCCACGACGGACGACGCCTGAGAGGTTAGCTACCTGCTCGAAAAGTGGGAACTTCAAGTCTGTGTCGACATAGTAACTTGCATGTGCGTGCGCATGATTCGGTCATAACATAACATTCATATCATGTCATTCATTGCATACACAAGATCCTCATCGTATAAGTTTGTATGGGCACTCCTATACGATGAGTTACTTTACTGTTAAGCCGATCCTTAACTTATAAGTTTGTATGGACACTCTTATAAGTTAAGTTACTATTCTGATTAATTATACCTGCTGTCATATATTATAGATATTTGTAGAACTGCTAGTTGTGTAGCGTAGTTTATACTCCACCATATTTACAGTCACCTGTTTGTTTATTTGCTTATATATATATATATATTGTACCTTTGTTCCTTTCTCCGCCCGGTGCCGAGGAGTCGCCGGGGGAGCGGATGTGAAGCCACTTAGTCTTATGACTAACGGTTGCTACGTCTTCCTTTTTAGGAGGAAACCCCACAGGTAGAGCAGCAACGGACTATGCAGCAGGACAGCCAGGCCCGGACGATAGGACCTGAAGTGGTGGTGCAATCGGCACCGTCAGTGACAGTCGTGAGTGTTTTCATGTAGCCGTTTGGCAAAACATTTCTAGACTCTTATTCTTGTGTACAAGCCTGTTGTGCTTGTTATCTTCCGCTCTTTTGGACTTAAACTTAGTTGTGAATTGAACTGCTTTACTTTTCTGTTATGGTTGGGTTGGCATGGTTTATGTGATATGGATTGTAGCCGGCGGAATAGGCGTCTTATGGTAAAGGCTAACCCGTGTGTTAGTGCTACCGCAAGGCGGCTATTTCAGGCATAAGACTCCCCTCGTGCCGTGTGTTGTGTTCCGGGAGGGGGGTCTTACAAATGGTATCAGACTTAGCCGATCTTCAACTAGAGCAGTCATGTAACAATGGGCCACTCCCGTTCGATTAGTCGGTTTGGGGACAAACCGACTTAGCGGAAGCAGTGGTGTGCCCATATGTAATTCGCACTAAGTTGTCCAACTTTGACATTAGTTTTAGCCAACCTGACCCTAATTTGTACCTTGCGTATAGGTCCCAGCGCAGGTGGAGCCGGTTGGGGGCACTCTTACCCCTTCCGTCCCTTCACAATTCCAGCAGTCGGAACTGGGACAAACGCTGTCAGCCATCTTGGATGTATTTAAAGCCCAACAAGCTCCGGTGCAACAACAAGCGCCAGGCTCCAACTGGTTGAGCACCTTCCGTGCCCTTTCCCCTCCTGCCTATCTTGGGACAGAATCGCCGGTGCGCACCGAGGAATGGCTTGATACCGTACAGGAATTGATGGCTGGCATAAGATGTCCGAACAGCATGGCGGTGACATTGGTAGTGACGCTGCTAGAGCTGCACGCCAAAAGGTGGTGGAAGTCCCTCATGGGCTCCAACTTCCAAGGGCGGTTGTACACGGACATCAGTTGGAACGAGTTCACCGAGGCCTTTCTGGATCACTTCATCCCTTCTTCTGCTCGGGATGAACTTGAAGAAAGATTTCTGCAGCTGAAGCAGGGATCGAAATCGGTAACGGAGTACCAGAGGGAGTTCCAACACCTCGCTAGGTTTGCCGATTCCTATGATTTGGACGATAGAGGCTACGCGAAGCGCTTCTATAAAGGGTTAAGGGACCCCCTGAGGCAGGCCCTTTTGTTTATAGCCGATGCAAACCTGGCAGAAATCATCGACATGGCAAAGAGACTGGAGGCGGACCACATGGGATGTGGCAAGAGACCTGCGGAAGGAGTAATTGAAGTCGGCCCTAGTAATAGAAGGCGAAATGATCATGGCAGAGGAAGGGGAAACCACAGAGGCGGTCGGTGGGTCAACCGGAACTATCGGGTGGAGTACCCAATTCCACAACCACCAGCTTTACCTCCACCACCGCAGCAGCAACATTATCAACAACCTGGGGGCCGACGTTAGGTGATATGTTTTGAGTGCAACCAACCGGGGCATGTCCGACGAGTTTGCCCGCGACTGATCGGCGATGCTCCTATTGCTCTCCCTCCAGTAGCTCCACGGGGGCGAGGGCACATGCGTGGCCGAGGAAGAGGACCACCAGGGAGAAATCAAGGACATGCACGGGAGCATGTATTCGCATTGGATATGACTTAGGAGAGAAATCCGCAGGAAGTCATCACCGGTACGTGCAAAATTTATTAATAATATATGACTTGTTAGATTTACGATACAAATGATACGCGCAATTCTGGATAGTGATTACCCTTTTTGGAACCTAGGCACCGTCATGGTTAGCGGGAGCCCCGCCTATACGTTATTTGACACGGGTGCGTCTCACTCGTTCATTTCGGCGGACTTCGTGAAGGGCTTGGAGGGAGTGCAACACTTCACGGGCACTACTCAAAGGGTGCGCCTTCCGGCCGGCTCTGAGATGACGTCGTCAGCAAGTTGCGACTTCGACACCCTTATTGGAGGAAAGTCCTTTGAAACTCCGGCTACAATGTTAAGAATCCCGGAGTTCGATCTCATCCTGGGCATGGAGTGGTTGAACTGGCACCACGCCAGGATCAATTGTGCGGAGAAGCAAGTTATGTTGAGGCATGGAGACTCGGAAGTCATCTTCCAAGGTATTAGATTCGCACCCCATAAATTATTATCTTCAATTCAAGTTATGAAATCTCATATGGAAGGGGACGAGGTCTATGTAATTTGCTTCGAGTTGAAGAAATTGACATTAGAGGTCAAGGATGTGCGGGTGGTGCGAGAATTTCCCGAGGTATTTCTCGAGAAATTGCCGGGACTACCCCCGCATAGGGAAGTGGACTTCCAAATCAAGCTAATTCCGGGTGCCAAGCCCGTCTCGCGAGCTCCATACCGAATGGCTCCGAAGGAACTTGCAGAGTTTAGAGTCCAGCTTCAGGAGTTGGTGGAAGCAGGGTTCGTTCGCCCAAGCTCGTCGCCTTGGGGAGCGCCCGTTTTGTTCGTCAAAAAGAAGGATGGCACCCTGCGGTTATGCATTGATTATCGAGAGTTGAACCGGTTAACGGTGTGGAACACCTACCCCCTACCGCGCATTGATGAATTATTTGATCAATTGGTGGGATCGTATTGGTTCTCCAAGTTAGATCTGCGTTCGGGATATTATCAGCTGAGGATACAAGAAGATGACATTCAGAAGACGACATTCAGTTCGAGATATGGTTTGTATGAATTCACCGTGATGCCGTTTGGGCTCACAAACGCCCCTTCCGCCTTTATGAGCTTGATGAACAAGGTGTTCAGCCCTTATTTGGACATCTTTGTCATCGTGTTCATCGATGATATCCTAGTCTACTCCAAGACTGAAGCAGAACACGCCGAACATCTAACTTTAGTGCTGAGGAAGCTAAAGGAGCACACTTTGTTTGCCAAGTTCAGCAAATGCGAGTTTTGGCTTCAAGAGGTCGCGTTCTTGGGCCACGTGATTAGTGGGGAGGGGCTAGCAGTAGATCCAGCCAAGGTGCGGGCCGTAAAGGAGTGGTCTCCATTGAAGTCAGTGGCCGACATACGGAGCTTTCTTGGACTTGCCGGGTACTATCGCAAGTTCGTGAAGGGCTTCTCGAAGATCGCCCTTCCCCTTACTACGCTGACCAAGAAGGGTGTGCCATTTGAATGGACACCCCAGTGCGAAGCTGCATTCCAAGAGTTGAAGGACAGATTGACGACCGCACCCATCCTAGCTCTTCCATCTGGGAAGGAGGGCTTTCAAGTTTACACGGATGCGCCGTATCAAGGGATGGGAGCCGTGTTGATGCAGAATGGGCATGTGATCGCTTATGCTTCAAGACAGTTGAAGAAGCATGAAGCCAGCTACCCGGTGCATGATCTAGAGTTGGGAGCGGTGGTATTCGCCTTGAAGATCTGGAGGCATTATTTATATGGCGTCCACTGCGAGATCTACTCGGATCACAAAAATCTGAAGTACGTTCACACCCAAAAGGAGTTAAACTTGAGACAGCGGCGGTGGTTGGAGTTCTTGTGCGACTACGAATTCACCTTGAACTACCACCCCGGGAAGGTTAATTCCGTAGCTGATGCCTTGAGCCGAAAGGCACCGGGAACGAGCACGGAATCCCGCTTGATGAGGATGGAGTTAATCCAGACACTGCAAGAGATGGAAGTCACTTTGGTCTTTAAGAATCAATCGGAAGAGTATACCGAATATTTGACCGCGATAAGTATAGTTTGCAACATACGAGACCGGATCCGGACGGAACAAAAGAAGGATGCGGCTTTGTCGAAGTATGAGACCGGGCGGTCTGGCGGATTGAGGTTGGCGGGTTGATTTCCAGGCGGTCGCCGTATGGTATCCGGCGGTCTGACGGCTTATCTCTGGCGGCTTGGAAACCGGCCGGTCTAGCGGTCTCCTACCGCAACTCTCCCTCTTGGTTCTGGTATTGCCGAGCGGTTAGAACATTGTCTAACCGCGCGGCCTGTTCCGGTCTCTTATTCTAGCCGCCCAGATCTGTTGTATAGCTTTAGTCCCACATTGTTAGTTTGTATTCTTCTCACTCTCCTCCATTCTATAAAAGGGAGGCCATACCTTTGTAAATGATATCTTTTTGGATAATAAAATTTCAATTATTCAAAGTTCCGGCTTGTTTTCTAGTCGTTTGTTCTCTGCTCTAGTCGTTTGTTTGCTATTTTTAACATGGTATCAGAGGGATCGATCTTCTCCTCCTGATTCAGTGCGCCCTGTCCGCGCGGCTTGCCCCTTCTTCTCGCGACCTGTTCTCGCTGTTTGCGCCCTGTCCGCGCGTCCTCCTCCTGCCCTTCTGTCGCCGCGACCTGTCTCCTTGTTCGTCGCGACCTGCTTCTTTATTCGCCTTTTCCGTTCGCGCGGTCTATCTTCTAGCCGTTCGACCTCTTCCCCGTCTTGGACCTGCGGCTTGGTCGTGGCTTCTCTGGCCGCTGGTGTCGAACATCGTGACCGCCGCAGCTTGTCTTCTTTCTATCCGCGCGGCTTATATTCTAACCGCGCGGCCTCTCGCTGTTGTCTCCTATGGCCCTTTCTGAGACCTCCACCACCACCACTCCTATCGCCACTCCGGCGCCGCTTCCTACACCCTCTGGCAACCTTGGCACGGTTTCTAAACTTGTTGGCTCCAACTATCCGGATTGGAGCGTCTCCTTCACTTTTCTTCTCCGCTCTCAGCGCAAACGTCATCACCTCACCGATGACCCTCCTCCCTCAGACTCTGCTGAATTTGATGACTGGGATGCCAGTGATGCGCTTGTCCGCACATGGTTGGCTAACAGCCTCTCCGATGAATGTCTTCCTGTCATACGCCATGATGAGACGGTCAAGACCGCATGGCTTCACCTTGCTGCTCTCTACTCAAAGGGGGCCCAGACATCCCGCATTTATACTCTCTACGCGGATCTCTTCGCTCGCCCTTCCATGTCTCCTGCTGCGGCTTATCAGCAAGTTCAGGCTCTTGGAGCCGAAATCCTCCAGAATCGCCCCTTCTCCGCGGACTTGGCCGAACAGCACAAACACTTCCAGGAACTCCTGGTTGTTTGTTATCTTCTCCGGCTTCCTGAGTCTTTTGATATGATCCGCCGGCAGATCTTGGACGAAGCCGAGTCGCCCACCTTGGATGCCACCGCAGCTCGCATCGCCGCGGTTACTTCACTGCTCCAACGTCCTCTATTGTCCTCCCCTCCTCCACCGGACTCCTATGCTCACCAAGTCCAGCGGGGTGGCAATAGTGGTCGCAGCCAATCTGGCACGCGCGGTCCGTCAAGGTTCCTCTGCTCTCACTGTGGTCGTACCGGCCACTCAGTTGACCGCTGCTGGCAGAAACATCCTCATCTTCGTCCCTCCGGTGATACTTCCTCCTCAACCTCCGCCTCCTCTCGACAGTCTGCTTCTGTGGCCACCACCTCAGGTAGTGCACACGTCGTTACCCAAGGTAAATGGCTCATTGACTCTGGTGCTACAAATCACATGACCGGAAACCCTCACTGCTTCTCTCTCCTAGAGACGCATGCTCGGTTACCCCCGGTTCTCGTTGCGGATGGTTCGCCTTCCCCGGTTCATGGAACGGGCATGGTTCAAGTCACTCCCTCGCTTCGCTTAGCGGACACTCTCTATGTCCCGAAGTTCCCTTGCAATTTACTCTCCGTTACTACTTTATGCAAGCAACTTCAGTGCTCTGTATTATTTACTCCTACTTCTTGTTGTTTTCAGGACCCGAGAACCCAACGGACGATTGCTACTGGGACTGAGAGCGGCGGCCTCTACTTCCTCGACAATGTTTCCGCTCTGTCCGCCTTCTCTTCCTCGTCTACTGATCTGCTTCAATGGCATCTTCGCCTTGGACATCCTCCTCCTCGGATTCTGCATCAGCTTCTTCCCCACTTACCTCAAACCAGTCCTCCGCTCAACTGCGATGCGTGTCAGCTTGGCAAGCATCACCGCTCCTCCTTCCCGCAGAAGCAAGGCCGTGGTTCCTCCCGCCCTTTTGATCTCATTCATTCTGATATCTGGGGTCCTGCTCCTACTCCCACCGTTGGTCGGGGTAGTTTTTACTTTGTAACTTTTATTGATGATTTCTCCAGATGTACCTGGGTGTATCTATTAAAAGATCGCTCTGAACTCTTATCTGTATGGCAATCTTTTTATAATATGATTAAAACTCAGTTTGCTATTTCTATTAAAGTATTGCGCTCTGATAATGCTAAAGAATATCTCAGTCATGAGTTTTCATCTTTTTGTATGCAACATGGTCTTATTCATCAGACCAGCTGTGTTTACACCTCCCAGCAAAATGGGGTGGCGGAACGTAAAAATCGCCATCTCCTCGATATCGCTCGCACTCTGATGACACAGATGCAGGTGCCTCGCTCCTATTGGGGCTATGCTGTTCTTCTTGCCTGCTATCTCATCAATCGCATTCCCTCTTCTGTTCTTCACGGCAAGACTCCCTTCTCCATTCTCTACCCAACCAAGGAACCCTTTCCTCTTCCTCTCCGTATCTTTGGGTGTACGGCCTTCGTGCATGCTCCGTCTGCTACTCGCGACAAGCTTTCCCCCCGCTCCACCAAATGTGTCTTTTTGGGTTACTCGACAACTCAGAAAGGCTACTGTTGCTTTGATCCCGTTCTGCGCAAACAGTTTGTTTCCGCAGACGTCACCTTCTTTGAAAATGCTTCCTACTTTTCTTTCCCATCTTCACCTCCTCCTGCTGTCTCTGACTCTCCACCATCTCTCTGTGAGCCTTCCACACAAGTCGACGTCTCCCCTCCTATGTCGTCTCCTCCTCCATCTCCTCCTCTCCCTATTATCTCCCCTCCTTCGTCTCCGCAGCCGTCTCTCTCTAGTCCCGGGCCAGCTTTCTCTGCCACGGATGCTCCGGTCCCTGAAGCACAAGACGACCTGGATCGTCCCATTGCCCTTCGCAAAGGGGTGCGGGCGTGTACCCAACACCCGCTTACGGCTGTTGTTTTCTATGATCGGCTTACTCCCTCTCGCAGGTGCTTTGCTTTGGCCATCTCGGCTACCACCACTCCCCGCACTTACCAGGAGGCTCTTGTTATTCCTCATTGGAAATCTGCCATGGATGAGGAAATTGCCACTCTTACTGAGAGAGGTACATGGAACCTTGTTCCTCCACCGATCGGTACTGATGTGGTTGGCTGCCGCTGGGTGTTCGTTGTGAAGTTTCGCCCGGACGGCACTGTGGATCGTTACAAGGCCCGCCTGGTGGCCAAAGGCTTTACTCAGACTTATGGAGTTGACTATTTTGACACTTTCTCTCCGGTTGCTCGCCTCAGCACCATCCGGGTTCTTCTTTCTGTGGCCGTCAACAGGGAGTGGGAAATTTCTCAACTTGACGTCAAGAATGCTTTTCTGTATGGGGATCTTCAGGAGGACGTCTATATGGAGCAACCTCCAGGGTATGTTGCTCAGGGGGAGACACGAGTATGCCAGTTGAAGAAGGCCATCTACGGCCTAAAGCAGAGCCCTCGGGCGTGGTTTGACAAGTTTAGTGGCATTGTGGCTGCAATTGGCTTTGCAAGAAGTTCCGCCGATCACTCATTGTTTATTCGCAAAACCGCATCAGGCCTTGTGGTTTTGGCGGTGTATGTGGATGATATCCTTCTTACCGGCGATGACCAGGCTGGGGTGGACTTGACAAAGAAACACCTCCGTCAACACCTTGTCACGAAGGATATGGGCTCCCCGAAATATTTTTTGGGGATAGAAATCTCTCGGAAGCCCGACTCGTTGGTTCTCTCCCAACGGAAGTATGCGCTTGATCTTCTACAAGAGGCAGGATTGACCGGGGCCAAACCGGCCCGGTATCCCATGGCCACTGGAGAAGACAAAACATGGACAGATGACTCACCGCTTATATCCGATGCCACGAGGTATAGACGTCTGGTGGGCAAACTCATTTATCTCACGGTGACCAGACCCGACATTGCCTATGCTGTAGGCAAGGTCAGTCAGTTCATGCAAGCTCCCAGGGAATGTCATCTTCAGTCTGCCTTGAAGATACTAGAGTATGTCAAAGCAGCACCAGGGAAAGGGCTACTCTTTCAGAAGCATGGTCATCTGAGAATTGAAGCCTACTCAGACTCAAGCTATGCGGATGATAAAGGTGACCGTAAATCTACATCGGGTTTCTGCACATTTGTTGGAGGTAATCTTGTGAGCTGGAAGAGCAAGAAGCAGTCTGTTGTCTCAAGGTCCAGTGCAGAAGCCGAATACCGGAGTATGGCGTCAACCACGTGTGAGTTAAAATGGTTGCGGGCTCTTATGCTTGACCTAGGAGAGGTCTACAACTATCCTCTGCCTATGTTTTGTGACAACAAAGCCGCTATATACATATCCAAAAATCCAGTCTTCCATGAGAGAACGAAACATATAGAGGTCGACTGCCATTTCATCCGAGAAGAGGTCTTGAAGAAACAGATTTGCACTCCGTTCGTCACCTCCGACAAAGAGTTGGCTGATATCTTCACCAAGCCGGTTTCTACTTCCTTCTTCCACATTTGTGACAACCTGGGCATGATTGATATCTATGCTCCAGCTTGAGGGGTAGTGTCGAAGTATGAGACCGGGCGGTCTGGCGGATTGAGGTTGGCGGGTTGATTTCTAGGCGGTCGCCGTATGGTATCCGGCGGTCTGACGGCTTATCTCTGGCGGCTTGGAAACCGGCCGGTCTAGCGGTCTCCTACCGCAACTCTCCCTCTTGGTTCTGGTATTGCCGAGCGGTTAGAACATTGTCTAAACGCGCGGCCTGTTCTGGTCTCTTATTCTAGCCGCCCAGATCTGTTGTATAGCTTTAGTCCCACATTGTTAGTTTGTATTCTTCTCACTCTCCTCCATTCTATAAAAGGGAGGCCATACCTTTGTAAATGATATCTT
Organism: Platanthera zijinensis; assembly: GCA_039513925.1. NCBI lineage: Eukaryota > Viridiplantae > Streptophyta > Magnoliopsida > Asparagales > Orchidaceae > Platanthera > Platanthera zijinensis. Next base: position 78,920,737 of record CM077097.1, read on the forward strand.
TTTGGATAATAAAATTTCAATTATTCAAAGTTCCGGCTTGTTTTCTAGTCGTTTGTTCTCTGCTCTAGTCGTTTGTTCGCTATTTTTAACAGGCTTTAACCCTGGCTTTCAAGTCAATGGAGGATGGGACTACGGAAGAATACTCCCTAAAAGACGGCCTCGTCCATTTTCGTGGCCGGCTTTACATCCCCGAAGGTGACAACATTCGGGAGGATATTCTAAAGGAGGCTCATTGCTCCAAGTACTCGGTGCACCCGGGGATCGCGAAGATGTACACCGATTTGAGAAAGACAATGTGTTGGCCGGGCATGAAGAGGGATGTCAAGTACTTTGTTACTCATTGTGTGGCCTGCCAAATGGTGAAGGCGGAGTGCAGAAGCCCCGGTGGAATGCTACAGTCGTTTCCCATCCCCGAATGGAAATTTGAGGACATCTCCATGGACTTCGTCCACGGGTTACCTCGCTCGCGCTCGGGGAATGATTCTGTGTGGGTGATAGTTGACCGGTTGACCAAGGTAGCCCGATTTATCCCAATGAAGAAGGAGGCGCAGGTGGGCGTCTTAGTGCGTCTCTTTGTGGAACAATTTGTGCGGTACCATGGTGTGCCGAAGACAATCGTCTCCGACCGGGATGGTCGGTTTACTTCAAGAGAATGGAGGGCTGTACAGGCTTATTTGGGCTCGCGCCTCGCCTTTAGCACAACCTTTCACCCACAAACGGACGGGCAGTCTGAACGAACCATCCAAACATTGGAGGACCTTCTGAGGTTGTGTGTGCTAGATAAAGGAGAACAATGTGAGAGACTCTTACCTCTCGTGGAGTTCTCTTATAATAACAGTCATCAAGCCAGTATTGGAATGGCACCTCATAAAGCTTTGTATGGAAGGAGGTGTAGAACACCCTTGTCCTGGGTGCAAGACGAAGATCCGAAGACATTGGGAAATGAGTATATTGATGACACGGACGCGGTGGTTAGGTTGATCCGGGATCGAATGCTAGAGGCTCAAAGCCGACAGGCGAAATATTACAACGCAAGGCACCGTATGGTGGAATTTCAAGTGGGTGATAAGGTGTTCCTGAAGATTCGACCGATGCACGGAGTGTCGCGGGTGCGTGGAGTCAAGAAGCTCAGCCCAAGGTATGTCGGGCCCTATGTCGTAGTGGAAAGGATTGGCCCTCTGGCCTATCGATTGGAGTTACCACCGGAGCTGGAGAACCTTCACGACGTGTTCCATGTATCGTCGCTTCGGAAGGCTTTGTTGCGGCCTGAACAGTATATCCCCACGACGGATGGTGCCGTGGCGTCTGATAGGTCTGTGCGACTGGAGCCGGTACGGATCGTTGATAACGAGACAAGAACCTTGCGCCGCAAAAGTGTTCCCTTGGTGAAAGTGCTATGGTCTAATCATGGGAAGGAGGTGTTCACATGGGAGCCAAAGGATTTGATGCAAGGGCGCTACCCGGAATTATTTACCCCAGGTAAAAATTTTATTTGAAAGCATAGTTCCCTTTTATGTGTTTCACTCCCATAGCCTTACCCTGATTTCGGTGACGAAATCTTTTATTTTGTTTATAGGATTTGTAACGTCCTAATTCGCGCTAGGCCCCTTGATTGCGTATTTGAGTCAGGGGGGCTGTGGTGAGCCCAATGGGGGTGTGGGTGAACAGGTGCGAACGTATGGGAAATGAGGAAAACAAGGCAAAACAGTAATTTTGGCCGACACGGGTATGGACACGGCTGTGTCCATACCCGTGTGCCTCATGCCAAGATTAGGCTTATCAGTCAGAGAAGTACACGGGTATTGAGATACGGGCGTGTCCCTACCTGTGTGCTGAGGACACGGGTCGAGACACGACCATGTCTCTACCCGTGTGCCGCAACCCCAACACGGTAGAAAAATATTCTGGGATGAACACGGCCCTAAACACGGCAGGCGACACGGCCGTGTCACCTGAACACGGGAAGGAACACGGCTGTGTGCCTACCCGTGTCTGCGGTGTATAAAAACGAAAAAGATGTGAAACCCTAGCATTTCATCCCCTTTCTTCTGCCCCGAAATTTCTGAGAGAGTCCTCTTGGCTGGAGGAGGAAGGGGCTTGCCGGAGCCATCCTTGGAAGAAGATTGTCGGGCCATCCTTGGCGGAAACGAAATGCCGCTACGAAGGAGTGCGAGGCTCATGGCCGGCCATGGTGGTACCGCTGGACTTGAGGTGAGATTTCTACCCTCTCCCTTGGTGCTAGATCTGTAGATATTTTAGGAGAGACATCGACTCCATAGAGTCTTGATGGTGAGGAGGAGAGTTCTTAGGATAAGCCATGCCTAGGTTTTCTAGGCTTAGTCTCCCTCAACCTTCTCATCATTCAAAGTGGAGATGAGAGGGGTTTTCGTTGAGGGTTTGGCTTTGAAAGGAGAAATAAGGTTGGGTGTGATTTCTGGAGAAGTTTATGCGAGGTCGTTGCAAGGAAGAAGATGAACGGATGCCGTTCATCTCGCCTTAAGATGCGTGCGGAAATCTGATTTCTGCACGCGGCGACCTTCGTGGCCAATTTCAGAGGTGTTTTGGCCAGATCTGGGTGATCGACTCAACACAAAAGTCGTAGCCCTTGAAATTACCTTTCAAACGAGTGGTTGCACGTTTCCATGCGATATCTGTATCCACGGGAAAGCTGGTTCGAGTCCGCTGCGTTCGGGAAAATCCTGTACAGGAAACTATTTCCTGTACGTATTCGAGTTGAATTTCTGGTATGTTGCGACCAGATCTGGGCGATCGACTCAACACGAAAGTCATAGCCCTCGCGAATACCTTTCCAACGAGGGGTTGAGCATTGTGATCGGATTCCTGTAGCTCCGGGAATCCCAGTTTTAGTATCGGGCTATCCAATGTTAATGCACTTGTTAATTTATAATGTTAGCACTCTTGCAATGGTTGTGATTTGCTCATTTGTTATCTTGCTCCCATATATTTATAATGCTGTAGTTACTGTAATTTAGCATGGTTACACATTTGGTTGTGTAATAAGGAATAACCATGTATTGGTAGAGAAATGGATTGGACGAGAAGGCTAGAAATTAAGGGTTGAGATTGGTATAGAATATATTTATATAGTTTGGTGTTGAACATGTCTATTATGCGAAGTGTTGAGGTGAATTCATTGAATAGATGGGCGTGAACATGATGAACACTATGTGAAGAGTATTTTGTAACCGAAATCCGAGCCCAAGGGGTTTATTAACAACCGATGCATAGAGTTGTAGCCTCCCTACGGGTAGCATCGAGTGAGTTGTTTTGGGGCATGTGAGGTGCGACGATTCATCGTGTCGTGATATTGAGATAATGAATGTGGCAGGTCTACGGGTTCGCCAGTCGTCACACCGATGGGAGCCAATGGGTAGACCTTGGGCGGTAGGGTTAGATACTTGGTGTCCATAACCTGAGATCTCCTCCGCGCCATGAGAACGGTTGGGCTTGCACCTCGTGCGTTTCCGAGGTTCCATCCAGTTCGAAATCAAAGGCCAGGTTGGGCTGTGTTCTTGGTGCACATCTACCCAAGACCCCTTCTGAGCTGTAGTACGCATGTGAGCTCCGCTGTTGTGTTCTTAGCGTTGAGGCGTACGGGGGCCTAGGATAGGTAGTGTGATACCACCTAGTAGTGGAGACGCCCGCTCCACTGTCGCCGTCTGGCCACGACGGACGACGCCTGAGAGGTTAGCTACCTGCTCGAAAAGTGGGAACTTCAAGTCTGTGTCGACATAGCAACTTGCATGTGCGTGCGCATGATTCAGTCATAGCATAACATTCATATCATGTCATTCATTGCATACACAAGATCCTCATCGTATAAGTTTGTATGGGCACTCCTATACGATGAGTTACTTTACTGTTAAGCCGATCCTTAACTTATAAGTTTGTATGGGAACTCTTATAAGTTAAGTTACTATTCTGATTAATTATACCTGCTGTCATATATTATAGATATTTGTAGAACTGCTAGTTGTGTAGCGTAGTTTATACTCCACCATATTTACAGTCACCTGTTTGTTTACTTGCTTATATATATATATATATTGTACCTTTGTTCCTTTCTCCGCCCGGTGCCGAGGAGTCGCCGGGGGAGCGGATGTGAAGCCACTTAGTCTTATGACTAACGGTTGCTACGTCTTCCTTTTTAGGAGGAAACCCCGCAGGTAGAGCAGCAACGGACTATGCAGCAGGACAGCCAGGCCCGGACGATAGGACCTGAAGTGGTGGTGCAATCGGCACCGTCAGTGACAGTCGTGAGTGTTTTCATGTAGCCGTTTGGCAAAACATTTCTAGACTCTTATTCTTGTGTACAAGCCTGTTGTGCTTGTTATCTTCCGCTCTTTTGGACTTAAACTTAGTTGTGAATTGAACTGCTTTACTTTTCTGTTATGGTTGGGTTGGCATGGTTTATGTGATATGGATTGTAGCCGGCGGAATAGGCGTCTTATGGTAAAGGCTAACCCGTGTGTTAGTGCTACCGCAAGGCGGCTATTTCGGGCATAAGACTCCCCTCGTGCCGTGTGTTGTGTTCCGGGAGGGGGGTCTTACAAATCCAGTAATCCACGACTTTCAAGATGTTTTCCCTGAGTCCCTCCCGTGATTACCACCCCAACAAGAGGTCGACTTTCAGATTGAGCTCGTATCCGAAGTACGGCTAGCATCACAAGCCCCCTACCGAATGGCCCCAAGAGAGCTGACTGAACTGAAAATCCAACTACATGAACTGATAGATGTTGGATTCATCCGTCCTAGTTCCTTGCCCTGGCGAGGCCCGGTACTTTTCGTCAAAAAGAAAAACGGGACACTACGACTATGCATCGACTATAGGGAACTAAATAAGCTTACTATACGTAATACACACCCCCTCCCTAGGATTGACGAACTGTTCGATCAATTACAAGATCCATCTATGTTCTCCAATATGGACTTTAGATCCGGCTATTATCAGCTTCGAGTCCGAGAGGAAGACATTCGCAAGACTGCCTTCAGCTCCCGTTACGGTCTTTATGAGTTCCTAGTGATGCCCTTCAGGGTCACCAATGCACCATCTGCCTTTATGGCTCTGATGAATAAAGTCTTCGAACCCTTCTTGGATCACTTTGTCATCGTCTTCATAGACAACATTTTAATCTACACAAACACCAAGACGGACCATACTCGACATCAGCAGATGGTACTACTAAAACTCCAAGAGCACTCCCTCTTCGCCAAATTCAGTAAGTGTGAGTTTTGGTTGGAAGAAGTTGGATTCTTGGGCCACACAATAAATAAGGAAGGAGTAGCAGTAGACCAAGCCAAGATCCAAACAGTACATAATTGGCCACCACTCAGGAAAGCTGCAGATATCCGAAGTTTTCTCAGTCTTGCCGGATACTACATGATGTTCATCGAAGGTTTTTCCAAGATTTCCAAACCCTAACTGTTCTCACTAAAAAGGACGTCACATTCCGATGGACGCCGGAATGCGAGGCTGCATTTGTCGAATTGAAGAAATGACTGACTTTTGCGCTAATCCTTACGATCCCCACGGGGACCGAGGGATTCCAAATCAACACTGATGCCTCCCTGAAAGGATTGGGGGTTGTTCTAATGCAGTATGGCAAGGTAGTGGTCTATGCATCTCAACAATTAAAGCCGCATGAATTAAATTACGCAGCACACGATTTAGAGTTGGGCGCAGTCGTCTTCACCCTTAAAATCTAGTGGCATTATCTGTACAGAGTAAGATGTGAGATCTTCTCCGACCATAGAGCCTCAAATATATCTTCACACAGAAAAAGCTGAATCTACGGCAGCACTGATGGCTAGAATTCCTATGCGATTACGATTTTGCTCTCCAATATCACCTCAGAAAAGCTAACAAAGTCATTGACACCCTGAGCTGCCAGCCTGCGATAGTTGGGAGTTGGATGGAGAAAATCCCTAAGGAGCTATTCCAGTCCTTGATAGACTTGGAAATTACACTGGTTGCCCGAAGAGATCCGGAAGAGTACCATGCTCAGCTGTATTTGATGGAGATCCAATACGACATTCGCGACCAGATACGTGATGCTCAAAAGATCGACCCAGAGGTAGTGCCGATCATCCGATCTCAGCAAAGAGGGGCACAGGAGGATTATAATCTGCATGAAGGGATTCTATAATTCCAGCATCACATATTCGTTCCCGCTACCAGAGGAATTCGTGAAGAAATTCTGAAGAGGCCCATCAGTCCAGGTATTCGATTCATCCTGGTGTAGTTAAAATGTACGTGGACCTGCGCAGGACCATTTATTGGCCTGGAATGAAAAGAGACGTCACCAACTTCGTGGCCCAGTGTCAGACCTATCAGAAGGTTAAATCTGAATGTCGCAGTCCAGGAGGCTTATTACAGCCCGTGTAGATACCAGAATGGAAGTTCGAAGATATCTCGATGGACTTCGTCCACGGCCTATCTCGAACCCGCGTTGGGAATGACTCAATTTGGGTGGTCGTAGATCGACTCACCAAGGTAGCGCGGTTCATTCCAAATCGACTGGGTGTTATATTTGATATCTTGGCCAGAATTTTTCTAGAGCAAGTAGTCTGATTTCATGTAGTACCGAAGTCCATCATTTCAGATCGTAACGAGCGTTTTACATCTAAGGAATGGAGGAGGGTGCGTGCATACTTGAGAACCAAATTGGCCTTTAGCACTGCCTTCCACCCGCAGACAGACGGACAGACAGAGAGGACGAACCAGACTATGGAGGATTTACTTCGACTATGCATAGTGGAACACAATGAGTCATAGGAGCAGGTTCTGCCACTAGTCAAATTTTTTTACAATAACAGATACAAAGCTAGCATTAAGATGGCTTCGTACAAGGCATTGTATGGAAGACGTTGTCGAACCCTGTTTACTTGGGCTCAGGAAGAGGACCCGGAAGCCTTGGGAGTGGCTTAAATTGATGATACTACGACAGCGATATGGCTGATCCTGGAGCGAATGCGAGAAGCGCAGAGCCGACAAGCCAAGTACTATGATGCGCGACACCGACCGGTGGAGTTCACCGTGGGAGAGATGGTGTTTTTTAAAAAAAAGCCCATGCATGGTGTCTCCCGGTTAAGAAAGCAGAAAAAGTTAGATCCCAGCTACTTGGGCCCCTATCCGGTGATAGAGCGTGTTGACCTGTAGCCTATCGTTTAGCCTTGCCCCCAGAGTTGGGGAATCTTCACGATGTATTTCATATCTCTTCCTTGAGACGTGTCCTCTGACAACCAGAGCAGCACCTTCCCACTTCACCAGTGCAACTACAGTTAGATAGATCCGTCCAACTCGATCCCATCAAAATAGTAGATTACAAGGTAAAGACACTACGTAACAACACCATCCCGATGGTTAAGATACTATGGTCAAACTGCGGACGAGAAGAGTTCACGTGGGAACCTGAAGCACTCCTCCGAGATAAGCATCTGGAGCTCTTTCCCCAGGTTTGTTACTTTTCCCCCCTACTTCGAGCAATTTTTCGGGGACGAAAATCCTTTTACTTTTATTGGATTGTAACATCACAAATTTTATTGGGCCACCAGAGCCCTAGTGGGCCCAATAAAAGTGGCCCAGACCTTACCCATGACCCGGTGGGAGGTAACCCTAGGTAGGAAATAGAGCTAGAGAACTCTGAATTGGGTTTTGTCGGTTCCTGTGGCCTCGTATAGTCAATACGAGTGCATCGAAACTTGTCCAGTTGGACCCCGAGGTCATATAGTGAATGTGACCATTCCTCGTAAAACGCAACGAGAGTAAGATTTTGGATATCGATCTAGAGAACTCCAAATTGAGTTCTGTCGATTCCTGTGACCTCATATAACCCTAGATAGATGCATCGGAACCCGTCGCGTCATGATCCAAAATCTAACGACAGATTTAGACATTTTGACAATTTTAGCGTACCGCGACGCGCAAATTTCGGACTTTCGCCAAACGGACTCCGATTTAACCCTAGTCAGTGGCATTGGACTCATTTGGTTAATACGAAGTCAACAGAAGTCGTTTCGGTCAATTTTGACGACAATTGGTCAACCTGTGGTCAAATCAAGCATAGTCGTGCACCGGAAAGCTTACGCACACCAATTATGACACGATACCCGAACTTTGACCCGTCCTTGACGACTTGGACTCAATTTGAATTTGACCAGCAAGGGGGGACCCACCCTAGGGTTGACTTGGCCAAACACCCCCTAAAAAACTATTTTTGATTTTTCTCCAAATAAGGGCCCACCTCCCCCCATGGGTGCATTGTCCTTGCCCCCCCCCTCACTCTCCTTTGGGCCCCCAACCAGCAAGCCCACCATAGGGAAAGTGAAGGCCCACCACTACCCCTCCTTCTCTCCCTTTCCCCTCCCCTAACTACAAAAGCCCAAGCCCATGGGGGGGTGGGGGGGGGGGGCGTGGGCTGGCCTCATTTCCCAAATTGGGAAATGAGTTTGAGCCTCCAGCTATCCTTTGTCAGTTGGAGAGTGGAGATTAATCCCTCCCTAAGGAGGGATTAATCCCACATCTTAGAGGAGAGGAGAAGCCCTCCCCCTCCAGCCTATATAAAACTCCCTCTATGTAATCCTCCTCACAACTCACACAACAACTCCCTTCCCCCTGCCAAGGCTCTGCCGGAGCTCAGGTGGCAGGAAAAGGCAAACCTCCCCTCCACCATCGCCACCTTTGGCATGTCCGACCAGTCAGGCCCCTCCCGAGCCCACCAGACCAAGGTGCAAGCCTTCTCCCTCCCCCTTCCACATTCTGGACGTGATGCATGCACCCCCCTGTGGCCGGAGCGCCACCGGCGCCACTAGAGCCATGCTCCAGGCCGGGTGGTGCCCAGGGAGGAAATCCATCCCCCAGTGTCGGTGGTGGCGCTAGGGGAGTGCTAGACCACTGGGGTAAGCGACCCCTAGCAGCGGAGAGCGGTGGTGCCGCCGGAAAACGCGGCTCTAGCGGCACACCCAAAATAAAGAAAGGCTCTGTTTAAAGCTGGTGGTGGCGGCCGGCGGCGCAAGGCCGCCGGACCACCGTGGGCGAGAAGCCCGACCCCCGGCGCGCCGGCCGGGGGTGGTGCAGTAGACAGCCAACCACCCGAGGAGCGGGGGTGGCGCAGTGTTGTTGGGAGCAGAGCCACCGCCACCCCAAGCTTTAGTGATGGAATTTTCTGGCGGCGGCAGGCCGCCAGACCACTGCCTATAGGGTGCCGGCCCTCGAAAAGTTTATCGAGGCTAGCGACATCGTCTTGCACCGGCCTGCCTGTGATGGCGGGGGCCGCTCTTCCTCTGCAACGCCGGCAAGGAGCAACAGTCGCCCGATCAAGTGATGAAGATCGGGCGACTGGGATTTCCTTAATCCCCGCCCCACCTCAACATCAGCGCCCCCACAATAGATCCGTAGCCGATCTGCTGTGGGGATAGAAGGACAAATTATGTCCCGCGGCTCAATCTAAGCCGCAGGATCAAGTTGATCTGCTATATGCAGACCAAAATCAAGGGCATAAGTTTGTGAATTTTTTTGGGCAAAACCTAGGCCTCTAGGGGAAAAGTGATCAACATGAAAAATGTTCCCCATGATGAGGGCTTCCACCACAAAAATTTTGAGAATTTTTGGAGTTGGTTTAGTATTCTTAAAAGACTAAATAAAATTCATTTAGCAAAATTAAGGGTCCAAAATTACCCGAAATTTTTTGAAAAATATTACTAGGTTCGTTTTAAGTCCTTTTAGAAGTTGTATCAAAATTTGGGATAATGGTGACTAGTTTTGATACTTTTCTTAAATTTTGGAAGCCTAGGGTCGCGCTCGGTAATTATCACGCGTGTTTTCCTCTGAAGGTGGAAATTGGAGCGCGCGACCACCCCTTTTAAACAAACTATTTTATCGACGAGAGTGGCCGAGGCAAGTGACCAAGCTAAGGGTATTCCGAGATTTCGTGAAACCATCGAGTGCCTCGACTCTCGGGTAATTTGGGCATGCTCTGAAGGTGAGAGTATGGGTGGTGAGTTATGAATTATTTCTGACAAATAATAATAAGAATGTGACTCCTAACAAGCCCTGATCTGATTAAGCCGTGATTAAATGGCGCAACAAAATTTCTATCTGACCTTAATAATGGGTGAAACCCCAGGAAACCTCCTGAGAACGGAGATGGAACTGAAGCCTCCTGAATGGAGTGATTGGACTACTAACCTTTTCTTTATATTATACTCCAGTCTTGTACTGTTCAAGTACTTTAAATTCAGCTCTACTCCAGTCTCTTACTTGTCAAGTACTTTTAATTAAGATCTACTCCAGTCTCGTACTGGTCAAGTACTTTCAATTCAGTTCTACTCCAGTCTCGTACTGGTCAAGTACTTTCAATTCAATTCTACTCCAGTCTCGTACTGGTCAAGTACTTTTAATTTAGCTCTACTCGAGTCTCGTACTGGTTAAGTACTTTCAATTCAGCCCTACTCCTGTCTCTTACTGGTCAAGTACTTTTAATTCAGCTCTACTTTAGTCTCGTACTGGTCAAGTACTTTCTAAACAGCTCTACTCTAGTCTCGTATTGGTCAAGTACTTTTAATTCAGCTCTACTCCAGTCTCGTACTGGTCAAGTACTTTGAATCCATTACTACTCCAGTTTCATACTGGTCACGTTTCATTCCAGCACTTTAAATAAGCAACATAAACACCGCACTTGTCCTCATTACAATTTTCTATTATAATCCCGGGTCCTGCTCTGACCAGCAGTTGTTGTTAAGGTTGAGCCTTAGTTGGGGCGAACCAGAGTTGAGGTATTCCTCCAAGTCTAGCCCCAAATAATGCACTCCCACGCTCTTTGTCAAAAGTGGAATTAAGTGTCGCCGTCTGAAGTTTAAACCTAGTAGGGCAGGCCGAAGTAGACCCGGTGTGTATTATTTTTAATAATTGTTTGATTGTTTGTAAATTGCTTGCGGTGAAATAGTAACGAGTCAATCCCTCTCGCAGACCGTTCGTACCGGTGCGGGAAGGTCGACGACTCAAGGAGACAGGGAGATGGGTACCACGGGTGACCAACCGTTATATTATTCCCCGTCGGGTTTCCTCCGCTGGTCGGCCAAAACGATTCGCCGGATGTCGCACACATCTAAGAGTACACAAGGTTATACATTAGGGCCTGGGGTTGAGCGGTACGACCAACCCCAGAAGTGGCAGGACTAGCCACGGTCACCAACTGCCACATTGGTCAGGCCCTCGTGGCTCGCTACCCTGCTAGAACAGAAGCGGTCCAAACTATGTCGACATAGTGTTTTTGTGCGCGGCTGTGAATTCCTGCGATAGAGTACAAGATATGAAAACCTGATGTGTTGTTATGCTAGTGGAGCCTTGTTATAACTGATTTATACTACTGCTGCTTTTCTAAGTTATACTATCCTGCACTCTTTTATAGTTGCTCCTAGTTATACATATATGAAATGTTGTGCTAACCCTCTCTCGCTTCAGCTATTTACTTCTGTTGGGTGGGTGTGTGCTCATCCCTAGGATATGGATCCGGGGATGAGATTTGTTTCAACTTAGTTATGTGACTAACAATTATCTAAATAACAATTCATAGGAAAAGGAGCATTGTAGTGACCCTCCACCACAGGAGATTACGCCAGCGGCTAGGACTACCCGAGCAGATGCACCCCTGCCATCCTCGGATTTAGAGACGTGAGTACCGCCAAGCAGCATATGGAGATAGAGTGTGAGGGTTATATGTAATACATGTATAGCCCACAGGCTTATATAAATACTTAGACTTCGACCCTAGAACCTCTGTATTATTATATGATGCGTTATATATATCTGCAGTGGTTTCCTATTAATGCTTCATCTATACTCTGATGGGTTGTGAATGTTGTGATTCGAGCCAAGCAAGGCGGCCAACTAGTGTTTAGATAGGGTTGATTGTTTCCCCTAAGGAGCACTGGGTGGACCTCTTAGGCCAGTAGTACCCCTCCGACCCGATCCGGGCAAAGGTTGGGGGTGTACTATAGTTGGGAGGAGGGGTGTTGGTTACATAGTTGAGGTCAGCCATTGCGTACCCACGTTATAACAAATTCTTACAGGCAAGGATCGCAAGCTGGAGCAAGCTCGCCGACAAAAAGGCCTAAGCCTCATGAAGTGTACCCCCTTCTATTATTTCTAATATGTTGCATGTTATGTTTCATTCATTGTAATCAGGCTGGCATGCCAAGGTATCCTAGGAGTGATACGGCGCATTGATTTTGTGGATAACTTCTAGTCTTGATGTTGTGCTTCCACTGTCATACTTTCTTAGTTTTGAGATGGGTAGTACTTTTATATCACTTTTTAATGCCAAAGTTGTGGTGTCTGTATGTTGTGGGGCCCCGGCCAAACCCATATTATATGGTCAATACGAGGGAGGTGTTATAATTAGGTATCAAACGGAGGTTAGTGTCTAAGGTGAGGTGTAGTGGTCGATTTAATGTAATCAGATCACGTAAAAAAAGTTGTCCACATATGAGTATTACGGGACCATGAGTGTCCTTATGTTCAAGTTTTGCAAATAGAACTTGATTCTTGGTTTACCTTACTTTTGTTAAGGGATAAAGCGGTGATGCGGGGACGTCGAGGCCGCAATAGGAGCCTTTGGCAAGCAGTGTTACTGCTCTGGGTCTCATGGGCATGGGTGTGTCCCTGACCAATTTCTAACACATGCTAGTAGAGGCAATGGTAGCAACCCAAACTACGGTGATAGCTCAGGTTGTGACCCCTGTTACTCAGGTAACGACTCCCGTTACCTCGGATAAGATACATGCCATACCGGGCAAAGGGGCCAGGCAGGAAATGCCATTGGATGAGAAAGCAGTCATCGGGCAAGGAGACTGATAGATGAAGTATTTTCTGAGCTTCCATACTCCAACATTCAAGGGAGTCAGCACACCAACTGATGTCGAGGACTTGTTGGTAAGGATTCAAGAACTCTTGACAGCGGCAGAGACACTAGAGAATAAGCAGTCCCATTTTGCAGCCTTCATGTTAGAACGTGATGCAAAGATGTGGTGGGTGTGCCATAGTGACCGCTAGTTTCCTAGACGCACCCCATCCATGGATCAGTTTGCAAGTGCTTTCTTAAATAAGTATATTCCATCATCGATAGGGTTATCTCTTTAGAGGCAGTTTCTCCACTTGGTGCAACGAGACAAAACTATGGATGAGTATGTATAGGAGTTTAATCGTCTTGGTCGTTATATGGGGATGAGCATGGACAATAATGTGGAGAGGGACAACCTCTTCTTTCATGGTTTGAGAGAGAACTTGAGACAACCACTTATAGATCTAAAGAATGCACACTTCAATGAGTTGGTTGAAGCCTCTAGGATGTTTGAAAGTGACATGGAGAGAACCCAACACCGTAAGGGTCATGCAGTAAAGTAGGGAGACGGAAAGCCTTCTCAATCACAGTGGAAGTTAGAATGAAATAAGTGGAGGAAGAAGCACCATCCTCTTAGGATAGGATAAAAGAGAGGTACTATGTTGGTAGAGTCTCATTTCAAAGGACCACCAACGTGCTACAAGTGTGACAAGACAGGCCACATAACTCAATTTTGTATCGATGGTGGTGATGAACTAGATCTAAGGCAGGAGTAGTCAGTGCGTCTAGTCCTAGTATTATGGATAAAGGGAAAGCCGCGGAGTCGAGCGCTTTACGTTTCCAACCAGTGAAACCAAGAGCCTACAATCTTAGGCAGAAGGAAGCAATTCAGCAGCCCAATGTGGTGACAGGAATGGAAATTTTAAGTTCGTTTGTTAGCTTAAAACCTTTTGCGACATTTTTTTGTGTTGCATATATACTAGGCTTTGTGCTAGTTTCTGGCTACCCTGCTAGATTATTGTTCGACATGGGAGCGTCACACTCCTTCCTCGCCGAAAGCTTTATCTGGAGAATTGGGGTCAAGCCCTTTTTGATAGATACAGATCTTAGGGTGTGCATGCCCAATGGGTCTTTTATGACTACCAGAAAGAAAGGGTACATTGGTTAGAGTATAGGTGGAGTTGACTTCGTGTTGGTAATGACAATCCTACCATTAGACGAGTATGATGTGATATTTGGTATGGAATGGCTTACAGAGCAGTAGGCCAGTATTCAGTACCTATCAAAAGTGGTGACCCTAAGGAGCAAGGGAAAAGAAGAAGTCAAGTTTTAGGGCCTTTGTGGAGTGTCTACTCCCTGATTCGGTCATGCAGTTGGTGCGAGCAGTAAACCGGGGAGGGGTAGCATTTGTAGCTTTGCTGGAGGTCCACTCTTCGAAGTTGTCAATCAGAGAAGTGTCGATTGTGATGGAGTTTGAGTTTGTGTTTTCCGAGGAACTTCTAGGAGCACTTCCTCAGCTGGAGATCGATTTCACAATTGATTTAGTGCCAGGAGCTAGACTAATATCGCGTCCTCCTTTTAGGATGGCACTAAAGGATCTAGCTAAGCTTAAAGTATAGTTGTTGGAGCGGTTGGAGCAAGAGTACATTAGGCCCAGCTCTTCGCCATGGAGCAAGCCAGTGTTATTTATAAAAAAAGAAAGATGGTAGTATGTGGTTGTGCATAGACTATCGTGAGATGAATAAGCTGACCGTCAAGAATAAGTATCTGATCCCACAATTAGATGACTTGTTTGACAAACTGGAAGGGTCATTGGTGTACTCCAAGTTAGACGTGAGGTCAGGGTATCACTAGTTGTGTATCAAGGAAGAGGACATGCCCAAGACATCATTTAGTACGAGGTATGACCACTTCGAGTTCTCTGTGATGTCGTTCGGTTTGATGATCGCACCACCGATATTCTTTCACTTGATGAACCGAGTATTTCAACAATACATGGATTCCTTCATGGTGGTGTTCATCGATGATATCGTTCTATACTCAAAGTCAGAATAGGAGCATGAGACTCACTTGAGGATGGTTTTGCAGGTTCTGGAGGAGAACCAGCTTTATGCTAAGTTCTCAAAGTACGAGTTTTGGTTGGAGAGGGTGGCATTATTGGCCATGTGGTTAGTGGAGAAGGGGTGGTAGTGGATCTAGTGAAGATTGAAGCCATTAGATATTGGCATATTCTGAGAACTGTGACAGAGGTCAGGAGTTTAGTTGGACTAGATGGTAACTACCAGAGGTTTATTGAGAACTTTTTGTGGGTGGCATTGCCCCTCACCTCTCCTACTCACAATGACTAGAAGTTTGTGTGGACGCGAGAGTGTGACCGAGAATTTGAAACTATGAAGGAAAGATTGTCGTCGGCTCCAATCATATGTCTTCCTATAGGGAATGAAGGATTTCAATTTTTTAGCGATGCGTCAGGTTGCTGTTTGGGTTGCGTGCTAGTACAACATGATAATGTGATAGCCTTTGGTTCGAGGCAATTGAAACCCCATCAAAGAAAATAGCCCACCCATGAATTAGAGTTGGCAGCGGTAATGTTCGCATTTAATTCGTGGTGGCACTACGTTTATGGTGCAAAGGTCGATATCTTCATGGATCACAAGAGACTGAAGTATCTCCTGGATCAGAAGGATTTAAATATGCGGCAGCGTAGGTGGGTTGAGTTCCTTGGGAACTATAATGTCGCGATTCAGTATACGCCTAACAAGGCCAATATGGTGGCTGACGCCTTGAGTAGGAGGTATTCTAGGCTAGGGAACTGGATTGAGGCACATGATGCGCAATTGATGCGAGAATTTGAGTCTTTCGACATTATTTGTCTGGCTAGAGGTGAGTCTAGCGCAGTTCGACTATATTGGATAGAGTTGCAGTGTGATTTAGCTTATCTGATTCGGTAAGACACCAGTGGGGATGAAGAGTTCCAATAGTTAGCGTTGGAGGCTCAACAGTGCAAAGGTAGTGCTTTGGAGATGGTCAGTGGACTCTTAAAAAAGAATGGAAGGGTGTGTGTTTCACGCTTTGGCGGGCTCTGTGAGGAGGTGATGTTTGATGCTCACTTTACAAAGTACTCCATTCATTCAGGAAGTACAAATATATACTTGTATTTAAAGAAATCCTTTTGGTGGCCTGTGATGAAGTAGGATGTAGCCTTGTATGTGAGTCAGTGTCAGACTTGTGCATTAGTGAAAGCTGAGTGCCAAAGTCCGGGCGAGTTCTTGAAACCTCTTCCTATACCCGAATGAAAATTTGACATATCCATGGACTTTGTGCATGGATTGCCTCGGTCACAGTAGGGTAACAATGCGATTTGGGTGGTTGTGGAATGCCTAACAAAGGTGGCTCATTTCATTCCGAATCGGAAGGAGGATAATGTGGAAAAGCTTGTGGAATTGTATGTTTGTAACATTGTGTGGTTGCACTGGATTCCAAAGAGCATTGTTAGTGATCGCGATGGACGGTTTACATCCAATAACAAGAGGATATTGTAGAAGAGTCAGGGAACAAAGCACAAGTTTAGTACACCGTTCCATCCTTAAACTGATGGTCAAACAGAGAGGACAAATCGTACTTTGGAGGGTATCCAGAGAATGTGTACCCATGATTTTGGGAAGAAGTGGGAAGACATCATTTTCATGGTGGAATTTGCTTATAATAATAGTTTATAGAAAAATATCAAGAAGGCGTCATATGAGGATTTGTATGGGAGGCATTGCCGAACGTCGATGTCTTGGATAGAGGCAGGAGACACCAAACTTCTGGGAAAAGAAGTGGTGGCGGACTCTTGGGAGCTGGTGAAGAAAATTTAGGAGTGCATGAAAGTTACTTAGGATCGGGAGGTGAAGTATTTCAATGCATGCCACAAAAATGTGGAGTTCACAGTTGGTGACTTGGTATATTTAAAGATTAAGCTGTTCAAAGGTGCCTCGAATATTCAGCTACTACAGAAGTTGAGTCAGAAGTATTTGGGACCGTTCGAAGTTACGGAGCGCATCAGATAAGCAACCTATAGGTTGTCTTTATCAGCAGAGCTGAGTGGATCGCAGAATGATTTCCATGTCTTAGTGTTGAGGAAAGATTTGGTGGAGGAAAGTATCATGGTCGAGTCGGCAGCGGTGCCAGTGGAAGAGGACTTGAGGACGAGAGTCCTTCCGGTTTGCATAGAGAATTCAAAAATTTGACAGTTATGGAATAAAGAGGTTAAGCTCATGAAAGTGCATTGGAATAACTACAAGCGAGATGAATTCTCCTAGGAGCGCGAGCAAGCGATGCGGGAAGACTTACTGGAACTGCATGCATCAGGTATGCTTGTTGTTTTGTTTACATGTTAAATTTCAAGCATGAAAATCTTTTAAGGGAGGGGGATGGAGTTGTAACACCCATTTTCTTTCCTGCTTAAGGAATTTGGAGTCTTTAGACGCTACCATGCAATGGTGGGCAACTACTTACCAGCGGTAGCCTTTTTTCATCTAATACATTGAGACGAATATGTTAAGACAAAGGCGTCGAGAAGAATGTGTCGAGATTAAAGCATTGAGTAGCTAACGCCCGACGAGAGCTCTACCACTAGCGGTTGCATGAGGATCTGAGGTGGATAGCGGCTCCGTGAGGTATCGCGACACGATAGTTAGCTACCGCCCGGTGGTTGCGGACATAACTAGTTCCATAAGTGATGATTTGTGACTGTCCAATCTTCTTAAAATTTGATCACGTGGCCCAGGAATGCCCGTCCATGAACACTAAGTAGGACATATGGGTTCTCTTTCCTCGTCATTCAACATTTGAGGGTTTGGGAGGTTACGATTTTGAGAGAGCTTGGAGTAGGAAGAAGAAGAGGTATCTTACGCCATTGACAAAGCTTCATAACTCCTTTCTTTGATCCAAGGCAGGATTCGTGGAGAGGGATTGAAGGTGCACACTTCCATCCATGCAAATTAAGATCTCCATGGATAGGAAGGGGAATCGTAAGGTAAAAAAACTTCTCCTCCTGGTTTTTAGGATGAGTGCATGATATCCATTTACGTTTATGCCTTTATTCGAGCATTTAGGCACCAGATCTCTCAAATGAGAGGGGTCCGGGTCTCCATGGTTTAAGAGGAACCGCCGGGTCGATTTTGTCTGTCCTCGATATATTGTTGCATTAGAGATCTGCTCTGTTAGTGGATTAGGCATTTGGATGAAGTTGTAATCGCGACTAGTAGTTCGATTCGATGATGTTGCTTGACGTGTGCTATAGGGATTTTGCTAGAAATCTTATTGCGGTGAAGATGCAATTTACTCTGCCCTCTTTTTCATGTGAGAACAAATGATGGTTTAGGGCGGGAAAGGATGTGATTGTTGAATATTTTGCGAAGGCATGACTTTGTCTCTGTGGACGACTGACTAGCCCGTGACATTGCAATTCCATGTGGAGAGTGTTCTGGCAAGACAAGTCCCCTTCTATGGAAACTGACAAGAACGCCAAGCTTTGGACAAGCCTGAGCGATGAAGCCCACGATCGGGAAGGGTAAGGCAAGGGATCTTATCATGGGTTGGTTTGTTGTGATGGAATTGACGTGAGAGTTAGAGCTTGCAGACAAGCCTGGGTTTTGAGACCCATGAGCGGGTTGGGACTAAGCAAGAGTTCCATTTTACAGCTTGAAAGCCGATGGGGGAAATTGTAAGTATCCATGCGATTATTGAGATGTGATGATATGTGATGTTCTGTTAGAATCATACGCGCTATAGGGTGCCATGGGTGAAACCCAATTTTGCATTCATGCTATATTATAGGCCCCTTTTATTTCAATACTCAACATAAAAACGTGTTTGATGTGTGAGACACCAAAACTCATTGTTTTCTTTGTTCGTTCATGATTATTTACATATGCATATAAAGTGCTGACCTGCAGGGTGATGGAGTGCCCCGGAGTCCGCTAGGGATGGTCAAGAGGAGGGCTGTTCATTATACAGTTGAGGTCAGACTTTGCTGACCCAAGTTACAACCAATTCTTACAGGAAAAGAATCGCAAGCTCTGCAAGCTCGCCGACCAAAAAGGCCTAAGCCTCATGAAGTGTTCCCCCTTCTATGATTTCCTATATGTTGCATGTTATATTTCATTCACTGTAATCTTACTTGCATGTCGAGGTATCCTAGAAGTGCTTTGTCACATTGATATGTTTGGTGTTGACATTGTTTTGGATGCTTGAATGTTGTAAGGCCTTAAGGCCATTTCAGACTCCTTTATAGTCGTATATAACTTCTAGTCTTGATGTTTTGTTTCTGTTATCATACTTTCTAAGTTTTGAGATGGGTAGTACTTTTATATCACTTTCTAATGTCAAAGCTACGACATCTATATGTTGTGGGGCCTCAGTCGAACTTAGATTATATGGTCATTATGGGGGAGGTGTTACATACTGCATGGGGTCTGCATTCCAGAGGTTAAGAATTTCAACCAGACCCAAGGAATCTGCAGGGCTCTCGTCCACCTGCAACATTGAAGAACATTGGTGGAGAATAAGCGCATGTTGCTCATAGCTTGTTCTGGGAAAGAAAACAATAATATTGCCATGCCTTGATCAATGCACTATCGGTCAAAACATCTGGACCTGTCATATGTGCCTTTCGAGAATATCTCATGAGGTCAATCATCATGCTCTTACGGTGAGGGAAGTGACTCAGGATGGCAAGATGGTTAGAGGCCTGAGGATTTCTGATACGTCCAAAGGGGTCCC
Organism: Platanthera zijinensis; assembly: GCA_039513925.1. Lineage (NCBI taxonomy): Eukaryota > Viridiplantae > Streptophyta > Magnoliopsida > Asparagales > Orchidaceae > Platanthera > Platanthera zijinensis. Next base: position 78,940,365 of record CM077097.1, read on the forward strand.
AGCAAGCACCGGTAACCATACATGACCGTCTTCCCAGATATGTTCTAATTTGTTTTGAAATGCCAAATACTCCGGGAAAGAGGGTATCTCGCATAACCAGAAACTTTTCTAAAGAGAAGATTTTAGATATTTGTTTAAGAATAAAAATGCAAAGATATTTGATAATAACAAGAAGTAGAGCGAGAACACAAAACCACAAATGTCTGGCCAGTCATACTTGTTAGACGAGCGGGTTGCTCTGTCCATCGTATACCTCTACTGTGTTAGTAAAGAAAAACCTCTCGACTGGCATCGGGACATATTCTTCCTACAGGCCCACCCATAGCTTGCGTATCTCTAAGGGGAAGTGGAAAGTATTTCTCTACCGTGCCTGGAGATTGGTCACCTCCATCTTTGGGTGGCACATACTCTTCTTCCAAATTTACCGGCCGGATATAATATTCTCAGGCCATCTCTGGGTTACTCCTGACCCTCAATTGTTTTCCTCCTAGTGGGAATTTCAGAACTTGGTGATATGTTATAGCGATATCTTGGAAGTCATCCAGGAGAGGCCTCCCAATCGCATTATTACTGTTAGGCGCATCGAAACCAGGAAGGGCTCATGCCTAGCTATTCCACATAATATGTTTTTTAGATCCACACTTCCTTCAACTTCCTTAATTTCTCCTGAGAAACCATAGATGAGGCCATCACAGGCTTTCAATGGCTCGTCCTTTTTCAATATATCATAAGCAGGTTTGAACAGTACTTTGACAGAACTTCCTGTGTCTACTAAGATTCTGGGGACTGCATAGTCCCCCACGATGGTTTTGATTACGACCGTGTCATGGAAAAGGGTTGATTAAATGAGGTAAATTCTTTTCTTTAAATTTCACAGCCCCGCGAGGAGGCGAAGCCAACGATGCCAAGGCTAATTCCCTTCCCTACAAGCTCCATATGCTTCCTTTATAGTAGGAATCCACACCAGCCTCGCCATAAATGTAATTGATGATTCACAGTCTACCAAACCTTTACACTTCCACACACAATTCTTCCATTCCTCCTTGCTCAACGTGGTTGCACCTTGAGGCACTTGTCCATTCTCCCATTTTCTCCTTCATTTTCTGTGATGGGAGGACTTCTATAGCTTTCTCTAAATTCCTTTCTGTCAGCAGATATTATTACTTTCCTTCCTTCAATAGCCTCTCTACCATACTATAAAGAACCCGACAATTTTCTATATCATATCCCACGTTGCGGCAGAACATGCAATAAAGCTTTGGGTTCCTACTCCCAGGTCTTCCCTTCATAGGATTCGGAGGTCGGAAGTCGGGTTGCTGTTGAAGGATCTTCAGCACTTCTTCATCGGTACCTGATATCAGTGTAATATTGCATCTCACTTTCCCATTGCCCTAGGGAGGATCCTAACAATAATGAAGGTTGACAATTTTCTCCATGTTGTGGTAGAAAGTGTCCCGACCTTGTTTGTCGAAAAGCTCGAAGACCTTATTGACGAGAGTTAGCCCCCTTCGGTTTGGGGGCTTATACTACTAGCAGATAATGTTTTTCTTCTACGGGGGTACCGAGGGGAAATTGGAGGAGTTGTGTGTATGCTTATCTCCTAGCTCTGAGAGACTTTCAAAGAAATCTTTGTTGTTGTATTTACCTTTGATAAATTTGTTTGCCCTTTTTATAAGATCTGCATAAGTCTGGGGCTTCTTCTCACTAATCATTAGTTTGAACAACCCGGGACAAAGTCCGTTAGTAAAATCCAATTAATAGACTTGTGGGTATACATCCAACACTTCTATAACCAAACTATGGAATTGATCTACATACTATCCCATACTCTCCTTTGACCTCTACTGTATTTGGAAAAATGCGTCGACGTCTGCCATGCTCAACTTCGAGCTGGCAAACCTATGCAGTAAGTCTACCTTAGTTCTTGGAAAGAGGTAACTGATCTGAGGGGAAGGTTGTGGAACCACTCCCTTGCCTTTCCGTCAAAGGTTGTGGAGAGGAGCTTGCAGCGCAAGCCCACAGAAAGGGGTTGCAGGGATATAGTGGTGTTAAATACTTGAAGGTGAGAGTTTGGGTCTTCCTTTCCTGTGAAGCATGGAAGACGAGGTTCTCATAAGCCATTTGGAGCGCTCTCCATGGTTATCCCAAGGACAAACAGATAGAATACCTCTGCCCCTTTGGCGGATACCTGATCCTCAAAATCTAGGATTCTTCTAGGTTAGGCGACCACTTGAAAGAGAGCTGGTGGAAGACACGGGCAACATACTTCTTGATTGGGGGCATATTTGTAGGAGTTGTGGGCTCTCCCAGATTCTTAGTGGCCTGTCCTCTACAGTGATTGGTCACCAACTCATTGAACAAGTCAAAAAGTCGGTCCAATTTGACGTGGATAACGGGCTGCTCACGTTTTGGCATCCGCCCGTCTGCCATGAGATTGGATTCATCGGATAGTTGAGATCTAAAGGTCGTGTGGTGAGAACTACTATTATTGACAGCAAGGGCGATTTCACCCATCAATTGTGTCCAAGCTCACCACACTAAATTCTGTTGGAGCCAAAAAATTGTCGCCAACTCTCTGCAAGCTATTCCTGGGTAGGGTGGTCGGCAAAGGAAAATGTGATTCACAAGTGACTGGTTACTGGCCCCCTGCAAATGGTAAGATAGAGAAAAGAAAGTGTTGCTGGCAGTAGCAAATACCAGATTTGATTCGCTGTGACAAATGCCTTCCTTGCGATGAGCCTCTTTATTGATTAAAAAGAGGATTACAAGAGCGTTCAAGCGAACATAAAGAGAAAAATAAAACTTGACTAGACTTAGTTTCCGCACCAATGACTGGGCTAGTTCTGGGCTAAGTCCACGTATCCCCTCCAAGAACCCCTGGTCCACCTTTTATTCTTGAGGGTAGGATGTGTGGATGGTTCACAAACCAACGGTATTTTAATGTCTTATTAATCGTGACATTAAATGCACAACTGCCTGAGGTATATGAAGAGTCAGCGGAGACTAAAGATGAGACCACACAAAATCGTGCACCACTGCCTGAACTAGATTAAAAAAAGAAGAGTCCATACGGGCTTGGTTGTGTTGTCCGCACGTTTTCCAGACCGTAACATCTAGACTGTGTTCTTGAGAAGCCTCCTGAAGGTCGTTTACTGACCATCCGCGCCAAACACTGTCAAGCTCCCAGGAAGGTGCCCGTGAATACTCCAGAGTGTCCGCCTGAGAGATCGGCGAGGACTAAGAATAGTTGCTTGACAAGTAATCCTATCATCCTCCGGATGCTCTTTTCCATCGTCACAGGATTTGGGTTAAAAATTAGTGCGCCGACGGTTCGTATTATTTATATATATTTTATCATGTAATTTTGTTAATTATTTAATAATTTTTTAAAAATATTATATTTATTGTTTTTAATTATATACTTTTTTAAATTTGCTATCTCTGTTGGCTTGCATCATTGTTTAGCTTTAATCCCTCATCTCTTTACCCTTATCTTAGATGAGCTCTTCGAACATATCCAACAAAAAATACCTTGGCATTTATTATTTGCAGATAATAGCATTTTGGTTGATGAGATGCACGAGGGTGTAAAAACAAAACTTGAATCTTTGAAAGACACATTAGAAAAGAAGGGTTTTTGGTTGAGCAGGGCAAAAATGGAGTATATGGACCTTAAATTTAGCAATACAAGAAGGACGAATGACGTCATTATTAAGTTGGGTGATCAAAATATTTCCAGTAGTGAATGTTTTAAATATCTTGGATCAATAGTTCAAAAAGACGGAGGTATTGATAAAGATGTGACACATAGAATCCAAGCGGGTTGGCTGAAGTGGAGAGACGCGTCAAGAATCTTATGTGACCATAAATATCATTAAAACATAAGGGCAAGTTTTACCGTACTGCAATTAAACTAGCGATGCTCTATGGTTCTGAGTGCTGGGTAGTGAATTGTGTACATGTGTAGAAAATGGGAGTTGCAGAGATGAGAATGCTTAGGTAGATGTAAAGACAAACGAGAGTGGATGAAATTATGAATGAATTTATTAGGTTTGAGATAGGAGTTGCACAGATTGCAGAGAAGATGTCAAAAGTTCGATTAAGATGGTTTGGACACGTACAATGGAGACCTTTAGAGGTACCTGTTTGGCATTGTGAGAGTCTAGTCACTAGGCATGTTCAACGAGGGAGAGGTAGACCAATAAATACTTGGAAGGAAGCTATAAGGAAAGACATGATGTACTTAGACATTAGTGAGATTATGACAAAAGATAGGTCACAATGGCGACAATTGATCCATATAGCCGCCCCCACTATAGTGGGATAAAGACTTGAGTGTTGTCATATTTTTTTAAATTAATTTTTATATTTTTAAAAATTATGAATTTAAAAAAATCATAAAGAAAAATATTATATTTATATTTTTTATTATAAAATAGTTGTCATTATATACTTTTTTTAATTAATTATTTACATTATTAAAATTTATTAATTCAAAAAATAATGGAAAAAATTCTAAAGATACTACGTGGGGCGAGCGGTTAAGGCCATCGCCAGCCTGTTCAGAGTGTATTGACGCGGTCGTTGGACCTCGGCAAGCCTGCTGAGGGTATTCCGGTTGGGCACCTGCTGGGCATCAGCAGGGCCACCGTCGGCGGTGGCTCTGATCATGTGGCCCAGATCTGGGCCTCACGGTTAGGGCCACGACCGACAGTGGCCTTGTAGGAGCCTAGCCGGAGTAGCCTAGTGATTCGCCGAGGTCCAGGGAGCCCGCTACTAGGCTTCAGGGAGGCCGGTGGCGGCGATAGAGCCTGTGTGCGAGTAAGTTGGCGAGATCATAATTTCTGTTGGGTGGGATTGGGATTTGGGATAAGATTTTTTCTGCTACTTTTTTTGATCCAACGGATGCACCAAACAACGTTTGATCCAAAGAACAAGGATCTTTGGAGGCCCATGGAGGTCATGTAAGTTTTCACATCTAATATATATATCGGGAAAATAAATATACACTTAACGTTGATATAAGTACATACATGCCTTTTTGAACTGCGTCTTCTAGGTGCATTTTTATGAAAAGTGTTCATGATAAAGATGTAGATCTTGTCTTTCATATTGAACACCTTTTGATTTGAAGTCGTTTAGACCCCCGATTTGGCCCCCGAAAAAAATCACACGAAACATATGTACGGTTCGACGTGATTTTTTCAGGGGGAAAATCGGGTGCCTAAACGACTTCAAATCAATAGGTATTTAACATGAAAGTGGTAAATCTCGTCGAGATCTTCAAGACGCAGTTCAAAAGCCGCTTATATGCTTATATGCACTTAACTCATATATACAGCAAACCATATATATATAACAATTCTCCAAATAATAAGATTAAAATAAGGACGTTAATAGCAAACCTTATTTCGCTATTAGCAAACCCCAAAAAACTGATGGGATAGCCAATAATTGCAGGAGAAATCACGAACACAGACAATGTCAATTTATAATATGATTTATAAATCAATTACAATGAAAAAACAAGTGAAGAAATAACCGTCCGGTGAAACGCACACGGATGCGCCGGACACGCACGATCCGCAGGAAATTGAAGATCTGGGACTGCAATCTGACTAACGGACGCACAAGGTTCACCGAACGTTCAACGTCAACTTCCGACGTTCAACCGCAACCACCGCAACCACCGCCACCACCGAAGAGAAACTCCAAGTTCGGACTCGGACCTTGCCACGAACATGTAGCCCGTCCTCAACGCAAATTTTTCCTCTCCACAGCCTCCAAAAACGCGCTCCCTAGAAAAACAAAAAAAACACCCCATAGACAGCATTTTTAGAAAAAGTAGTCAACATAAAAGTTGTAGATCTCGTCGAGATCTACAACTTTCATGTTGAATACTTTTTCTAACAATGCTGTTTAGGGGTCTATTTTCAAAAGGCGCGAAGGGGGTTCCGCCCGGTAAATATTACGATTTTTATTTATTGCGCGGACCCCCTTCGCGTCTTTTGAAAATAGACCCCCTATACAGCATTTTTAGACAAAGTGGTCAACATGAAAGTTGTAGATCTCGACGAGATCTACAACTTTCATGTTGACCACTTTTTCTAAAAATGTTGTCTAAGAGATTTTTTTTCATTTTTTTCGGGGAGCGCGTTTTTTAGTCAAAAACAAGCTGCGCGTTTTTACATATATCTCATATATATATATATAAATATATATATATATATATATATATATATATATATATATATATATATATATATATATATATATATATATATAGATTAATGAATTTCCGCGGAGCGCTTTTTGCTCTAAAAAACGCGTTCTCCGGAAAAACAAAAAAATACACCCTCTAAACAGTATTTTTAGAAAAAGTGGTCAACATAAAAGTTGTAGATCTCGTCGAGATCTACAACTTTCATGTTGACCATTGTTTCTAAAAATGCTGTTTATGGGGTCTATTTTCAAAAGGCGTGAAGGGGGTTCCGCCCGGTAAATATTATGATTTTTTTTTTGCGCGGACCCCCTTCGCGCCTTTTGAAAATAGACCCCCTAAACAGAATTTTTAGAAAAAGTGGTCAACATGAAAGTTGTAGATCTCGTCGAGATCTACAACTTTTATGTTGACCACTTTTTCTAAAAATACTGTTAAGAGGGTGTTTTTTTCATTTTTTTTGGAAGCGCGTTTTTTTGTCCAAAAAGCGCTGCGCGGAAATTCAGTCCCCCCATATATATATATATAAGCTCAAGTTTTTTTAAGCTTAAAAAAGCTTGAGTTGGTTCTCCCATAATACATGTCAGAATTAGGCAAATAATATATGCATTTTATATCCAAGAACGAGATCTACAACTTTCATGTTGAACATTTTTCCAAATTTTGCACGGTTTAGCCGAAATCTGGCCCGAAATGTTGTTGGCTCGAATTTTAAAATTTATTATTATTATATTTATTTCGAGCCAGCAACTTTTCGGGAGAGATTCCGGCCAAACCGTACAAATTTTGAACAAATGTTCAACATGAGAGTTGTAGATCTCGTTCTTGGCTATAAAATGCATATATTACTTGTTTAATTCCGATATGTATTGTGGGAGAACCAGCTCAAGCTTTTTTAGGCTTAAAAAAGCTTGAGCTTATATATATATATATATATATATATATATATATATATTGGTAAAATACATATACCCTTAACGCATATATAAGGCTATACACGCCTTTTTGAACTGCATCTTCTATGTGCATTTTTAAGAAAAGTGTTCAACATAAAAGTGGTAGATCTCACTAGATATACAACTTTGATGTTGAACACTTTTTTATTTGAAGTCGTTTAGGCCCCCAATTTGGGCTTCGAAAAAAGTCACGCGGAACATATGTACGGTTCGACGTGACTTTTTTTGGGGCTTGGATCGGGGGCCTAAATGACTTCAATTCAAAAAGTGTTCAACATAAAAGTTATACATAAAAGTTGTACACTTCATGTTAAACACTTCTTATATAAATGCACGTAGAATACGTAGTTCAAAAAGACGCATATATTCTTATATACATTTAACTTGTATATACAACATACCTTATATATATATATATATATATATATATATATATATAGGCCCCTGGTTTGGCCCCCGAAAAAATCAAGTTGAACATATGTACGGTTCGGTGTGATTTTATCGGGGGCCAAATCAGGGGCCCAAACGGCTTCAAATCAAAAAGTGTTCAACATGAAAGTTGTAGATCTACAACTTTTATGTTGAACACTTCTCATGAAAATGCACGTATAAGACGCTGTTCAAAAATGCGCGTATATGCACTTAACTTGTATATACAACACTATATATATATATATATATATATATATATATATATATATATATATATATATATATATATATATATATATGAGTTTGAAATATATAAGCTCAAGCTTTTAAAGTTTAAAAAATCTTGAGTTGGTTCTCCCATAATACATGTCGGAATTAGGAAAATAATATATGTATTTTATAGCTAAGAACGAGATCTACAACTTTTATGTTCAACAATTTATATATGTTATTCTCTCTCTCTCTATATATATATACTTTTCTTGGATTGGTTAATGCGGTGATTAAAATTATAATAGAAATTAAGATTATGATTGGATTGATCCATATTGGCTTTAAAGTATTTGTAGTTAAGAACGAGGAAGAGTGGTCTTCTGACTTGGTTTAGTCATTCCCCTTCGCCAATTACTCGTAATTGTCGTGTTTAATTGGAAAGCTGATTCTGTTGGAAAATGGTTATTACATTTTGATGGTGCAGTGGATCCAACATCTGGTAAAGTTAGTGGTGGTGGCTGCATTCAAAGATATAATGGGTCTTTAGTTGATGACTTTACTTAATTTTTCAGGGAGAAAAGTGTGGTGGAAGAAAAATGCCCTTGAGGAGAGATATTAGTGGGAACCTGACAAAAGAACGAGTTCCAAGATCTGAATGGACTGAATAAGAAAATAGAGTGAAGGACTGTGATGCAAAGGCTATGAACATCCTAGTCTTTAATATGACTGATGAAATATTAAGAAAGTGATTGATTGTCAATCAACCAAAGAGATCTGAGAATCATTGACGAGGATTGTCGAAGTTAGCTCTGATGAAATCAAGTAAAAAAGGTCCCTTCTCATTTCCTAGGAGGAGATCTTTCAAAAGAGGACAGAAGAGAGTATTCTATAAATGTATGAAAGGTTCATCATCATTGTGAATGAACTTAAATGACTGAACAAGGAGATCTCACTCACTGAGATTCAATGACAAGCTTCCCATATGCTTCTCAGACACTTGAGACTTAAGGATCTTGGACGATCAGGAAGTCCGGATGCCATAAGTAAATCACAACAGATGCCTTGTTAGGAAAGCTCAAGTTCTATGAACTTCTCCTAAAGAGTAGGGCTGATTCAGAATCTAAGGACAAAATATTTATCCCTAGAGAGAAGTCTAGTGTATTGAAGGCAACTGATGAAGAGACTTTAGTTTCTGAAGAAGATATGTTCAATCTATTAGCAAAAAGATTCAGATGGTGGGTTTAGATAGAAGACTCCATAACATAGAAAGGAGCTTTAACAATCCCAAGTTTGATAACACCCCTAGCAAGGAGGTCATTTACTTTGCCTATAGGAAGTGAGTTCACATTGATCTAGACTGTCAAAAAGACAAGAAGGAATAGTCAAGCAAGAAGGAGCATAAGAAGAAATCCTTCAGGAAGAAGGACAAGAAGAAAGGGAAAGGCTTTATTGTAGAAACGTGGAGTGACTCATTCTCAGAGTCAACCTCCTCATCAGGAAGTGAAGATGAAGGTGTTGATGAAGAAGCCTGTCTGGTAGCTTTGGGAGCATATTTAAAAGATGAGGAAGATCAGGTATCTTATTTTGATGATATTGATATTTCTTTAAGTGATTTTAAATAATGTTTTAAAAAATTTTACAGAGATCAAATTGAAGCTGAGAAATAGTTCAAATCACTTAAAAAAGAATTGGAGAACTTAAGGAATAAAAGTCAATACCATGTGAACTGTAAGATTAGAGTGGAATTAGGAAGTCTTGAAAAACAACTAGCTAAATTAACCAATAAAAATAAAACTTTAAAGATTTAGTTTGCAAAGGAAAAGGAACTTTGAGGACTCCTTAAATAGTAGGAGTCAGAAGCTCAGAGACATAACTGAGAATATCAAAACGAGGTTCAAATACTTGGGTTTAGGTGTTGAGCTAACTAGCTTTGATAAAGTATCTAGTACACCTGCCATGGAAAATCCCATAAACTTTTTCAAACCAAAAGATACACAACTCATAACCATTAAAGTTTGATATGACCCCAAAAAGATAACTCTGTTTAATAGGGTTAGTTCACCTAAGTATAAATGCATTCTAGAAAAGAAACTTGTAGAAAACAAAGCCCTATGGTATAAAAATTCTGGTTACTGGGAACACGCGTCGATTTCATATCAACACAACTCTGTCTCTGCACCGAGTTCAACTCAACACAAGCATGAAGTTGCATTCGAGCTCATCCCAATGCAACCTCTCATATACGTTGACTTCATATCGACACAACCCGAGAGTTACATTGAGTTCTAGTCGAAGAAAATTCCCAGTCCAAAACTCTAATAAATTTAATTCAACTCTATTTTCTAATTATCATTTCTTAGAACATGAATGTACAAACTGTTTAAGAAAATGACATGATGCTAGAAGCTGTTAGTTTAATAGACCAACATTCTTTCATCCAAAAGGGAATCATGAAATTTCTTCTTATACAATCATTCACTCATTATAATGGAACAAGAAGTAATGGGCCTAAGGTAATCAGGATCCCAATGAATGTTTAGTTGTTTGTGCGGGTGAGAAATTGTCCTTTCCACAAACTAGCTGTGGTACATGGATAGTGGATGTTCTAGAAATTTCAGAGGGACATAAAGAACTGCTAGAAAACTATAATGCCAAATATGACCCTAAGGTAATTTTTGGTGACTCCAATGGTGGTCAAACCAAAGGCTATGATGTCATCAAAATTGGAGACGTCTCTTTATCCAAAGTTGCTTATTTTGAGGGCTTCAACATAATCTAATTAGCATTATACAGCTCTGTGATGATGATTACAAGATTGTATTCACTCATAATTTATACCAAATAATCAATACTAAAAAATATATAATTGTACTATATAGTGTTAGAAAAAGAATGTATGTTTGGTTGACTTCAGCACAAATGAAATTTTTTTTGATAATTCAATGTTAATATACATAGAAATGAGCTTTGACATAATAGGGTTGGTCATTTAAATCATAAGACCATAACCAAGCTTGTAAAGAATAACTTGGTTAGGGGCTTACCAAAAGATAAGCATAGAAAATAAAATCCATATAGGGCATGTTAATTAGGTAAACAAACAAATTATCATTCAAACTAATTGGTAAGAATGATTCACAAAGAATACTTCATCTATTGCATATGGACTTGTATGCTCAATTTTCACTCAAAGCTTAGTGGGAAAGTCCTATACATTAGTAATTGTGGATGATTTATCTAGATTCAGCCGAGTGTTCATTCTGAGAGCTAAGTCTGACACATTTTGGATCCTCTCAAGATTCATTAAACATATTCAATCTAAATTCAACACTCGCGTGTCTATGATCAGAAGTGATCATGATATAGAGTTTGAAAACTAGTTAATCTGTAGACACTATGAGGATGGGCTAATAAAACCAATCTTTTTAGCTCCTAGAACTCCCCAACAAAATGGGGTAGATGAAAGGAAAAAAGAACTCTAATTGAATCAGGATAAACATTATTGGCTGTGTCTAACTTGCCTAAGTCCTCCTAGATTGAAGCATTTAACACTACTGACTATATTCTGAATAGGAGCCTCAATCACAAGGCTAAGCTGAAGACTCCCCATAATTTATTGTAGGAAAAGCCACCTATAGTCTTCAAACTTTAAGATATTTGGCTATATATGTTATATTTACAATAATGGGAAGAGCAATCTTGCAAAATTTTACAAGAAGGCTGATGTTGGTATACTCTTAGAATACTCATCATCTAGCAAGACCTATAATAATTATAACAAGAGGACTCTCAAAATAGAAGAGTTAATTCATTTAATGTTTGATAAAGCTAATTTATTTACCTAGGGGGATTTCCCACCAAAAATATTGTAACATCCTGATTCGCGCTAGACCCCTCGTGTGCAATTTCAAGTCAAGTGAGTTGACTTGGGCTTAGGGTGCACTGGTTGTCAGGTTTGCACCTGAGCCGAGGAAAGTGCTGACTCGACACTGAGTGTCAGGATTCTACCAACAGTGATAGTAAGTACCGCGTGGCGGTAACGATCGTCGAGTATACATGACGAATGCCAAGTGGAGTCAAGAACGCCGAGTGGACTCAATGATCGTCGAGTATTACCGCGCGATAGTAGTAGGTAATGCCGCATGGCGGTAGCGATTGTTGAGTATACACGATGAATGCCAAGAGGAGTCGAGAGCGCCAAGTGGACTCAACAATAATTTAGTACTACCGCACGGTGGTACCGGGATACTGCGCGGCAGTAGCCCTACTGAGTTATCGATGTATTGTTTGGATGAGCAACCTCCCGACGATAGTAATACCACTAGGGTTAACATTTTGATATAATTCTCCATAAGCTACCGCACATTAGTAGAAAGAGTATCGCACGGCGATAGTAGGCTAGGAGGCTGCGTCTGAGTGGTGGATTTATAGGTATCGCACGATGGTATGAATACTGTGTTGTTGTAGCTCTCAGATTGGGAAACTTAAAGTTTCTAGAGACAACATAAATCACCTAGAGGGGGGTGAATAGGTGATTTTCTGTGTCTTTTCATGGAATAAAAAATACTTAAAAATATGCAAGCACACAGAACACAGAGATCTATAGTGGTTCCCCGTATTGGGTACGTCCACTGTCCTGCCTCACCTATCTACCACGAAGGGCTAGATTCGGCTACTTCACCTTTCTCATATTTCAACAAATATTACACCTTGGAGCCTCAACTCCTACAACTCAGAGACAACGGTCCTACCACACAGAGAACAACCTCTCATATAACTCGATGAACAACCGGATCTACAACTCGATCCACAAACAGATCTACCTAATCGATCCACAAACAGATCTACAACTCAGAGATAAAATCTCTTATAAATGTAAAAGAATTATTACACAAAGGTATTTCACAATCTTGGACAAGATCAAAAGTCTTCTATCCGTCGTTCTTCGAAAAATATTGATCTTGAATAGTCTTGGAGAACACGGAAAATCTGAAAACTTATGAAGACTTGGATCTTGAATCTCGAATTTACTAGATCTGAAAGAATAGAGATCTTTAGAAAGTAAAGATCCAGTCAAATCGGAAGAGGAAGATCGAATCGTGCACTGCTTGCGTCGGCCTAACGAGAATCGCGAGATGCACAGGAGCCGATGGTTTCACTTTTGGAATCTTTTGCGATTTGAAATTTTGAACGATTAGCACGATTACGATTGATGAAAAATCCACTCTAAGTATTTATAGGAATCCTCAATAGTGTAATATCCCCCTCTCGGAACATAAGACACGACACGAGGGGAGTCTTATGCCCAGAACAGCCGCCTTGCAGTAGCGTTAGCACACGTGCTAACATATACTACAAGAAACCTATCCTGCCGGCTATAAACAATATCATTCATTGCCAACCCAACAAAGAATATAAAACGGAAGTCAAATCGACACATAAGTATAATGGTCAAAAAGAAAAGTACATTAAATAAAAGAAGCATCAAAAAGCTTCTATGATATCAGAGTTCAAGAACAAGAATGCCCAAAGGCTATCATTGAAATCTCTCAAAGACTCACATCAGTAACGGACGACAACGACGGTACTGTCACATCAGGCCCTGTCGTCCTGGCCTAGCTGCCCTCCTGCAAAACATGTTGCTCTATCCATAGGGCTTCCTCCTAAAAAGGAAGACGTAGCAACCGTTAGTCAAAAATACTAAGTGGCTATCACATCCGCTCCCTCGATGACTCCTCAGCACCGAGCGGAGAAAGGAACAAGGGTATAATATATATATAAACAGGTGTACAAACAGGTGGCAGGGATCAATCAATATAAGTGAATAATCAAAGTGAGTACAACAATTGAGTATAGTAATTTACTCTAGAAGTTATACCATCAACAGTAGTATATAAGTATAAATCTACAACAGTAAGTAACTTAACTTATATGAATGCCCAAACAAACATATAAATTAAGGATCAACACATTGGTAAAGTAATTCATCGTATAGGAGTGCCCATACAAACCTATACCATGAGGATCTTGTGAATGTAATGTATGATATGATATAAATGCAATGCAATGACTCACCCATGATCATGCACATGCAACTGCTATGTCGACACAGACTTGTAGTTCCCACTTTTCGAGCAGGTAGCTAACCTCTCAGGCGTCAACTGCCGTGGCCAGACAGTGACAATAGAGCGGGCTTCTCCACTACTAGGCGGGCATCCACACTACCAAGCATAGGCCCTTATACGCCTCAATGCTAAGAACAAAATAATAGAGCTCACATGCGTACTACGACTCAGAGGGGTCTTGGGTAGATGTGCACCAAGAACAAAGCCCAAACTGGCCTATCATCGTGGCACAGAAGGTTCCTCTGTGAACATATCACAGAAGGTTCCTCTGCCAACCATCTACTAGCACGGAGGGTGCCTTGGGAAGTAAGCACCGAGGACCAAGGCCTAACCGTGTATGTCTATCTGACAGCTCCCGTCAGTGTGATGACTAGAGAGCCCGTAGACCTGCCACCCTATCCTTAACCCAGGATTTTGACACCGCGTGTCAACTCACGCCGCATGCAATTTCACATATCAGGGTTCCAATTCAAGTCCTTTTTGTTTAACCACATCTCATGCTCAACAACATGCAACGACTCCAAACCGAGTCCCTTATCAACATGTCACTTTAGTGTGCCAAACACCCTCGCACTTCCAATCCTTCCACATGTCCTTCACAACAACATAATGGTACTTCACATATTCATCAATCATTTGATTATCATAATTACATATATACTATGGTGACCTAACTTTAACCTTGACTGGGTACAATCTCTTTACCAAGTTCAAACCAGTGGTGCACATAAGGATCTATCAACTAAATGTCAACAACCATTTGTTCATCACAATTATTACCAATCATGTACATCAAACTTCAAACCAACCTCATTATTAATTTACCATGACTTTTATGCCAGATTCAAAGACAATTCAACACAAACTCGAGAACTATATGTGCAAGAAAGATAACTATATATAAACTTAGATTGGGGATTACTGAGGCTATAGGAATCCAAGGAATGCGTATAACCACTCTCTGGAAAGGTATTTCCAAGGGCTACGACTTTCGTGTTTATTCAAAAGTCCACATCTGGACGAATCGTGTCCGAAAATGGCGTCGAAGTTTCGTTAGACGCAGAAAACAGATTTCTGTGTGCATCTTAAAGCGAATTGAACGGCATCAGTTTGTCATCCTCATATACTCGATATTCTAAAATCACATCCAGAAATCCTCCTCCTTATTCACCCTCATAGGGCCACTTCTCTTTACGAAACTAGCCCCCATCTTTACACAGAATGAAGGAGAGGTTGAAGACGTCTAATTCCTAGGACACAAGTCCCATTATGGCCTCTTCCTAGAAACCTTCTTATTATAAATCAAGACTCTTTTGAGTCGATATCTCTCTTAGAAATAACTAAAGATCTAGCACCAAGGGAGAGGGTAGGAAGAACACCTCATTTCTGGCATTTCCGGCCATGGACCTCATCACTCTTCTTAGCGGCATCTTCTTCTCCTTCGTTGATGTATGTTCTTTACGAGAAAGAAGATTGGCTCCGAAGATCTGGTCCTCTTCTGTCGGTTTCAGCACAGGATTACACAGTAACATCTCAAGCAAGGACAACTATTCGGCTACTAGTAAAGAGGCGCCTAGGGTTTTCCGCATATCCCTTTAATAATGAGAAGTTTGGGTAACTGCCTAGCCATGTGTCGGCCTGAAATTGGACCGTCTAATATTACTTTAAATGAGTCATTTTGAAAGGAGGCGGCCCATTTAAGTCGATTTGGCGCAATTCCCAAGAATACGGTTCAGTAGCAGCCAAAAATACACCCAAGGCAAAGTTTTTTCTAAGTTAAATAGCGTTCGACGAATTTTAGCCCAGTTTGACGAATCAGTGCTCGACGAATTCAGCGTTCAACGAATTTTCCAGAGTTCTATGAATCAGCGCTCGATGACTTTAGCGTTCGATGAATTTACCTGAGTTCGACGAATCATCGCTCGACGAATTTGGGAGTTCGAAGAATTTTAGCCGAAGTTCGACGAATAAGCGCTTGCCGAATTTCGGCGTTCAACGAATTACCTGATTTCGACGAATCACTGATTGATGGATTTCGACGTTCGACGCATTTTTTCCTGAGTTCGACGAATCAGTTTTTGGGTCCATTGTTCCCAATGTCCCTGATTTGTGAGAAGTCAAATAGGTCAATGACACACACATCAACTGTATTTGATGTGTATTTGAGGTCTTGAGTACAGGCTGTCCATATAAAATTGATTGGACATATGGGCACAATAAGTGGTTGCTAGACATAGTAAAAATTGATTAAGTATATAGGCGTTGAGTGAAGCAAGATCACTCAATGCTAGAGGTATGGATTCAATATTATCCAGTAGAAATTTGCCTAAGTCCACAGGTGTTGAGTGAGGGTAGCTCACTCAACACCATATAACTTATAGCGTTGAGTCTATCTCACCCTAATTGAAAGATTTTAAAAAACATTGGCTAAGTATAAAAGCGTTGATTGTAGTATACTCACTCAACGCCATACAACAAAAAGGCTATGAGTTAGGCTGAGTTAGTCTAAGCCTAGAGAAATTGGCTGAAAATGTGGCTAAGTCCACGAGCATTGAGTGTGGTCTACTCACTCAACGCCATACAACTTTTAGTGTTGAGTGTTGCTGTGACACTCAACTCCACATAAAATTTGGGCCAAAATTTTCACCAAGTCCACAGGAGTTGAGTGTAGCTTACTCACTCAACGCCAGATAACAAAAAAATTTTTGTTAAGAGGTTTGGCATTGAGTGGAGCTTACTCTCTCAACGCCAAGGCACAGAAATATTTGCTAAGGCAAATAGCATTGAGTGAGGCAAGCTCACTCAACGCTCTCGATGCTCTCAATGCCTTGAAGAAGAAATTTGGCTAAGTCTAAATACGTGGATTGCTTGGCTTTCAGCGAGCTCAGCTTCGTCGAACTGAGCTCAGTGTTCTTCGAACGGAGCTTGGAGTTCATCGAATTGAGTATAGCCTTTTGTCAAACAAAGTATACAGTTCGTCGAACTGAACTTACGCTTTCGTCGAACTGAACTTATGCTTTTGTCGAGCTGAACTTGTCGTTCGTCGAACAGAGCTCAACATTCGTCGAGCTCAATACCTAGATAGGCAAAATTTTGTCTAAGTGTTGTGGCGTTGAGTGATACCAACTCACTCAATGCCTTTGGTTCTAATGATTTAATTTTGTCTAAGCCTAGAGATGCTGAGTCATGCTGACGTCGGCAAAGTCAAAAAGTCAACCAAAATTCAAATGTTATGGAAATGCTGCCAGAGACATTGGCGGCCAGCTGTTATCATCTTCTGCATTTTCCAAGAAATATTTCCAACATTCAGTGTTGGGGCCCACACACAACAAAGAGTCGTTGAATCAAGATTAAATAGAAAGAATGCACTGAATGGCTTAATCTCAGCCATCAATCCTGGTGGTGGGACCCACTGCTCAATTGACCTTCAGATAATAAAAAGAAGAAAATCGGTCAGAGAAAAAAAATCGATTCCTTGTCTAGGTTTTCTGAAAATGAAAAGTGATGCCGAACTTCATCTTCCTCCTCGCCATTTTCGTGGAGCCTAAAGAAGTTGTTCTGCATAAATAACCTTGCTGGGGAAAGAGATAGCTAAAGCAATCACCATCTACAACAATCGGATCAGAAGCTATTCTGAGGAAGCAGATCTACAAGTTCTGTAGAGAAAAGAAAGATGGTTGAAGAAAATTTTACTTCCCTACTTATTGTCTTCGACAGCAATAGCTTAGACTGATATCTACTCAGTCCAGAAAGAAGATGACACAAAGTTCTTTCTATGGTGTCTAATCAATCACCTTTCATTTCTTCTGTTAAGATTCTTAGTGATTTTGGAGTTGTAAGCCTATATTATAAAGGCTGAGGTCTTAGTGACCTGTGTTTGGCTTTGTTTCGGGTGAAAGGTCTTTGTGACCTGGGTTTGGCTCAGCGCCTAAGTTATAGGTCTGTGTGACCTGTGTGGTCCTGCGGGATCTATGCTGTAAGTTATTAAGTAGCTGAGTTCTAGAGGGAGAGCCGAATCTAACACACTATTAGATAGGCGTAGAGGGACAGTGGATGTCCCTAAGATTAGGGAACCATTTTAAAATTGCTGTGTCATCAATGAATGTTCTTGAAAGCTGATAACTAACCTAATCACAGGGACTGAAATCTGATAACAAGTTAGAAAATTTAAATAGTGACAAAAACCTATTCACCCCCTACTCTAGGTGTTTAGCTAGCCTTGAAAACAAGATTTCAAGTGGTATCAGAGGGAGGTTTTTCTTTCAATGCTTAACAGCCTGAGTAGATCTCCATGGTTAGCTAGAAGTCTATCTCCATAGGTTCAGGAATGACCAATAGGGAGCTGAGTGTTGTGAGACTTCAAATCTATAGGAAGGAAGATTTTGGCATCTAGAAAGCAAGGGTGAGGCAGTTCATGGAATCTGCTAACCCTAGGATGCATATTACAGTTGAATAAGGACCATTCATTCCAATGAAGGTCTCTGCACTAGATGTTAATGTCAATACCCCCAAGAAATATGATGAGATGACCAAAGATGAGTTGTCCCTGACCTCAATAGACAAGAGGACAAAGAATATCATTATGAGTGTTTTTGATTACTCTACACTTCAGAATCTAATCCACTGTAAAACAACAAAGGAAATGTGGGAAACACTTGTGATTTACATGGAGGGGACAGATGAAGTTAGGGATGATAGGAAGTTTATGCTCAATCAAGAGTATGAGGCCTTCAGGCAAACTAAGGGGGACAACATAACCATCTGTTATGAAAAGTTCTTTAGGATTCCTAATGAGCTGAAGACTTATGAAAGAGTATTCAGTCACTATGAACTGAATGACAAGTTCCTTATATCTCTCTCTCTAGAGAGTGGGATACTAAAATCTGTGCCATCAAAGAAGTGGCAAAGCTTTGTGACACTGCTCCTCACACACTCTTTGGGAAGCTGCTGTTATATTAAGATGCAGCTGGCTGCAAGGAAAGAAGAGGAGAAAACCAACAAGTCTCAGGCAAGAGATAAGACTGTAGCTCTCAAAGCAGAAGGCTCCAGAAAAGCAGAAGAAAGTCTCCCTCCCCATCAAGGAGAGATGCTGAATCTGATTCTAGAAGATCAGAGGAAAGTACATCATACTGCCAATGGTCTGGTGAAGACTTTGCTGCCTTCACTAGGCAATTCCAGAAATTCTTGAAGAAGAAGCAATGGAGAGGAAGACCTTCCTCCTCCTCACATCCCATGGATGACTACTACAAGGGCAGGAGAAAATCCTTTAAGGAGGACATGTATTTTTCCAAAACTAGTAAACATGTTTCATCTAACATGACTTGTTATTATTGCAGAAAACCTGGGAATGTGATAGCCGACTGACATTCAAAAGAAAGGAACATAGTAAGAAAAAGGACCACAAGCAAAAAGGAAAGAAGGAGAAATCCCTCATTGCCAAGAAGCAAAGAAGATGGGCTGACTCCTCCTCATCAAAGTCAGAAGAAGAAGAAGAAGCCTACATTGGGCAGTACTCTTCTAAAGAAGGAGCTGTAGAAGCAGACTGCTTCAAAAGGCTGGCTGCTTTAGAAGAAGAAGCTGAGAAGGTTCATCCTGCTGCCAGGATTGAAGACAGACCGCCTCTATCATAATCTGATGGTGATTTAGAGGTGGATTCTGAAGAAGACAGCTGCTATCTTGGGCTGATGGCTATGTCAGATGAAGAAATCAGTCAGGATCAGCCTAGTCCAAGCAAGGTACTTTTTGTTATTAGCTCTGCTTGTTCAGATTATGAATCAGTTCCAGATTCTTGTGCTTCTACATCAAGTGATGATGATGGATCAGAATCTGAAGGAGACATCAATCAATTAATTGATAATTATGGTGCACTTCTATAGGCTCTAAAGAAAAGCAAGCTCGTGGCCAAACAACAGGCTCAAGAAATTATTTCTTTAAAGCTTGCTGCTTTAGAATCAGCAAAATTGTAGAATCTGAAGATTTAAGAAGTTATCAAACTGAAGAATGTAATAATCATTCAGATGAGCACCATAACCTTCAAGAATAATCATATCAGGAATCTTGAAGGAAAGCTCCAAAAGGAGAGAGAACTAGTGGCTAGCTATACCATGCCTAACACAGTGTTTCCCTTGATAGACTCATTCTCCTCCCAAAAGGGAAATAAAGGGTTGGGATTCAAGAGAAGGACAAGAGCTGTTAATCCCAAGAGAAAGGGCAAAGCTCAAGTGGAGCCACTAGCCTCTAAGCCTCCTGTGAAATTTAATAGAGTAACATTTCCTTCTAATAACCATGTCAAAGAGAGTATTTATGGTCACTGGAATCATGCTAGACCATCTTGTGTGAACAAAGATGTTTCACAATATGGTGATAGTTATAACAAAGGTGCAAGTGCCTATGAGAAAATACAAATGGCCCATCCTGGACCATTTGTGTTTGGTGCAATAGCCCCTTCAGTCAAGGGTAAAGCTGTTGACTGTTCTCCAATTCCTCCAGCCCACTCTAAGATAAAGGGAAAGGTTGTTAGTAGACCAGACCTGGGCATCTATGAGGCCATTAAGAGTATGCTTTCTGAAAAGAAAGCTGCTGCTAGAAGGGCTCAAGATATCCCAAGCACTTCTACTGTCAGACCCACCACTTGTCAGACTGGGGCTGGAAAACCATGGAATAGGACTGTAACTACTCCTTCTAGACCCAGAGTTGTTGTTAACACAACCACTAAACCTGCTCCAAAAAGAAGATACAACATCCATAAACGTTGGTGTTGTGGCAAGGTAGACCACTTTGTTGTTGATTGCTGGTACAATCATAGTGTGCAAAGAGAAAATGTAAGCTTGCCTGTTAGAAAAGCTACAGACAGGAAGAATTATTTTTCAGCCTAACATGCACCAAGGACCCAATAAAAATTGGGGTCCTAATGTTAACTAATTTGTGTTTTGCAGGTTAGTCCAAGTGTTCATACCCATATATGGTACTTGGATAGTCGATGTTCCTGGAACATGACTGGAACAAGGAGCATGTTGAAGGATTATGCTCTAGTAAAAAAATGGACCAAAGGTTATCTTTGGTGGTTCAAAAAAAGGGATGACTAGAGGTTATGGTAAGATCTCAAATGGCATAGTCATTATCACTAGAGTAGCCTATGTGGAAGGGTTTCAACACAACCTGATAAGCATTAGCCAACTCTGTGATCTTGGCTATGACATAGTATTCCACAATGATGAGTGCCAAATTAGGAGGTTAAGTGACCAAGAGATCATCTTCACAGGCACTAGGAGTGGAAATGTGTACTGTTTAGATTTCCTATGCTCTAACAAAGACTCAACTGCATGCCTTGCTATAAATGAGAAAAACTCTTCCTATGTCCAGTGGCACAAGAGGCTTGCCCATCTAAATTATAGGACCATAGGCAAGCTGTTCAACAATGAGCTAGTTAGGAATGGGTCTAAGTCTATATGCACTAAGGAGGGTATCTGCTCTGCATGCCAAAAGGGCAAACCAACTAAGACCTCCTTCAACAACATTGGCACCAAAGACTTAGTGAGGTGCTTATACCTCTTGCATATGGATCTATTTGGTCCTATGACAATTCAAAGTCTAGGTAGGAAACTCTACACCCTTGTTGTTGTTGATGACTTTTCCAGAATTTCCTGAGTACTCTTTCTAAGGAAGAAATATGAAACCCCTGATGTCTTTCAAACATTTGTCAAGCAAATTCAGAATGAATTCAACAGCACTGTGTTCAAAATCAGAAGTGACCATGACACTGAGTTTTAGTCTAAGTGCATGACAAGGTTCTATGAAGGGCTATGGATTCATCAAGAATTTTCCTCTCCTAGAACACCACATAAAAATGAAATTGCTGAGAGGAAAAATATGACTCTCATATAGGCTGGTAGAACCTTAATAAATGACTCATCTTTCCCAGAATACTTCTGGGCTGAGTCAGTTAACACTGCATGCTATGTCCATAATAGGGCTTCTATCACCAAGAGCCACAAGAAGACTCCCTATGAGATCTTGAAGGGTAGAAAACCAAACTTGAGCTATTTCAGGATCTTTGGTTACAAGTGCTATGTGCTCAACAATGGAAAAGTCCATTCAAATAAGTTTGCTGCTAAGTCCCATGAAGGGATCTTTGTTAGGTACATCACTCATAGTAAGGCATATAGAATCTAAAACTTAACTACCCAAGTTGTAGAAGAGTCAATGCATGTTGTTTTTGATGAATCCAACATTGTTAATTGTGAGCTGCCAAGCTCCTCCTCTTATAGTATTGCAGGTACAAAGCAGATGATGGACAAGCTGACCATCAAGGAAGCTACCCCTACAGTCCAAAGAAATGATGATGGACTGCCTATTCCAAGAGAAGGGGAAAACATAACTGAAGAAAATGAAGACCAGCTAGCCGAAAACCCTGAAGATCAGCAAGCTACAACTATATTGCCTCCAACTACCAAGCATCTAAGGGACCATACAGTACACCAAATCATTGGTGATGCAAATCATGGAGTCCAGACCAGAAGCAGGAGCAAGAATACAGCTCTCTACTCAAGCTTCCTGTCTTAAGAAGAGCCAAAAAAGTTTGAAGAAGCAATCAAAGACCAGTTCTAGATTGGAGCAATGCAAGAAGAGTTGGACCAATTTAAGAGATGTAAGGTCTAAAAGTTGGTCCCCAGACCACAAGGACAAAATGTCATAGGGACTAAGTAGATCTACAGGAACAAGTTGGATCAAGATGACATTATTATCAAGAATAAGGCTAGACTGGTGGATAAAGGCTACATGCAAGAAGAAGGAATAGACATTGTTGGAACACCCTATTACTGATTTGGGTAAGGATCACTATGTCCTTAGGAATGTGTCTTGACCTCATTGTATAGATTTAAAGGTCACTAGAATAGGTCTAAGGCTTAGAACTTAGGTTTGAAAGCTGCCCCCAAGACCTTCTAGATCAGAATACAAGTGTAGAAGTTTAAGGCAATTATCGTCGAGCTAAGATCGACGAGGCGTCGAACTCAGTTCAACTATCTATGAGCTAAGTTCAACGAGTCGTCGAACTCGGTTCGACGATCTCCGAGCTCAGATCGACGTTTCTGTCTCTAGCCAAAATCCAGATCTCTGAGCTCAGGTCGACGATAGTCGAGCTCAGATCGACGATTTCTATCTCAAGTATAATTCCAGTCTCTGAGCTCAGGTCGACGATAGTCGAGCTCAGATCGATGACTTTTCTTGAGAGATCGACAATTTTAGAATTCAAATGCAATCAGTTATGAAATTCAATCTGATTCATATCCAGCATTTATTTCAAAGGATTTTATAGCCGTTTCAATCAATCTGGAGCAAGTTTCAAGGAATACTAAATGGAATGTCTCTTAGGACTTTCCTCTAGAGACAAATATTAGTTAAGGAAGTCATTTATGACTGGCTAACGGCTATCTAGAAGACTGAATTTCAATATATCATCTCAGAGTAATTGGGACAGTAGGATTATTATTATTATAAGGAATAGATCTTGAGACACAAAGACTACAGGATTACAAGTTAGAATTCTTACAGAACACAAGGAATACAACATTGAAGGAGATCACCACACAGAAAAGAATTCCTCTATTCTTTCAAGATCTCTTCAGATTCAAGTGTTCAAGACTTCATCAATCAAGGACTCTAGACACATCATATTTCAGCTTTTGTTGAAATCATTCTTTGTTGGAGATCTCAAACAGACTGAAGGCCTATCACCCTGTACAAAGCTTCTCTTCCTGAATAACTACAAATCTCAGGGGGAGCTTTGACAACAACAATCCACTAGTCTTCTCTTTGACTGTTGACAGAGAAGAACATCAACTCTTTCTTTTTCTTTTATTCTGCTGTAAAAGGGTTACTCAAAACTCCCTTCAAAGGTTTTGTGGTTGGTTTTTGAGACCTGGTTAAAACTCAGTGGTGGCAAGACACCTAATCAAAAAATCTGATTTGGTTTTTGAGAACCTTATCAAAAGCTCATTGGTGCCCAGGATACCTGATCAACTATTCCTGTAATGGATTCCTACCTAGGGTGGTAGAAGAATGGATGTACCCAGGTTGATTGAGGAACCACTATAGATCCTTGTGTCTTCTGGTTGCTGTGTTTGATTTGCTGTGTGCTGTGATTTGTTTCTTGCTTACTTAGGTTTTACTCACTGCAAGCACAATACACATATATATAAATCAAGTCTTCCACTGCTAAATAATTTTTAAATTAAAAATTATTTTAATATACTCTATTCACCCCCCCTCTAGAGTAAAGATAGATCTTACCCTCACTTTCAATTGGTATCAGAGGGAGGTTGGTATTTAATAACTAAATCCTCATCAGATTGGTTGTTCCTAGAGGTTAACACCTGAACCAAAAGATCTCTGATAAGATCAATCTTTAATAGAGGGTTATTATTTCCATTATATTTATTTTCATATAAAACTATGGCACAGAACAAAGATTATGCTAGCACCAGACCTCTAGTGTGCAATCTTTCTAAGTTTGCACTTTGGAAGGCAAGGATTAAATTATACATGAATTCTATTGATGATGACATCTTTAATTCTATTTTGACAGTGTGTCCAAGACCTCCAGCAACTACAAGTAAAAGTGTTGTTCCACCCCCCTCAGGAACAGATGCAGAAATCAAAAAGTGGAAAATTACTGATGCCAAGGCAATGAACATATTAGCTCAGACTATGATGACATATTTCAAAAAGTGGCTGAATGCAACTCAACAAAAGAAATTTGGGACAAGCTATCTGAGCTTGTGTTAGGATCAGCTGATGAAAGAAAGGATAGAAGATCCCATCTCATAACCCAGTATGAGAATTTCAAGAATGGAGAAACTGAGTCAGTTGCTTACATGTACAACAGACTCAGTCTAATTGTCAGTGAACTGAAGACCTTGGACAAGGAGATCTCATTGACTGAACTCAATGATAAGATCCTAATGTACTTCCCCAGCACTTGGGATTCAAGGATCTGGACAATCAAGGATGCCAGAAGCCTAAATGAGATCACCACTGAAGCTTTATTGGGCAAGCTCAAGTCTTATGAGCTGCTTATCAAGAATAGAGAAGAAGAGAAAAAGATAGCTTCTCAGGCAACAAGAAAGGAGAAGACAATTGCTTTCAAAGCTATAGAAGAATAGCCTGAAGACAAAGTCACAGGCAATGAAGAAATAATGAGTCTACTAGCCAAAAGATTTTACAAGATGGCTAAAAAAGACTTAAGGAAAGGGTAATCCAGAGGCCATGAAAAGCCAAGGTATGATAAATCCAATAATAAAGAAATTATTTGTTTTGGATGTAGGAAACCAGTCCATATTATGCCTGATTGTCTAGAGAATCAAAATAAGGACAAGAAAGATAAGAAAGATAGGAGAAGAGATAAAGACTTCAGAATAAACAACAATGACAAATCCTCCTCCAACAAGAAAAACGCACCAGAAAGGGATTTGTAGCTGAAACCTGGAGTGAGACTGAAGAGGAATCAGAGACTTCATCAAGCTCAAGTGATGATGAAGATGATGCTCAAGAGAAGGAGTTCTGCATGATGGCTATCAATGCCTCTCAACATAATTCTGATGCAGATTAAGAGTCAGAATCTGAATCTGAACATGAAGCTGAAGAAGATCAGGTAATAGATTCTTTTGATTTCAATTCAGAGGACTTTAGATCTGAATTTAAGGCACTTTGTTTAGACCTGCTAAAGTCTGAGAAAGAGATTATCTCTCTCAGAAATCAATTTTCTGAACATAGCACTTTAAAATCAGATAACCTCAAACTCTCTGAGGAGTTGGAATGCTGTAAGGAGGAGATAGCTTCACTGAAAAGTGAACTATCTCAGGCAAAAAAGTTTGAAGAATCCCTTAATGGGAGAAGCATCAGACTGATGGACATCACAAGTATAGTGAACTCAAGACTTAATAGTACACTGGGCTTGGGTGCTTAATCAAGCCAACCTATAGTATTAACAACCCCAATTAAGTTTATCTCAGATAAAGGAAAGGGAGTTGTAGAGGTAGCCAGGAAGAATCCTGATTTACCTAAGAAAAACAAAGTTCAACGGAAAACGTCGAACAGAGCTCGACGATCGTCGAACAGAGCTCAGCGATCTCAAGCTGAATCGTCGAACTCAGGTCGACGATCGCTGATCTCTGAACTCTGGAAAATCAATCTTCGAACGAAGCTCGACGATCGGACCCAAGATCGTTGAAATCAACTCAGAGAACGTCGAACAGAGATCAGAGCTTTGAACAAATTTTCAAGGGTAAATCAAAATTCAATCCTAGAGGCCCTACATCCCAAAGATTTAACCCTTATACTGAATGCATAATACCTCCTAGGAGATATCATCCTAAAGGTTATAAAAGTCAGCCAGGGATGTCTTTAATTTCAGAATTTAAAGGTTATCAACCTAGGCCCAAGGTAAACTGGGTAAAAACAAATAAATTGTTTTATGTGCAGGTGAAGACCTATCCAACAATAAACCAGCAATGGTATTTGGATAGTGGGTGCTCAAAGAACATGACAGGAAGCAAGGATAATTTAACATCCTTCCAAGCCAAGCTTGGACCTGATGCGTGTAGAATACGGCAAGCGCACCGGTCGCACAAGTAATAAAGTTTGGGAATAAATCCCCGAGTGTCGGTCTCTTGAGGAACACAGTAAGGGATGAATTAATGTCGAGGAGGACTTGAGATTGAAGTCCTCGGGTCGGATGTAACGATGGGGTTTTGGTTGTTGCGGAAACAGAAAATAAATGCTACAAACTACTCCTATGCAACGCCGCTATGCGATGCTTCGCCAGGCGGGATGGAAACTACACGGGCCGCTATGCACCGAATCGCTTGGCGGATGGAAGAGTAGGCTAGCGGATGAGGTGGTTAGAATGGCGGAATGAGGGTCATGAGCACCTCTTCGCAACGCATGCCACTAGCAATTACTAGTGCGGCAAGGGTGGATGGTGGTGGATGGAATATGGCGCACCTCAAGCAATAACAACAAAATCACACAAATCACATAGACATGAAAAAGTGCAAGATCATTAACTACAATAAAGTGTACTTCATCAATACAAAGGGTTAAGCTAAGCTATCAAATACAAGAGGAAGAGGTGTGCGAATCGACCGAATCCGAAGCCTTGTTGAGGGTTCACGGTTGGAATCCCGGGTTGTCAATCCGAGTCCAAGCTCGGTCCTCAACTGCATCCGGGGTAGAGGAGGCTGTCACTCACTCCCAATGGACCCGTCTTCTTCGTTGAAATGACCCGGTAGATTGCGGCTCCAGCTCCTCCTAACTTGATGGAGAAAGCTAGGTCAAAACTCCGCTTGAAGCTTGGGGATGAAGGAGGAGGCCGAGGGGATGCTCCGGCTTTGATTTGGCGTTGAAAGCTTGCCCGGAGACCCTCCCTAAGGTGGAGAATGAAGGAGGACGGCGGAAAAACTCGCCGGGGACGAAATACGGCCGAAAATGTCGAGCGATCCGGAATAGGGCGAAACCTGCGTTATTTATAGAAAACAGAATTAAACAGCGCGCACGATCACAGGCGCACGACCAGTGGTCGTGCGCGATATGGTCAGTGATCGTGCGATATGGAGGCAGCAAAATGGAAAAAGAAGGTGTGACTGCGCACGACCGGCAGCACACGAGCAGTGATCGTGCGCGACTTGGCTGGTGGTGATCGTGCGATATGCCGGGACAGAACTTTCCCAGGAGAGGACATGACTGCGCACGACCGATGATCGTGCGCCAAAGAGGTCGATCGTCGTGTGTGGGTAAAAACGCACGATCATTGGCTCCTTTGCCAAAAATGGTGAAAGTCCTACCCCGGACGCCCACACGATCCCAGAACCTGCAGGAAAACTGGACGGGATGTCGACATGGCAGTCACAGACATAAATATTAAGCACAGCAAAAGGGAAATACACACATGCACAGAAATAGGCTAATAAAGTGCACAAGATGTGGAAAACCGTGGCGAACCAAAAGAAGTGCAAATGACGCTAAACGGTGTGCAAAGATAAGAAAATAAGCCTAGATGAGTCCGAAAATAGGTATATAAAGAGGACTCATCACACCCCCAGACATAACCGTTTGCGCGTCCCGAGCAAACAAAACCTAAGCAGACGGGGAAAATGAACTAGCTAACAAAGAAATTGCAAAACGGAGTACCATGCGAAGTCGCATGCTCGCGTGCTTAAAAATAAAGTAGAGGAAATTTTTAAGTATACAAAATATTTTATATTTTTCACAATGCGTAGCAAAAATTTATTATTACTCAAAAGTGGAATCACGGTGAATCATCCGGTCCTACGCAGGGAGAAAGTAGACAGGCCACTAAGGTGAGCATTGCCGAAGACCGGGCTCAAGATTACCCCCAAAGGAATCCACCAATGTCGGAAACCATAAGCTTGCCCGTTCGCACTCTCTCCACGGCACTAGTCAACTCAAGCGCAAGTCCGTAGGACTTCGGGTAATAATGGGGCTTGGGTTACGGTGAGGAAAACAGGGATAAACATGAAGGGTATGCACCTAACCCAAATGAGCTAACGTACATAACTAGTACCCGCTGCCCACAAAATAAACACGGGTGCACCACACCCCCAGACTTAACTTTTACTAAATGGGTGTGTGCACCGCCTACTCCAAATCCAAATCATCTCAAATACAGATTTTCAATCAAACTTTTTCTTTCTCTTTTTTTTTCTCTTTTTCTCTTTTTCAACTATTTTTCTTTTAAGTATTTTCTTTTTCTTTTTACAAAATCAGCACATTTTTCTTTTGGGCACAACCACATATCACAAATACGAATCACCACATCAAAACCCAACATGAAAATACAAACTTTAAGCTCGACTTGGGTGTGCGACTAGGATCGGCTATGAGGCTTTGGCGAATATAGTGGAGCTGAATCAAAATGAAGGGTAGGCACAAAGGGCTAGCAAGGGTGATGTTAGGAATGGGTACAAAGCTCAACCGGGCCAAAGGTGGCCTACATCACTCTCACGCTAGACTAACCGTGTACCAATGCTTCAAGAATAGCTTGGGGCAAGTTCTTAGCAACCGAGAAAGATAATCCTTCCTCCCGACTCAAACAATACGAGTCTAGTGGCGGCTACACACATTCCTACGCTACCGTTTGATTCACACCGGATTCACCAACTTTTGAGTAGAATAAGAAATATGTACGCAAATAGAAAAATATAAAACTATAAGCATACAGAAAAATTAAATCTACACAAATTTCTATACAAAACGAGAGCAGTTGACTAGAAACACAGCAAGGTCAACATTTTACTCCGTTGCACAATCCTAAACTAGCACAGAAATTTTCCAAATCTAACAAAGATACAAGTTCAACTCGTGGCACGCTAACAGCTAAACACGCGCTCATGTGGGTGCAGTGGTGTGTGATGCAATGAACATAAACAAAATAAAATACGAAAAGCTTCTAGTATGCAAAAGAAATGTGCACGTGCAAAAGGTAAACATGCTCTCCCCCAGACTTAAACTAAGCAGCATAGCATACGATATAGAAATTTAAAATCAGAATGAACTAAGGGAAGAGGTTACCCAATGCTCAGCTAGTGAGCATACCAAAAGACGCGTGGAAAGTAGCAGCAGGCCCGCCGAACGAAGAATCACAACCCCGCCAATGCGTAGTTTCCATGAATACCTGCAGGGGTGAGCTCCGCAAAAACAAAAGAAAAATATACAAAAAGAAATACTAAACTAAGCTAGACATAAAAAAAGAAAAATGCAGAAAATGAAAGATAAGCACTGGGGTTATTGTCATCCCAGCACGACTTATTCAGCAAAAGAAAAGTTCTAGCTAATGGGCCTATGAAAAGAAAAGTGCACAGGCAACTGTCCTAATATCCGTTGCGGTAACGGGTACCGATATGGCGATAGCACAGCTACCCCTCTGCCTAAATAATCATACCTGCTCCTCGCAGGCAGAGGGAATAAGAAGTAAGATGAGGAGGCCTGGTCCTCACTCATCCCACCACAAAAAATATCCTTGCCTAGCAAGGTATCGTCCACCACAAGCTCGTTGGGGGCGAAGGTGAAGGTAGAGGCTTCAACTACAAAAGGAGTAGGAAACTCCTCATGCAAGCTGAGGCACTCGCCGACAACCTGAGCGCAAGGCTCAATGTCAATCCAACTCACCTACAGGGAGTCAACCCGCACAGGCGCAGAAGGAGAAGGGGGGTCAAGGAATAAAGGAGAAGAAAAACTAAAAGAAGCGGAAATAGGGAGAGTGATCCCAGAATCACTCTCAGCAGGATCCAAACATAGATCACTGTCGGTGTCATGTGAGTCATGGCGAGGGGAAACTGAGACCACGAGGTCCTCGGTGGTGGTTTGGACCTCCCCATCCAACAAGGAAGTAGAAACCTCCTCACCGGCAAGGATTTCCTCATCACACCTCGGTACGTCACGGTGTTCCAAGACATAATATTCTCCATTGACGAGAATAATGTCCTCGTCACACCATGGCGCATCCACATATTCCCAATTCCCACAGGGCACAACATCATCGACCGACTCACTAGAAAGGGGAGTAGGTAATTCATGCAAAGAAAGCGGAGGAGCAACATCATAAGAGAAAATATGCGCAGGTTCCTCCGGGGGTGAATCAAAAATAGGGGAAGAAGGCACAAGGAGAGAAGGCGCCGCAATGTCGTCGCACTGACTAGTGGAAGGTCTGATGGGTGTATCCACAGCTGTCCCTCATAAACAAGGTGGTACTGCGGATACATCATCAGAATC
Organism: Platanthera zijinensis; assembly: GCA_039513925.1. Lineage (NCBI taxonomy): Eukaryota > Viridiplantae > Streptophyta > Magnoliopsida > Asparagales > Orchidaceae > Platanthera > Platanthera zijinensis. The sequence continues at coordinate 78,971,099 of CM077097.1, forward strand.
AGAAGGAGCGGCCATTTGAGAGGTGGATGAGACGATCCGGATATCCGGTTCATCATCCGCCTCCATCTGGCGCTGAAATTCTGCGCAATCTTTCAACACATGGTCGGTGCTATGACAACACAAACACCGTTTTCCATTACCCCTCGGTCTAGAAGGGACCGGGGAGGAATATGAAAAAGGTGGAGGCGGAGACGAGTAGTGACCATAAGACTGTGGTACCGTGTATGGAGTACCGTGAGACAGCGGCGCTGCATACACGGGACCATGAGAATTATACTCAGTACCGTCAGTGGGGCACTCATCACTACCATGCCCATAATCCCCGCACCAATGGCACTTGATATACCAATTTGAATACATGGTGCAATAGAAAAGAATTCACCACAAGAAATTTTCTAAGCAGAAATTAAATACTCGCAAGCAAATAAAGAGTGGAACAGCCTGCTATAGCAAAATAAAAACTAGAAAGGGAATAAAATAAAAAAAACAACAACTAAAAACCAAAACAAAAATAAAACATGAAATATACAAATGGAAAGGGCAACTATCTCAAACCTTCCTCTCCAAAAACTCAAACGACTGTGTTCCCCGGCAACGGCGCCAAAAACTTGATGCGTGTAGAATACGGCAAGCGCACCGGTCGCACAAGTAATAAAGTTTGGGAATAAATCCCCGAGTGTCGGTCTCTTGAGGAACACAGTAAGGGATGAATTAATGTCGAGGAGGACTTGAGATTGAAGTCCTCGGGTCGGATGTAACGATGGAGTTTTGGTTGTTGCGGAAACAAAAAATAAATGCTACAAACTACTCCTATGCAACGCCGCTATGCGATGCTTTGCCAGGCGGGATGGAAACTACACGGGCCGCTATGCACCGAATCGCTTGGCGGATGGAAGAGTAGGCTAGCGGATGAGGTGGTTAGAATGGCGTAATGAGGGTCGTGAGCACCTCTTCGCAACGCACGCCACTAGCAATTGCTAGTGCGGCAAGGGTGGATGGTGGTGGATGGAATATGGCGCACCTCAAGCAATAACAACAAAATCACACAAATCACATAAACATGAAAAAGTGCAAGATCATTAACTATAATAAAGTGTACTTCATCAATACAAAGGGTTAAGCTAAGCTATCAAATACAAGAGGAAGAGGTGTGCGAATCGACCGAATCCGAAGCCTTGTCGAGGGTTCACGGTTGGAATCCCGGGTTGTCAATCTGAGTCCAAGCTCGGTCCTTAACTGCGTCCGGGGTAGAGGAGGCTGTCACTCACTCCCAATGGACCCGTCTTCTTTGTTGAAATGACCCGGTAGATTGCGGCTCCAGCTCCTCCTAACTTGATGGAGAAAGCTAGGTCAAAACTCCGCTTGAAACTTGGGGATGAAGAAGGAGGCCGAGGGAATGCTCCGGCTTTGATTTGGCGTTGAAAGCTTGCTCGGAGACCCTCCCTAAGGTGGAGAATGAAGGAGGATGGCGGAAAAACTCGTCGGGGACGAAATACGGCCGAAAATGTCGAGCGATCCGGAATAGGGCGAAACCTACGCTATTTATAGAAAACAGAATTAAACAGCGCGCACGATCACAGGCGCACGACTAGTGGTCGTGCACGATATGGTCAGTGATCGTGCGATATGGAGGCAGCAAAATGGAAAAAGAAGGTGTGACTGCGCACGACCGGCAGCACACGAGCAGTGATCGTGCGCGGCATGGCTGGTGATCGTGCGATATGCCGGGACAAAACTTTCCCAGGAGAGGACATGACTGTGCACGACCGATGATCGTGCGCCAAAGAGGTCGATCGTCGTGCGTGGGTAAAAACGCACGACCATTGGATCCTTTGCCAAAAATGGTGAAAGTCCTACCCCGGACGCCCACACGATCCCAGAACCTGCAGGAAAACTGGACGGGATGTCGACATGGCAGTCACAGACATAAATATTAAGCACAGCAAAAGGGAAATACATACACGCACAGAAATAGGCTAATAAAGTGCACAAGACGTGGAAAACCGTGGTGAACCAAAAGAAGTGCAAATGACGCTAAACGGTGTGCAAAGACAAGAAAATAAGCCTAGATGAGTCCGAAAATAGGTATATAAAGAGGACTCATCAGGACCCAAAGTCATATTTGGGGATTCAAACTTTGGACAGACCAAGGGATATGGTGCAGTCCATTCAAGAAGGTGGCCTTTGTGGAAGGACTGAAGAAGAATTTAATCAGCATCAGTCAACTTTGTGATGAAGGCTACCAGGTGACATTCAACAAATCCTCATGAAAAATCAAATCAGAGGACAACACAACTGTGTTGACAGGTAACATTTATCTTGTAGATTTTCATTCAACAAAGGTAGATATTTGCTTGTTCAACTCTGTTAGTAAACCAAATGAACTTTGGCATAATAGATTAGGACATATAAATCTTAGAACTATTGCCAGGCTATGTAAGGACAACCTTGTTAGAGGACTACCTTTTGGCCCCTATAAGAAGGAAGGACTTTGCAGGGCTTGTCAATTAGGCAAGCAAACTAAAAATAGTTTTAAGTCACTTAATAAGAGTGATTCACCTAGGATCTTGTATCTGTTACACATGGATCTTTTTGGACCCATTATAGTACAAAGCTTAGGAGGGAAATCTTACACTTTAGTAGTTGTAGATGACTTCTCTAGATTCCCATGGGTGTTCTTTCTGAGGAAAAAGTCTGATAACTTTAAGTGTTTGATAGACTTTCTCAAATGCATATAGATTGAGTTCAATACTTACATTGCCCTGATAAGAAGTGATCATGGGACAGAGTTTGATTCTCTTCTTATGCAAGAGTTCTGTCAGAGTGAAGGGATCAGGCACACTTTCTCAGCTCCTATAACTCCTCAACAAAATGGGGTAGCTGAAAGGAAAAATAGAATCCTTATTGAATCTGCTACTACATTATTGACAGATGCTCACCTTCCTCTATCCTTTTGGGCAGAGGCAGTGAACACCTCAAACTATGTGTTGAATATAAGTTTGATACATAAGCTGAAGGGAAAGACTCCCTATGAATTACTCAAAGGGAAGAAACCTAAAGTAGATTATTTCAAGATTTTTGGTTGCATTTGTTACATACACAATAATGACAAGAAATACATAGTAAAATTTCATGCCAAAGCTGATGAAGGAGTATTTCTGGGATACTCCATGATCAGTAAAGCTTATAGGATGTATAACAAATCTTCTCTTAAAATTGAAGAATCAGTACATGTATCTTTTGATGAAACTAACATGTCTTATAAGGAGAAAAATACTTCTACTATAGAACCTTTGTAGGTACATTCTCTTTCAGAAAATTTGAACAGGTTACACATTATAGAAAAGGATACAACACATTCACCTATCCAACAAAGAGGTGGAAGTAGTGAAGATGAAGAGGGTACTCAACATCTTGGTGAGAATTATCTTGAAGAGCCAGTTGTTGTTCCATAAGAGGAAACAACAACACAGGTTGGTGAACAATTAACACCCCCTCTTGATTTAGTAACATCAAGAGATCATCCAATCTCCCAAGTGATTGGAGACATCTCAGATGGTGTGCAAACCAGAAATAGGGTCAACCAAAACCTGATACACACCTGCTTTTTATCTCAAATTGAGCCTCAATCCATACAAGATGCAGAACAAGATCCACACTGGATCATTGCAATACAAGAGGAGTTACATCAATTTTAAAGGAACAAAGTTTGGGAACTATTTCCAAGACCAAAGGATCATTCCATTGTTGGAACAAAATGGGTGTTCAGAAACAAGTTGGATGATCAAGGAATCATTGTAAGGAATAAGGCAAGGCTAGTTGCACAAGGATACTCACAAGAAGAAGGAATAGATTATGACTAGACCTTTGCCCTAGTTGCAAGGTTGGAGGCCATAAGAATATTTCTAGCTAATGCAACACACAAGGGATTCAAGGTCTATCAAATGGATGTGAAGAGTGCATTTCTCAATGGAGATATCAAGGAAGAAGTCTATATTAGACAACCCCCAGGTTTTATCTCTCCAACTCATCCTGATTATGTTTTTAAATTGCATAAAGCATTATATGGTCTCAAGCAAGCTTCTAGAGCATGGTATGAGACCTTAACATGCTTTCTTTTGAAAAATGATTTTATATGGGGTAGAGTAGACCAAACTCTTTTTATTAGAACTCATAAGTCCAATACCCTACTAGTGCAAATTTATGTAGATGATATTATCTTTGGATCTACTGATTCAAATTTGTGCAAAAGGTTTTCCAACCTAATGCATTCTAAATTTGAAATGAGTAGCATGGGTAAGCTTTCCTTCTTTCTAGGATTGCAAGTCAAACAGCATGCTGATGGCATATTCATTTCTCAAACAAAGTATGCAAAAGAGTTGGTTAAGAAATTTGGCATGTCTGAAGCATCCTGCATGAAAACACCTATGCCTACTAATATTGTATTAGATGCTGATGAACATGAGAAATCTGTTGATCAGACAATATATACAGCAATGATTGGCTCTTTATTATACCTTACAGCTAGTAGACCTGACATAATGTTTGCTACATGCATATGTACTAGATTCCAAGTAAGCCCTAGAGAGTCACACCTAACATTAGTAAAAAGGATTCTTATGTATGTGAAAAGTTGTCCAAGTCTAGGTCTCTGGTATCCAAAAGATTCAGGATTTGAATTCACTGGATTTTCAGATGCTGATTATGCTGGATGTAGAGTAGACAGGAAAAGCACCAGTGGAACTTGTCAGTTTCTTGGTGACAGACTTGTCTCCTGGTTTTGTAAGAAACAAACATATGTGTCCACATCAACTGCTGAAGCTGAATACATGGCAGCAGGTAGTTGTTTCTCACAGATTTTGTGGATTCAAAATCAGCTCCTAGACTATGGTTACAACCTAGATAAGTCAAAAATATTTTGTGACAACACAAGTGCTATCTCTATAGCACAAAATACAGTCCTCCATAGTAGGACAAAACATATAGAGATTAGGCATCACTTTTTAAGAGATAATGTTGAGAAAAATAAAATTGAACTTCAATATATCCTAATTGATTTGCAAATGGGAGATATTTTCACCAAACCCTTGGATGAAAAGAAACACACATTCTTCCTGAATCAGTTAGGAATGTTAGATGAAGGAAGTTTAAATTAAGATCCAAGATTTTAAAAGCTAAAAAAATTGACCAAGACTAGGCTAAAAACTTCATTTTTCTAGTGTCTTTAGGTTATTTCTGATCTCTGAACTGCGCTCGACGTTTTTCCCCAAGATCGTCGAACGGAGATCGACGTTCTCAAAAATCATCGACCGGAGTTCAGTGCTCTCCAGATAGTGTTAGGCTATCTCTTTCCGGTCAGAGATCGTTGAATGGAGCTCGACGCTCTCCAATATCGTCGAACGAAGATCGACGATGTTGAAGCCCTTTCAGATTCCTTTAGAAGCCCAGATCGTCGAACTGAGTTCAACGATCTTTCCTTTTTTGCGTCGAACCCTAATATAAAATTCATTTTTCGGCCGTCGTTCTCTTTTGCGCTTTCATACTTTCTACAGAGCTTCTCTTTACCTCCAAACATCTCTGCACTCGGTCTTATTTGTTCATTTTTGCAGGTAACAATGTCCATCTCTGTTGCTATCTTAGCAGCAATGAAGTTCGACACGGCTTTCGACATCGACATGGACTCATTCGAAGGTAGTGATAAAGTCTTCAAGGATATTATGGAATTGTTCAAAGAGCAATAGTTGGTTCCTATCATGTCCACAAGAATGAAATTAGCTGCAGATGAAATTAAGGAATGGGTGTATACTGCACACAACCTGGATCAGAACACAGTAATTGGAATAATATCAGGAACACAGGTATCCCTAACTCTTGCTCTCCTAATAGAAGTCTTCCATTTGAGTACTGGGCATGATTCTGTAGAGTTATCTGGAGAGGAATTTGCTAGTATGCTGGATAGAATGGGTCACTCAGTAGCAAACAATAATAAGTTGCTTAAGAAAAATCTGTCAATGGAGTATAGATTCTTAGCAGATGTTGTGGGAAAGGTACTGCTGGCAAAGCATTCTGCTCATGATACCATCTCTAGGTATCAATTCTGTTTGATGGGTGCATTAGTTGATAAGAAGCATTTGAATTGGGGAGAGAAATTCTTTGATTTAATTAAGAAAAAGATAACCAAGAACCTTGTTAATTTTGGGAGGATTCTAGGACTGTTTCTGCATAATAGATGCCCTCAACTGCTTGTTTCCAGTGGCATGCACATCAATGCCTCCAAGAGACTATCCTGTGCCCTCTTTGGAAAGTGGGACAGGCAAATTGCCAAACCCAGCAGGGCTCCTGCAGTGGTCTCAACTTCAGGCACAAGGACTGTACAAGTCACTTCCCCTCAGGCAACTGCCCTCTTGGAAGAATTGGCTGCCTCCTCCTAATCTCCACCATCTTCACCCATTGTTTCTTCAACCATCCCTACATCCACCATCACCACTTCAATTTCATCCCCCATCACCATTTCATCTCCAATCTCAACTCCTTCACCACCACCAACAACTACTGAAGACCATTTCTATCCTCTAGACTATTATCCACACCTTGACATTGATTCATCCACTCACATTCCATCATTCAATCTATTAGATGATTCCTTCATGGATGATTCTCATTCCTCACCCCTTGATCCCCCATCATCATCTACTTCCTACCAATAATTACTTCAAGACATTCTAGCTCAACCTTCCTTCACTCCATCCATTTCAATTCCAGTGACTTCCATCACCACCATTCCCATTTCTCAACCATCCATACTGCCATCCACATTATTTCTCCACATCTCAGCAGCTCCTCCAACACCATCTACTTCCGCAACCCTATCCTCTACCTCTACTCAAGTATCCCTTGAGCAAGTAGATCTTCCAGCTCTAGCAGATAAGCTCTATGAGATTTTAGCTCCCAGGCTAGCACTCTTGCTGGAGACCTCCTTGGCTCCACTCCTTAAGTCTATATAGGACTTATCTGCCAGGCTCTCCTCTTTTTGTCCTCCTCAGGCAATCCCTTCTATGGGGTGCCTTGATCCAGTACATACTGAATCTAGGCAGGGGGAGATGCCACATGAAGAAGAGATGTTGCCTGCTTCATATGAAGAAGTGCTAGAGATTCCAGCACCAACTCCAGTTCTAGCAGTTGACCTCAAGTCACTGCTTTCAGATTTTGATGCTGTCCACAGTAGATATCTTCCAGCTCAAGAAGCTGAAGACCTTACTAAGGCCATTGTGCCTATTTTCAGTTGTGATCCCAGCCTGATATCTTCATATATCAATTCTATAAAGGCTGTGGAAAGTGTTACTTCTACTGATGTTGTGAATGTTGTTTCTACTGCTGATGAAGTCAGTCTTGATATTGCTGATCATTTGTTGATGATAGAGGCAAATGATTCAGAGCCTATTATTCTTGTTGATGAACTTGTTGTTACTTCTGCTATTGTTTCAGAAACTACTGCTGTTACTTCTGTTTCTAATGTTGTTGCTGCTCCAATTATTAGTGTTGCTATCTCTTCTGTTTCTGCCAGTGTTGTTATTTCTGCAAGTACTGCTTCTATCACTGTTGCTGCTGCTTCTTCAACTGAATAATCCAAACAACAGAAAGAGTATATCAAAAGAATTGAAGAATTGTATGACAATCCTCAGAGCTCAGACAGTGATAAGTTCAGAACTGATTCTGGTGACTCCTCTGCAACCATTGTAAGGAAGAGGAAAGCCAGAAGAAAAGCTTTGAAGATTGTTCCTCCAGAGAAAGTAAAGGATGATAATGACATTCCCTATTATATTCTGCATGACTACCCAATAACTGAACCTTGGATGCAATTCTCAAAGAACCAATTGAAGGCCATGAAGAAGAAGTGGAAGTTTGACAAAGGATCATCTCACCATAATCCTCCTCCTCCTCCTCCTTCACCAGATGCAGGAACTGGTGGAGGTTCTGCTTCACAGACCTCATATGCTGCAACTCAAAGCTCCTCTCAGACTCAAGATAGATCACAATCCAGAGGATATCAACAAAGAGGCTACCAATCCAGGAAAGTCCAGTATAGAGGAAACCAAAGAGGACACAAAGTTTATTCAAGAGGACAACCTAGACAACATCCTTATCACAGGGAAGGACAATGCCCCATTGATTCAACTTCAGGTCCTTTCCCTTACAAGCTTAAAGAAATTGTTACTTCAAGAGCTCCTCCTGCTGATACAATCAACAGATATGAACCTTCTGTCCCCTTTGAAGATCCAGAAAATAATCCCCTTTCTTGGACAACAAGGATGAAAGAATTGGCTGCCTTAGATCAAATAAAGAAGGCAAGAGAACAGGGAAAAGATACTTCAAACATCACTACTCTATCTGAGCAAAGGAAGAAAGAACTTGAAAGATACTCCTCCAAATAATTCTTTGATCCAGAGAGTTATATGAAGCTGCACCTAGAGGCTATTATTCCCAGACCTAAATCTCAAACCTCCCTAGGTGCTGCTGATGACAGAAGATCAAAGAAGGAAGCTCAAAATCCCAATAGAGAAATCTTGTTCAAAAAGAGAGAAGAAAAGGAGTAATTATGTAAGCTGACAGTATATATCTATTTCTGACTATCTGCTATGACTTTATATCTACTTCTGCAATGCTGCATTTAATTATTCTGCTATGTTGTATTTGCTTTTGTTTCTTCTTATATACTTTTTAATTCCTATGTCTTGTAAATAGTAATCCTAACCCAAATAGGGGGAGATTGTTGGAACACCCTATTACTGATTTTGGTAAGGATCACTATGTCCTTAGGAATGTGTCTTGAACTCATTGTATAGATTTAAAGGTCACTAGAATAGGTCTAAGGCTTAGAACATAGGTTTGAAAGATGCCCCCAAGACCTTCTAGATTAGAATACAAGTGCAGAAGTTTAAGGCAATTATCGTCGAGCTCAGATCGACGAGGCGTCGAACTCAGTTCGACTATTTATGAGCTCAGTTCAACGAGTCGTCAAACTCGGTTCGACGATCTCCGAGCTCAGATCAACGTTTCTGTCTCTAGCCAAAATCTAGATCTCTGAGCTCAGGTCGACGATAGTCGAGCTCAGATCGACGATTTATGTCTCAAGTATAATTCCAATCTCTGAGCTCAGGTCGACGATAGTCGAGCTCAGATCGACGACTTTTCTTGAGAGATTGACGATTTCAGAATTCAAATTCAGTCAGTTATGGAATTCAATCTAATTCATATCCAACATTTATTTCAAAGGATTTTTTAGTTGTTTCAATCAATCTGGAGAAAGTTTCAAGGAAGACTAAATGGAATGTCTATTAGGACTTTCCTCTAGAGACAGATATCAGTTAAGGAAGTCATTTATGACTTGCTAACGGCTATCTAGAAGACTGAATTTCAATATATCATCTCAGAGTAATTGAGACAGTAGGATTATTATTATTCTAAGGAATAGATCTTGAGACACAAGTACTACAGGATTACAAGTTAGAATTCTTACAGAACACAAAGAATACAATAGTGAAGGAGATCACCACACAGAAAAGAATTCCTCTATTCTTTCAAGATCTCTTCAGATTCAAGTGTTCAAGGCTTCATCAATCAAGGACTCCAGACACATCACATTTCAGCTTTTGTTGAAATCATTTTTTGCTGGAGATCTCAAACAGACTTAAGGCCTATCACCCTGTGCAAAGCTTCTCTTCTTGAACAACTACAAATCTCAGGGGGAGCTTTGACAACAACAATCCACTAGTATTCTCTTTGACATTTGACAGAGAAGAACATCAACTCTTTCTTTTTCTTTAATTCTGCTGTAGAAGGGTTACTCAAAACTCCCTTCAAAAGTTTTGGGGTTGGTTTCTGAGACCTGGTCAAAACTCAGTAGTGGCAAGACACCTGATCAAAAAATCTGATTTGGTTTTTGAGCACCTTATCAAAAGCTCATTGGTGCCCAGGACACCTGATCAACTATTCCTGCAATGGATTCCTACCTAGGGTGGTAGAAGAGTGGATCTACCCAGGTTGATTGGGGAACCACTATAGATTCTTGTGTCTTCTGGTTGCTGTGTTTGATTTGCTGTGTGTTGTGATTTGTTTCTTGCTTACTTAGTTTTTACTCACTGCAAGCACAATACACATATATATAAATCAAGTCTTCCACTGTTAAATAATTTTTAAATTGAAAATTATTTTAATATACTCTATTCACCCCCCTCTAGAGTAAAGGTAGATCTTACCCTCACTTTCAGACTTTGACCAGACCATTACCCTAGTAGCCAGATTGGAAGCCATAAGGATTTTCCTAGCATTTGCTGCCTATCAGGGATTCAGAGTCTATTAGATGGATGTCAAGTCATCATTCCTGAATGGGGACCTAAAAGAGGAAGTATATGTGGATCAACCACCAGGTTTTGTAGATCCTAACTCTCCTAATTTTGTTTATAAGCTTAGGAAAGCTCTATATGTGCTAAAGCAAGCACCTAGGGCTTGCTATGAAACCTTGTCCAGCTTCTTCATTAAGAACAAATTCTCAAGGGGAAGATAGACAATACATTATTTCTAAGGGAATCAAAGGGCAAGCTTATCCTAGTATAGATATATGTCGATGACATTATCTTTGGATCAATTGATGACAACCTTTTTTGGAAGTTTGCTAAACTTATGTAAGGGAAGTTTGAAATAAGTAGCATGAGTGAGCTAAAGTTATTCTTGGGACTCCAAGTAAGACAGACTGATTATGGCTTGTCCATATCCCAGTCCAATTTCACCAGGGAGCTAATAAAAAGGTATGGTATGGAGAATGCCTCCACCATGAGAACTCCCATGAGATCAAGTATGCTTATAGGCAAAGATGAGGCAGGGAAACATGTTTATGAGTCTTTGTATAGAGGGATAATTGACTCCCTTCTATACCTGAGTGCTAGTAGGCCTGACATCATGTATGCCATATGTATTTGTACTAGGTATTAGGTCTGCCCTAAAGAATCTCATTAGTATGCTACAAAGAGAATATTGAGGTATCTTAAGGGCACACTAGATCTTGGCCAATGGTACCCTAGAAATAGGGATTTTGATCTAATAGGATTTTCAGATGTAGATTTTGTAGGTTGCAAAGAAGACAGGAAAAACACTACTAGAACCTGTCAGTTATTAGGAAGAACGCTAGTTTCTTAGAGCAGCAAGAAGCAAACTAGTGTGACTATATCCACTGCTGAGTTAGAATATATATCAACCGCCAGCGTCTGTGCTCAGCTTTTGTGGATCTAACATCAGCTCCAGGATTACAAACTTAAGGTAAGTAGAATTTGTAACACCCCAAAATGTCGTAGGAGCGACGGGGATCGAATTTGGCCAAGTCAGATTTTTGGTGCAGGTGACACGGGCACCGACACGGGCGTGTCGGAGGCCGTGTCGGGCGTGTCGAGCTCGAGCCGTCGAGCTAGCCGTATCGTCGACCACTGCAGGTCGACGATGGTCGTGTGGTGGAACACGGCCTAGGACACGGGCGTGTCCCAGGCCATATCACACCTATGCTGTACGGTTGGGTACACGGGTAATGACACGGGCACAAACACGGGCATGTCTAGCTTGACACGGGCATGTCTGGTGCCGTGTCACCAAGCCGTGTACCTCTCTGACTGCGAAGTGTTGATGTATTGAACACGGGGGGCGTGACACGGGTCCCGACACGGGCGTGTCGCAGGCGACACGGGCGTGTCGCAGGCGACACGGGCGTGTCGGAGACCGTGTCACATGCCGTGTGATGGTTTTCAGATTTGGTCGAGACGGTGAATGAGCTACACGGCCAGGCAAACGGCCGTGTGCTAACCCATGTTCGGCCCAGTTTTTGGGATTTCAGATCTAATCTTGACCGTTCGTTTCCTTGGCTTTGGATCCAACAGTGGGGGGCCGTTCCTGAGAGGTTTTATCCGGGATTTAGGGTTGGGAATCCTCATTTCCCTTAGCCATTCTCTCTCTAAGAGTTTAGAGAGAGGGGAGAGCAAGTTTGGAGGAAGAGACCAAGATCCGGCCATCGGAGGAGCTTCGGAGCTCCGAATCGTGATCCGAGTCCAGATCCGCGGAGGTGACGCCGTTGCGGTGCTTTCCAACCGCATAGTTTTTCGATGGCGCCGCGGAAAAGCAAAAGGGTAACGATTCTCTTCTTGAGCATGTGAAGCTCTTCTTCCTTTACATGGGAAAACCCCTCTCCCGCGAGTGTGCGGCGAGATCGTGGTATTCCTTGGGGTAGATATGTAAAGTCCCCCTTGTTAGAGTCCGGAATCGTAGTACGGACATAGGCATGTTGTGTGAAGCCTACCCAGACGTATGTTCCGGATCGGTGATGTTTTGCTATGCATATTTTAGCCGGAGAAGACTCCGAGCATTGTGGTTGTTTTCGGGTTGCTATGCGGTAGAATACATCAGGGAATCTTGGGGATTAACCCCAAGGTGCACCCGGAAATCTGGGCGGAAATGAAGTTCTGCAATCTCGGTGGCCTGGGTGCCAGCCGGGAACATAGCGGGGCTATGTATCATGATTGGATTGCAGTAGGGAGCCTTGGGGATGAAACCCGAGGTGCACCAGGAAATCTTGGACGGAAATGTAGTTCTGTCATAACGGTGGCCTGGGAGCCAACCGGGTACTTAGCGGGGCTATGTACCATGTTTGATCGTTAATTGGGACTGGGGAAAGCTTAGTCCGCGCCAAAGGGCCAAATGGCAGTGGCGGAGTGAGCAACGGACTAGTAGCCCTCTACCCGCTCCACCTGCTCGGTTAAAGCGACCTAAAGTTTATGTGGGACTTACCGAGATTTGGAGATCGAGTCTAGGCTGCGGCTGAGAAGACTAAATGCTCACAAAGATTGCCATCCTGGGGGTGGTGGTGGAGTCGAGGACCAGATGGGGTTCGGACTGGCTTCGCCGAGTAAGTGCCCTGAGAGCACGGGGTGTACGGCCGTGAGAGCGTGCACCTATATTGAGATGCTTGTTTTGCTGTGTTGCGTGTTTTGCTAACAAGTGCAGGGAAGAAGCTTTGCCGCCCCGGTTTGGGGGCGGAATCATTATAATTTGGTCAGCATTGCTGACCGTTGCCTTTGTTTACCACCGTGGGGTGGGTTGTTGCTTGCAGGTGCTGCGGAGCTGAGAGGTAATTATCGGGCTAAAGCCCAAGTTGCTGTGCTGGCCCTCGAAGGCCTTGTTTTGAGTGTTTTACCTCTTGTACTCATGTGTGGCCGGCCTGCGTGCCGAGGTTTGGAAGACACTTGTTTTTAAGCAACTCTTGTAAAGCCTTAAGGCTATTTCTTCTGTTTTGTGTATTATACATTCATATGGGTTTGAGTAGTGGACATTCATGCTTGGCAGGGTTCTTTATTTCTTTGCAACTCTATTAAATTGCTTCCGCTAGGTGTTGTGTAGGACGTTGTGATTGGTTGAATGGTTTCAATGCATAACCAACCGGTCTGTCCGTAGTATATGGCGTCGGGCCCCGGCCGGACCTACTGCTATATGTTATGCGACGGATAGGGGTGTTACAAATTGGTATCAGACTACTGGTTTCGGTCAAGCTTAAATGAATTCGTGGACGAATTCACTTTAAGGGGTGGTGAGCACATGTATGTGCGTCATCGTTATAACATGAAAAGAACCCATGAATGTCCACTTAGGAATGAAAATACACATGTTTGGGGAACCTGCGTGTTCCTATAATTGCTTTTTGCAATTTTGTTCGGTCCCTTATTGGTGTTCTGTTCGACTGTAGGTGTCCGAGAGTGGCGCGTGGCAGTCTGAATGCGCACTTTCTGAGAAAAGTAATGCTCCCAGCGATGTGCTGGAGACCCCTACGTCTTTGGAAACCATAAGAAGGGTGGTTGAAGTGGTGTTCGCTGTGAGCAACGCACATCATGGGAGTAATGTGCAACCATTTGTCCCTGAGATGGCCCCAACATCGGGTGGTATGCTGGAGCAAAGGGCATTTGGGGGTCAAGTAGAGCAGTAGAGGAGCATGACTGTGGCGCAGGGAGCGCATTCGGTGGATGCATATTTGCAGACGTTCCTTATGGTAATGCGCTACCCAGGCTTTGAATGGGAAAGCGAGCAATCTATAGTGGATAGATTTTATAACGGTCTGCGCAGTAAGTTGCGTATCCTACTGCTAGGACCAAAGTTATTGGGATTCCGAGCTTTGGTGGAATCGGCCAGAGCGTTGGAAGTGGAGTTGGGGGAAACTCATCGAGTACCGGTGAATAGGGTACCAAACCTTACAGATTCTATAAGGACTGCGTATCGAAAGATGCCGAGAGAAGAGGCTGGGTCATCTACTACCCAAACTACCGTCAAATGTTATTATTGTGGCAAGAAAGGGCACCTCGCCAGAGATTGTTGGGAGAGTGCTCAGAAGACAAGGAAAGTTTCGACAGGAACAGTCGGAGATTCGGTGGTCAAGCGGACAACCTCAAAATCTGGGTACCGTAGGTGGTACAAGAAGGCTAGGAGGTCGGGTCTAGTCCCTTCCTCTAGCACATCCAGAGCGACTACAGTCCAAACCCTGGATGAATGCTTTGTTTATGGAAAGCCGGGGCACTATGCCCGGGACTGTTGGATCGGACGCCCAATGTCCAAAAAGAAGTCGGGGGCAATCTTGGAGGAGAAAGGAATGGCGGTGGCGTCTACCGCACCGCTATTTACTCCGGCACAACTGGGAGTGAACATCCTGGGCCAGCAGGAGGTCATATGGCCGACCGTCGGGAAGTCAGGTATGGTTTAATTGATAGCAATTTAGCTTCTTATACCTGCTACCTTTTGCGTGTTAGCTTAGGACTGGAGGTTCTAGGCTTTGTTTGGATTATTGGCAATCCGGCGAGAGCATTGTTCGATACGGGAGCTTCGCGCACCTTTTGTCCAAGGGGTTTATATCATGTATTGAAGTACCTTCTTCGATGGCAAAGGACAAATTGGATGCATTGTGGCGTTACGGATGTTCAATGCGCGCGAAAAGAGATTCTGTGTTGCAAGGTTACGGTTTAGGGGTCAGGGATTCGACGTGCAAGCGTCGTTACTGCCACCATGGGAGGCTTTGAAGCCTAAGCCTACATTGGGTAGTTTCTCGGGTGTATCCGAATATCCTGATGAGTTTCCCTGGAGTCCCCCCCGTAGCGAGCAATCGATTTCGCGAGTGAGCTGGCGCAAGGTGCCAAATCTGGGTCATGCTCTCCTTATAGGCTAACGCCTAATGAGTTGGCAGAACTGAAAGTTCAATTTGAAGAGTGTATGGATCAAGGTTTTGTGCGTCCAAGTTTGTCGTCTTGGAGCACACCGGTCCTCTTCGTGTAGAAGAAGGACGGGAGTTTGCGGCTCTGAATCTTTTATGAAAAACTGAGCAAGTCGTTAAAAGAGATCAAGTACCCGATCAAGGAACTTAAGTCTGGTTATTATCAGATGAGAATCAAGGAAAGTGTTATCTCAAAGATAGCGTTCAACGCAAGATATGGGCATTTCGAGCTTATGGTCATGTCGTTCGGGCTGACTAATGCGCCATCGGTGTTCATGGACCTGATGAACAGAACGTTCAGGGAGTACTTAGATCGTGTTGTGATCGTCTTTATTGACAACCTATCTGTGTGCTCGCAGTGTGAAGAAGATCGCTTCAAGCTTCTGCGTTTGGTTTTGGGGACGCTAAGGAGGAACGAGCTATACGCAAAGTTTTCCAAAGGCGAGCCTTGGTCATCTTCAGTGTCGTTCCTTGGTCACATAGTCAGTAGGGAAGAGTTGCGGTGGATCCGGCGTAGACTGTTACAATACGAAAGTGGCCTGTGTTGTCTTCGGTAGAGGAAGTCCGGAGTTTGCTGGGGCTTGCCGGCTTTTACAGGCACTTCATGGAAAACTTCTCGCGGATAGCGCTACCTCTCACGACTTTGACAAGGAAAGATCAGAGTTTTTGTGTGGGCGCATAAGGGTGCGCAAGCTTTCAAAGAGCTGAAGAGTCGGTTGACCACGACGCCAGTGCTTAGTTCACCGAGTGGGACCGAGGACTTCGAGGTTCTTATTGACGCTTCGGGTAGTGGTTTGGGCTGCATGCTGTTGCAGCATGGGAACTTGATAGCCTATGGTTCGCGTCAGCTAAAAGTGCATGAAAGGAATTATTCGGTCCGCGACTGGGAGTTGGCAGCCGTGATATTTGCGCTTAAGCTATGGAGGCGCTACTCGTATGACGTTGGGTCGATATTCATACCGACCTCAAGAGCCTGAAATATCTGTTGGATCAATAGGACCTGAACTTGAGGCAGCGGAGATGAAAGGAGTTCCTGGGGGACTATACGTTCAAGATTTATCATGCACCCGGCGAGGGCAACGCAGTGTGGAGGCATTGAGTCGCAGGGCTCCCGCCCAAGCCAAATGGTTGTTGGTACATGTTGAGAGGCTAGTTCAGGAATTGGAAGCGTTAGAGATCCGTTGTGTTGACAAGCAGACTAGCACCGAAGCATTGTTGAACTGGACGGAAGTCCAGTATGACCTGGCTGATCGTAGTTGGCAAACTATGGTTTGTGTAGCTGCATGAAGGAAATCATGAGTGCGGCTCGATGGGTCAAGATCCCGAATCGACGGTTGTAGGTGGGCTACCAAGGTAAGACAATTGTTTGTGCGGCCCAAGCATGGATAATCTGTTGGTGGAGTTGTGATACATCATATCAAGTACTCAACTCGCTTAAGAGGCACGAGGTTGTGCCGATATCTGAAGAAGTGCTCTGGTGGCCAGAACTTTAGAAGGTCGTGGCACCATAGGTGGCAAAGTGCCAGCCTTGTGCCTTAGTGGAGGCAGAGTGCCAAGTGCCGGGGGATTCTTGAATCCATGCCTAGTTCGGAATAGAAGTTTGACTGGACTGTGGGCATGGTTTGCCAAAGTCACAGTGAATTAACGACGCCGTTTGCGTGATCGTAGTTGTGGTGACACTAGTGTCGCACTTCATTCCGCATAGAAAGGATGACTCGGTGGAGAAGTTGGCAAAGTTGTATGTTGACAATATTGTTAGACTGCATGGTGTGCCCTATAGCATTGTGAGTGATCGTGATGGGCGGTTCACGTCAAATGATTGGAGGTTGGTGCAGCAGATGCTGGGAACAAAGTTAAAGTTCAGCACAGCTTTCCATCCGCAGACGGATGGGCAGACCGAGAGGGTCAATAGAACGATGGAGGACATGCTCCGCATGTGTGTTCTAGACTTCAGGAAGCTTTGGGAGGACCAACTGTTTTAGTGGAGATCTCGTACAACAATAGCTACCAGGCGAGTATCCAAATGGCGCCCTTTGAGGCCCTATATGGTAGAAAATGTCGCACGCCGTTATCCTGGTTAGAAACGGGTGAGGCAAGGTTGTACAAGAAGCTGGAGGTGGAGAGTGCTACCTCGTTAGTGCGGATCATTCGGGAGCACTTGTTGATCGCTCAGGACCGGCAGGCGAAGTATTACAATGCCAAGCACCGGAACGTGGAGTTCGCGGTAGGCGATTGGGTATACCTTAAAGTGAAGCCGTTCAAGGGGGTTTCGCAGGTGAGACGCTTGAAGAAGCTGAGCCCAAGATACCTTGGACCTTTTGAGGTTCTGGAGCGAGTCGGCAAAGCTGCTTACCGTTTGAGGTTATCGGAGAAATTGAGTGGATTACATGATGTGTTCCATATTTCTGTGTGCGGAAGGCGGTGCAAGAGCCTTCGTAGGTGATCGCGGTTGACCAAGTGCCGGTAGATGAGGGGTTGACGACTAAGGTCAAGCCCATTCGTATCGAAGTTGTGGAGGTCAAGAGACTCCGTAACAAGGAGATCCGGATGGTTAAGGTCCGGTGGGATGATTGCGGGTGTGAGGAGCTCTCTTAGGGACGAGAGCAGTCAATGCTCGAGGAGTACCCGGAATTGTTCCGCTCAGGTACTGTTTTGCGTTAAGTCCTGTTTTTCCTTTATTAATTTCGTGGATGAAATTCTTTAAGGGGGGTAGAATTGTAACACCCCAAAATGTCGTAGGAGCGACGGGGATCGAATTTGGCCAAGTCAGATTTTTGGTGCAGGTGACACGGGCACCGACACGGGCGTGTCGGAGGCCATGTCGGGCGTGTCGAGCTCGAGCCGTCGAGCTGGCCGTGTCGTCGACCACTGCAGGTCGACGATGGTCGTGTGGTGGAACATGGCCTAGGACACGGGCGTGTCCCAGGCCGTGTCACACCTATACTGTGCGGTTGGGTACACGGGTAATGACACGGGCACAAACATGGGCGTGTCTAGCTTGATACGGGCGTGTCTGGTGCCGTGTCACCAAGCCGTGTACCTCTCTGACTGCGAAGTGTTGATATATTGCACACGGGGGGCGTGACACGGGTCCCGATAAGGGCGTGTCGCAGGCGACACGGGCGTGTCGGAGGCCGTGTCACATGCCGTGTGCTGGTTTTCAGATTTGGTCGAGACGGCGAATGAGCTATACGGCCAAGCACACGGCCGTGTGCCAACCCGTGTTCGGCCCAGTTTTTGGGATTTCAGATCTAATCTTGACCGTTCGTTTCCCTGGCTTTGGATCCAACGGTGGGGGGCCGTTCCTGAGAGGTTTTATCCGGGATTTAGGGTTGGGAATCCTCATTTCCCTTAGCCATTCTCTCTCTAAGAGTTTAGAGAGAGGGGAGAGCAAGTTTGGAGGAAGAGACCAAGATCCGGCCGCCGGAGGAGCTTCGGAGCTCCGAATCGCGATCTGATTCCAGATCCGCGGAGGTGACGCCGTTACGGTGCTTTGCAACCGCATAGTTTTTCGATGGCGCCGCGGAAAAGAAAAAGGGTAACGATTCTCTTCTTGAGCATGTGAAGCTCTTCTTCCTTTGCATGGGAAAACCCCTCTCCCGCGAGTGTGCGGCGAGATCGTGGTATTCCTTGGGGTAGATATGTAAAGTCCCCCTTGTTAGAGTACAGAATCGTAGTACAGACATAGGCATGTTGTGTGAAGCCTACCCGGACGTGTGTTCCGGATCGGTGATGTTTTGCTATGCATATTTTAGCCGGAGAAGACTCCGAGCGTTGTGGTTGTTTTCGGGTTGCTATGCGGTAGAATGCATCAGGGAATCTTGGGGATTAACCCCGAGGTGCACCCAGAAATCTGGGCGGAAACGAAGTTCTGCCATCTCGGTGGCCTGGGTGCCAGCCGGGAACATAGCGGGGCTATGTATCATGATTGGATTGCAGCAGGGAGCCTTGTGGATGAAACCCGAGGTGCACCCAAAAATCTTGGATGGAAATGTAGTTCTGTCATAACGGTGGCCTGGGAGCCAACCGGGTACTTAGCGGGGCTATGTACCGTGTTTGATCGATAATTGGGACTGGGTAAAGCTTAGTCCGCGCCAAAGGGCCAAATGGCAGTGGCAGAGTGAGCAACGGACTAGTTGCCCTCTACCCGCTCCACCTGCTCGGTTAAAGCGACCTAAAGTTTACGTGGGACTTACCGAGATTTGGAGATCGAGTCTAGGCTGCGGCTGAGAAGACTAAATGCTCACAAAGATTGCCATCCTGGGGGTGGTGGTGGAGTCGAGGACCAGACGGGGTTCGGACTGGCTTCGCCGAGTAAGTGCCCTGAGAGCACGGGATGTACGGCCGTGAGAGCGTGCACCTATGTTAAGATGCTTGTTTTGCTGTGTTGCGTGTTTTGCTAACAAGTGTAGGGAAGAAGCTTTGCCGCCCCGGTTTGGGGGCGGAATCGTTATAATTTGGTCAGCATTGCTGACCGTTGCCTTTGTTTACCACCGTGCGGTGGGTTGTTGCTTGCAGGTGCTGCGGAGCTAAGAGGTAATTAGCGGGCTAAAGCCCAAGTTGCTGTGCTGGCCCTCGAAGGCCTTGTTTTGAGTGTTTTACCTCTTGTACTCATGTGTGGCCGGCCTGCGTGCCGAGGTTTGGAAGACACTTGTATTTAAGCAACTCTTGTAAAGCCTTAAGGCTATTTCTTCCGTTTTGTGTGTTATACATTCCTATGGGTTTGAGTAGTGGACATTCATGCTTGGCAGGGTTCTTTATTTCTTTGCAACTCTATTAAATTGCTTCCGCTAGGTGTTGTGTAGGACGTTGTGATTGGTTGAATGGTTTCAACGCGTAACCAACCGGTCTGTCCGTAGTATATGGCGTCGGGCCCCGGCCGGACCTACTGCTATATGCTATGCGACGGATAGGGGTGTTACAGAATTCCTCTCTACTATGATTCTACAAGTGTTATTTCTATTGCTAGGAATCCTGTCTCATATAGCAGGACTAAGCATATAGAAATAAGATATCATTTTATTGGGGAGCATGTGGAGAAGGGAGACATCAGTGTTGAGTTTGTTCCCATAGATAAGCAAGTGACTGATATCTTAGCTAAGCCATTCGATGTAGCAAAGTTCAACACCCTCAAATTTGAGTTGGGTATGTTGAGCTTGGCCTAGCTTCAGGAACTCCCTTTTGCATTTTGTGGGGTGCAGGTATTGTTCCTCTTGCTAGACATACAGACTCCCCAATAGTATAAGTTCTTTGATTCTTCTACTGAGGGGGAGTAAGTTACTTTGGAGAAAAGAGAGAAAGTCAGCCAATGGAAGGGCCAGCCTCCATTTACCTATTCTACGGAAGTCAAAAAGGGGGAGAGAAGAGAGAAGGTCCTAGCAAGGGGGAGAGATAGCAAGTGGGAGAGATGGCAAAGGGGAAAGAAAGACATGTGGCACTCAAGTAAGGTCAAACACCTTGCAGCAAAATAGGGGGAGTAAGTGATGCTCAACATACAAGAAGGAAATAAGATACATTTACTTATAGCTTATCAGAATTTCAATATTTATTCTGCTGTATAGGTTGTGGGTATTATTGACCAAGGAAAGAAAACTTTTTTGATAAGGGTTTTGACTTCTTCAAATAAGAGGAGATTTTTGGGTTTATTGTTCCCAAAGTCCCTGATTTGTGAGAAGTCAAACAGGTCAATGACACACACATCAAATGTATTTGATATGCATTTGAGGTCTTGAGTGCAGGTTGTCCATATCACATTGATTGGACATGTGGACACAATAAGTGGTTGTTGTACATAACAAAAATTAATTAAGTCCTTAGGCGTTGAGTGGAGCAAGCTTACTCAACGTAGAGGTATGGATTCAATATTATCTAGTATAAATTTGCCTAAGTTCACAAGCGTTGAGTGAGGAAAACTCACTCAATGCCATATAACTTATAGAGTTGAGTCTATCTTAGCCTAACTGAAAGATAGACAAAAAATTTGGCTAAGTACAAAATTATTGAGTGTAGTCTACTCACTCAACTCCAAAAAACAAAAAGGCTATGAGTCGGGCTGAGTCAGTCTAAGCCTAGAGAAATTGGCTGAAAATGTGGCCAAGTCCACAGGCATTGAGTGTTGTCTACTCGCTCAACACCATACAGATTTTAACGTTGAGTGTTGCTGTGTTAGTCAACTCCACGGAAAAGTTGGGCAAAATTTTCACCAAGTCCACATGCGTTGAGTGTAGCTTACTCACTCAACGCCAGATAATAAAAAAATTCTGTTAAGTAGTTTGGCATTGAGTTGAGCTTACTCTCTCAACGCTAAGGCGAAGAAATATTTGCTAAGGCAAATAGCGTTGAGTGAGGCAAGCTCACTCAACGCTCTCGATGATCTCAATGCCTTGAAGCAGAAATTTGGCTAAATCCAAATATGTGGATTGCTTGGCTTTCGTCTAGCTCAGCTTCGTCAAACTGAGCTCAGCATTCATCGAACAGAGCCTGGAGTTCATTGAACTGAGTTTAGCCTTTCGTAGAAATATTCTACAGTTCGTCGAACTAAACTTATGCTTTCGTCGAAGTGAACTTATGCTTTCGTCGAGCTGAGCTTGTCGTTCGTCAAATGGAGCTCAGCATTCGCCGAGCTCAATACCTAGACAGACAAAATTTTGTCTAAGTGTTGTGGTGTTGAGTGATACCTACTCACTCAACGCCTTTGGTTCTAATATTGAATTTTGTCTAAGTCCAGAGATGCTGAGTCATGGTGATGCCAGCAAAGTCAAAAAGTCAACCAAAATTCAAATGTTGTTGAAATGCTGCAGAGGCATTGGCAGCCAGCTGTTATCATCTTTTGCATTTTCTAAGGAATATTTTCAATATTCTGTGTTGTGTCCCACACACAGCAAAGAGCCATTGAATCAAGATTAAATGGAAAGCATGCGTTGAATGGCTTAATCTCAGCCATAAATCCTAGTGGTGGGACCCAATGCTCAATTGGCCTTTAGAGAATAAAAAGAAGCAAATCAGCGAGAGCAAAAAAATCGATTCCTTGTCTAGGTTTTCTGAAAACGAAAAGTGCTGTCGAACTTTATCTTCTTCCTCGCCATTTTCGTCGAGCCTGAAGAAGTTTTTCTGCATAGAGAACCTTGCTGGGGAAAGATATAGCTCAAGCAATCACCATCTGCAACAGTAGGATTAGAAGCTATTCTGAGGAAGAAGATCTACAAGTTCTGTAGAGAAAATAAAGCTGGTTGAAGAAAATTCTACTGCCTACTTATTGTATTCAACAACAATAGCTTGGACTGATATCTGCTCAGTCCAGAAAGAAGAAGACACAGAGTTCTTGCTATGGTGTCTAATCAATCATCTTTCATTTCGTCTGTTAAGATTCTTAGTGAGTCTGGAGTTGTAAACCAATATTATAATGGCTGAGGTCTTAGTGACCAGTGTTTGGATTTGTGTCGGGTAAAATTTATTTGTTACCTGGGTTTGGATTAGTGCCTAAGTTGTAGGTCTATGTGACATGTGTGGTCCTGCGGGATCTGTGCTGTAAGCTATTAAGTAGCTGAGTTCTAGAGGGAGAGCTCGAATCTAATATACTGTTAGATAGGCGCAAAGGGACAGTGGATGTACCCAAGATTGGGGAACCACTGTAAAATTGTTGTGTCGTATGTGAATGTTCTTGAAAGCTGATAACTAACCTAATCACAAGCACTAAAATCTGATAACAAGTTAGAAAATTTAAATAGAGAAAAATACCTATTCACCCCCCCCATCTAGGTGTTTAGCTAGCCTTGAAAACAAGACTTTCATCAGTGATTGATGGATTTCGGTGTTCGACGAATTACCTGAGTTTGACGAATCAGTGGTCGATGAATTTCAGCGTTTGACGAATTTTAGCCTGAGTTCGACGAATTATCCTTCAGCCTATGGCGTTGAGTGGTGTTGAGTCTACTCAATGATCTCAATGCCTTAACCCGCCAGAAACTTTCTAAGTTAAATCTCATCGAGAGCGTTGAGTCCACTTGACTCAATGCTCTCAATGCCTTAACCCACGAAAATAAACTAAGTTAAATGGCGTCGAGTGCATTGAGTTCACTCAACGTTCTCGACACTTAACCTACCAGAATTTCTCTAAGTTAATTCCTGATCTAGTCAGTTAGTTTGGTCAACTCACTCGATGCTCACCGAAACTAAGTCAATTTTCTTAACTCATAACACGTGTGAGGGGTCTGGTACGAAATGAGACGTTACAAATCCTATAAACAAAATAAAAGATTTCATCCCCGAAATCAGGCTAAGGTTGTGGGGGAAATAAATCAAGGAAATATATTATGCTTTAAAAATATTACCTTGGGGAAACAACTCCGGTTAGATGCTTCTGCATCAAGTTCACTGACTCCCAAGTAAATTCTTCTTTCCCATGATTAGACCACAACACCTTTACCAAAGGAACACTCTTGTGATGCAAGTTCCTTATCTCGGTGTCCACTATCCACACCGTCTCTAGTCACATAGATCTATCGATTACTACTGCTCCATCAGTGGTGGGGACATGTTGATCGGGCCGCAATAGTGCCTTCCGATGTGACGACACATGGAATATGACATGAAGATTCTTCAGCTCTAGCGGTAGCTCCAACCGATAGGCCAAAGGGACAATCTTTTCCAATATAGCATAATGCCCAACGTACCATGGGCTGAGCTTCTTCACACCACGTACCCGTGACACACCATGCATTGGCTGGATCTTATGGAACACCTTGTCACCCACTTGAAATTCTACCATCCGGTGCTTTGCATTATAATATTTCACCTACCGATTTTGAGCCTCAAGCATGCGATCCCGTATTAGTCTAACAATAACATCAGTATCACAATGTACTCAATTCCCAAAACCTTCGGGTCTTTATCTTGCACCAATGACAAGGGGGTTCTACACCTTCTTCCGTAAAGGGCTTCATGGGGTTCCATCCCGATACTAGCGTGGTGACTATTGTTATATGAGAATTCTACTAAGGGTAAGAGCCTTTCCCGCGGCTCCCCTCTATCCAGCACACACAACCTCAATAGATCTTCCAAAGTTCTGATGGTCCTCTTGGACTGTCTGTCCGTCTGAGGATGAAAGGTTCTACTTAAGGTATGGCATGAACCCAAATATGCATGTACGACCTTCCATTCTTTAGAGGTAAAATGACCATCCCGGTCAGAAAAATTTGTCTTTGGCACACTATGGTACCGTACAAACTGCTCCACAAAGAGGCGTATCAAAATGTCCACATGAGCCTCTTTCTTCATAGAAATAAACCTCGCTACCTTTGTCAGGCGATCAACGATTACCCAAACCAAATCATTCCCTGAGTGTGAGCGAGGCAAACCGTGAATGAAATCCATGGAGATATCCTCAAACTTCTACTCGGGAATGGGCAACGACTATAATAATCCTCTAGGGCTCTTGCATTCCTGCCTTCACCCTTTGACAGGCTTCAAAGTGCGTGACAAAATACCTGATGTCTCTCTTCATCCCTTGCCAATACATGGTCTTCCGCAAGTCAGCGTACATTTTGGTGCAATCCTAGGATGCATTGAATATTTATAGCAATGTGCTACTCTTAAGATATCTTCCTGAATTTTGCCTCCTTCGGGAATGTAGAGTCGGCAACGGAGATGAACGAGGCCGTCTTTTAAGGAATATTCGTCAGTAGTCCCATCTTCAAGTGACCTAAATACTAGGTCCAGAGCAACATCACTCCCTTGTTCTGCCCTGATTCAGTCTCGAATATCACAAACTATTCTCATGGTCGCCAAGTACTCCGTAAACTTTTCCGAATGACCACTGTACACTTAAGTGATCTCCATTTCCTTGAGAATTTGAGCTAATTCCATACTCATCAGCCGAGACTCCGGGATCGTCTCTGATACTTTCCCGCTCAATGCATCAGCCATGGAGTTTGCTTTCCCGGGGTGGTAGTTCAGGGTAAACTCATAATCACACAAAAATTCCAACCACCAGCGCTGCCTCAAATTTCGGTTCCTTCTGAGTATGAACGTACTTTAAATTCTTGTGGTCTGAAAAGATCTCGCAGTGGACGCCATATAGATAGTGTCTCCAAACCTTCAAGGCGAACACCACTGCTCCCAATTCTAAATCATGTACTTGATAGTTGACTTCATGCTTATTCAACTGCCTCGAAGCATAAGCTATCACATGCCCATGCTGCATCAGTACTACTCCCATCCCTGAATACGACGTGTCGGATGTAGACTAGAAATTCATCATTCCCAGATGGATGGGATAGGATGGGTGCGGTAGTAAGTCTATCTTTCAGTTCCTGGAACACAACTTCACACTGGGGTGTCCACTCGTATGACACTCCTTTCTTTGTCAGAGTAGTAAGAGGAAGGGCTATCTTTGAGAATCCTTTCACAAACTATCGATAATACGCGACAAGCCCAAGGAAACTTTGTACATCGGTCGCTGACTTTAAGGGTGACCTTTCCTTCACGACACGCACTTTGGCCAGATCCATAGCTAGTCCAGCCCCACTAATCACATGTCCCAATAAGGCAACTTATTGGAGCTAGAATTCGCACACTTTGCTGAACTTAGCAAACAAGGCATGCTCTTTTATCTTCTTCAACGCCAAGGTCAGATGTTCAACATGCTCCTCCTCTGTCTTTGATTAGAGTAAAATGTCATCGATGAAGATGATGATGAAGATGTCTAGATATGGATCAAACACTTTGTTCATCAGACTCATAAAAGCTGAAGGGGCATTTGTGAGCCCAAACAGCATCACGGTGAACTCGTACAAGCCGTGCCTTAAGGTAAAAGCTGTTTTCTGAATGTCCTCCTCTTGTATCCTCAATTGGTAATATCCCGAGCGCAAATCCTAACTTGAAGAAACAATGCTCTCCTACCAATTGATCGAACAACTCGTCGATATGGGGTAGCGGATAGGTGTTTCCGCACCGTTAGTCGATTGAGCTCCCGATAATTGATACACAATCACAATGTTCCATCATTCTTTTTGATAAATAAGACAGGGGATCCCCAAGGTGATGAACTGGGGCGAACAAACCCTGACTATACCAACTCTTGTAATTGAACTCTAAACTCGACGAGTTCCTTTGGGGCCATTCTATATAGGACCCGAGAGATGGGCTTCGCACCCGGTACTAGCTTAATTTGAAAATTCACATATCTATGTGCAGAGGTAATCCTGGCAATTTCTCAGGAAATACCTCGAAAAAATCTCGCACAACCGGCACATCCTTGATATCCAATGGTATCTCTTTCAACTCGAAACAAATCATGTAGACTTCATCCCCCTTCATATGGGCTTTTAAGGCTTGAATTGAAGTTAATAACATACGAGGTGTGAATCTAATACCTTGAAAGATGACCTTAGAGTCCCTCATGACTCAAGGAAATTTACTTCTATGTACAATCAATTCTGGCGTGGTTCCATTACAGCCATTCCAAGCCCAGAATGAGGTCGAATACTTGAATTGTCAATTCTGTGGCAGGGGTTTCGAAGAACTTTCCTCCAAGAAGAACCTAAAATTCACACTTCGTGGTTGCAGTCATCTCAGAGCCATCCGGGAGGCGTACTCTTCGAGCAATACAGGTGAAGTATTGCACTCCTTCTAAATCTTTATCAAAATCTGCCGACACAAACGAGTGTGTGGCTCCGGTATCGAACAGATTGTAGGCTAGTTTCCCACCAACCATCACGGTGCCTAAGTACCAATAGCAATTACTCAAAGCTAGATTTCTAGTAAATTCTAGGCAACTTAAGGTGAATGCTAAAAATGTGTTAATTAACTGTAACATACCTGCGATCACCTCTTGAGGGTTCTGCTCTTGCACCATGTCCATCGCGAACACCTGATCCCGAGCAGGTACGGGGTTACCTCCTCATGGTTCTCGTCCTTGGCTATGCATATGTCACCATCCTCGTGGAGCTGTCGGAGGGAGAGCAGGAGGAGCATTCCTACCTAGCTGCGGGCAGTGACGTTGGATGTGGCCCGGTTGGTTGCATTGGAAGCATACTCGCTCATACCGTACTTCAGGTTGTTGAAACTGTTGAAACTGTGGAGGTGGAGGCAATGCTGGCGGCTGTGGGACCGGGCGCTCCATTCTAAATTTTTGTTGGAAATGCCCACCACCTCTCTGGTATCCCCTTCCACCTCTGTTGTCATGCCTTCTTCTGTTACTAGGGCCAAATTCCATCACACCCTCAGCGTGTATGAAAGTCTTATTTTCAAGGTTAGCAAAACACTTAAAGGGGGTGGGGGTGAATAGTTTTTTATCTCTACTTAAGTTTTCTAACTTATTTTCTGATTTATGTGTCTGTGATTAGGTTAATTATCAGCTTTCAAGAACATTCACAGATGACACACATATTTTATAGTGGTTCGCCAATCTTGGGTACATCCACTGTCCCTCTGTGCCTATCTAACAGTATGTTTAGATTCGGCTCTCCCTCTAAAACTCAACTGCTAAATATCTTACAAAACAGATCCTTCAAGACCATATAGGTCACACAGACCTAACAATTAGGCACTAAGCCAACCACAGGTCATAAAGGCCTTTGACCAGGAACAAAGCCAAACACAAGTCACAAAGACCTTAGCCTTTTAATATAGGCTTGCAACTACAGATTCACCAAGAATATTTACACAAGAATAAAGAATGAGATGATTAGACACAAGAGCAAGATCTCCGTGTCTCCTTCTTCTTGGACTGAGCAGATATCAGTCCAACCAATTACTGTTGAAGACAATCGATAGGCAGTAGATTCTTTCTTCAAACAACTAACCTTCCCTCTGCAGAATCTTGTAGATCTGCGACCCTAGAATGAATTTTGATCCTACTGTTACAGATGGTAATTACTCCAGCTATCTCTCAGAATGAATTCCGATCCTGTTGTTACAGATGGTAATTTCTCCAACTACCTCCTTCCCAGCAAGGTTCTTTATGCAGAACCACTTCTTCAGGCTCGACGAAAATGGAGAGGAAGAAGATGATATTCGCCCGCCCTTCTTCTCGTTTTCAGAAAACCTAGAAAAGGAATCAATTCAATTGTTGTTCTGGCCGATTTGCTCCCTTTTATACCCTGAAGGACAATTGAGCAGTGGGCCCCACCACCAAGATTGATGGCTGAGATTAAGCAATCCAGCGCATGCTTTCCATTTAATCTTGATTTAACGGCTCCTTGCTATGTGTGGGCCCCAACACTTTATGATGGAAATATTCCTTGGAAAGTGCAGAAGATGATGATAGCTTGCCACCAATGTCTCTGGCAGCAATTCTACACAATTTGAATTTTGGTTGACAATTTGACGTTGCTCACGTCAGCATGACTCAACATCTCTCTGGACTTAGACAAAATTCAATCATCAGAACCACATGCATTGAGTGAGTAGGTATCACTCAACACCACAACACTTAGACAAAATTCTAATTATTGAGCTTGACGAAAGCTGAGCTCCGTTCAACAAATGTCGAGCTCAGTTCGACGAAAGTATAAGTTCAGTTTGACGAACTGTGGACTTAGTTTGATGAAAGGCTGAACTGAGTTCGACAAACTCCAGGCTAAACTGAGTAATTTGGCTCAGTTCGACAAACGGTGAGCACAGTTTGACGAAGTTGAGCTCCACGAAAGTCAAGCAGTCCACACTTTTGAACTTAGCCAAATTTCTGCTACAAGGCGTTGAGAGCATTGAGTGAGCTTGCCTCACTCAACGGTATTTGCCTTAACAAAAATTTATTCATCTTGGCATTGATAGAGTAAGCTTCACTCAACACCAAACTACTTAATAGAATTTTTCTGTTATCTGGCATTGAGTGAGTAAGCTACACTCAACGCTTGTGGACATAGTAAAATTTTGCCCAACTTTTTTGTGGAGTTGACTTGCACATCAACACTCAACTCTAAAGCTGTATGACATTGAGTGAGTAGTCCACTCTCAACGCCTGTGGACTTAGCCACACTTTCAGCCAATTTCTATAGGCTTAAAGTGACTCAGCCTGACTCATAACCTTTTCGATGTATGGCGTTGTGATGGAGACGTTGCTGATACAGTTGCCATTGATCCCCGTCAGAGAGAGTTCGTTGATTGGGACGATCGCTGCCGCAAGCTCGAGGATGGGATCGACGTTCGCCGCCATTATATAAAAATATATAATTATAAATTAAATAATTATAATTATATATTTTTAATAATTTTATTATTTTAGCAATTTTATTTTAAGTATTTATTTCATGTTTTAATTTTCATTTCATGTGTAATGATGGGTGCTTATAACCATCATGTGTTGTTTTAATTATTTCATTTCATGTGCTATGATGGGTGCATATAACCATCATATTTTCAATTTGAATTTTGAATGGAGGGAGATTGAGTGGTGTAGGCTATATATAGCCATGTTATGAAGGATTGATTAGAGAGAAGAAGAATAAGAAAATAATCCACCTAAAATCTTTTTGAGATCCTCCTTCCCCCTTGGAAAAATTCGGCAACCTCCCTCCCCCTCCTCTGCTTGGTCGCCGGCCAACTCTCCCTCCCCTCTCTATTTCGGCCTCCTCTCTACCACCTCCTCCTCTCCTTACCACTCTCACAAAACCGACCCCATCATTCTCTCCCAAAAAACCTACCTCCAACAAAGTAACCATTAAACCCACCTCCTTGAAGAAATCAGTCAGGGCAAAGATCTCCTTTGTGGATTCCAACTCCGACGTGACACGACAAAGGCGAACAAGTTTCCTCTCCATCCGGCGTGACTCTGTCGGAGCTGTTGAAGAGTGATCCATGTAGAGATATCAGAATCATCTATTTCGATTGGGTAACGAAACCTTCTAACTTTGTGTGTTTTTTCCTAGATTTATTCATGTGGTAGTAGATTTTTAGCGTTGAATTTTGATTGCATTAATTCATCGTGGTTTTTCTTTGATCGGTTTGTATTTATATTGATTGATCTAATTTCGAGAAAAGTTTTGCGAACCTTTGTTTTCATTTGTTGGAAGAGATCTACCTTTTCCGAATCGTATTTTATTTGGTAGATCTCTTTTGGTACAACACCGTTCGTTCGGACCGGGTAGATCCTTTTAGCCGGAAAAGAAATTGGCCTATCACCTCGATCCTAATCAGTTTGGCAACCCGTACGCTAGAATATAATTGATATAATTAATTAACGTGGTACCACGTAGAACGATTGTGCGAGTGTACGATTGGAATCATTAGAGAGGCAATCGTGTTCGTCCATAGTTATATTCAGTGTCAACGTGCAAGCCTGCATCAATTTGGTATCAGAGCGAGGTTCACGTCAATTTCCTAATTGGCACCCTCCCCGTTTTATTATTTTTCACCGTCACGCACTTGCCCGCATCCTTGCACAACATAAAAAAAACAAATTTTGAATTTTGGTCTGCAAATAGCGGCCTAAATTTTTAATTTTTCTCAAAAATTCAAAAATAATTCTGAAATTCTCCAGCATTTTATTAGTAATAAATAAATTTTTTTTATTAATTCATTATCTTTATTAAATCTTTATAAATATTTAATTTTGGTGTGCAAATTGCAGCCTATCTTTTTTATTTTTTGAACAACAAAATTTTTTTTTATTTAATAATCCTCGTAATTTTTCCAGCAAGAAAATCCAAAAAAAAAAAATTTTTTTGCCTTAGCTATTATGCTGGAAAAAATCCATCTGTTGCATTTTATATAGGGCCAGGTTAATTATTCATTGCATGTGCACCAATTCCGGGTGAGTTTTCTCTCCGGTTCTCACTGATATGGCTATGATGTTCATGCTTTCCTTTTAGACTATTGGTATGATAAAGCCATGGCTATGCACACCCCAGCATTGCCTTCATACCATAGGAATACCAACCGTCCCCACGCTTATCATCCCACTAGAATGGAGGTACTTACTTGTGACGGTTTAGGGTGTCCCCAAATATTTAGAGACTTGCTTAAGGGATTAGAGCATTATTTTAATTTCCACTTATGGGATGACCACAAAAAGGTTAACTTTGCCCGAGAGTGTTTAGTAGGTCAAGCCCAGTTGTTTTGGTTAAACGAAGAGCGTCGTGTTGGTAGCTTTCGTTACACTTGGCCGCACATGCGTAGCCTACTCTCAGATCAATTTAATCCCGCCTACCTTTGCCCTGCTAATATTAATCCTATGAGTGAGTATAGTTATGGCACTAGACCCATACCTGCCCTTAGGAATGATTATAAACCAAATGCCAAGATCAAGCGACTGATAACTGATGACTTGGCTAACCTTAAACAAGGGAATAAGCCGGTCTCAGATTATATGCGTCTTTTTAAGGATATGATGGTTAGAAGTGGTGTGAAGGAGTTGCCAGAGATCACCCTCTCAAGGTTTTGTAAGGGGTTAAAACCCTACATCCAGGGTAAATTACTATGTTATTGTCACATTGATTTAGACACCACTTTTAATTCAGCATTAGAAATTGAGCACCACCTTCCTAGGAATAAAATTCCCTCGTGTCAGACTAGAAAGGCCGTATTAGGACCACCACCACCCGTTAGGGAAACCTCTCCTAATAGGTCTTTTGTTGTGGACTTGATAGATCTTACCACTAGGGTTATGCGTCTGTTAGCCTCGACATCTAAGCCCCTAGAGATAGTGACTGCTACCCCTGAGGATGCTGATGTTGATATACTATCTCTGGATTTTGAGGATGAACCCTTAAGTGAGAGTATTCTGACATGTTTGTTAGTGCCTGACGATTCTGATGCGTATGAGTCTGAGGGAATCCCTAGTGATTTAAAAGACGATGTTTGGGATGATGATGATAGTCCAAGCTGTGAGAGTGTCTCTTTACCTATTACGAGCCCTACTAGCATTGTGTCTGTGCACCCTAGTATTGAGTGCCCTCTCCCGGCTCCGATCCCCATCGCATTAGATCCTACGATTATTCCCACTGAGACTTTATCTGACTTTCCCGAGGAGCCTGTGAGTGAGGATTTTTCCATTATCATTGACGACCCTGACTTAGTGGATGTTCAAACTGACTGGGAAGACTCACCTTATGTGAGAAGCTTATGTTTGGATGATTTTAGAGCAGCGAACCCGAACGATAGTTATTTGATGATATCACCATTGTTTGAAGTTCCATCTGAATTAAATTTTCCGTCGGGTTTGATTTTGCCCATTTTTGAGACCTTTATTGATTTTGAATTAAACGACTTGTCTAGTGTGTTGGAAGAAATTGCAAGCGAGGTAGTGATATTTTTGATTGATTCTTTGGTTTTACCCCCGAATGAGAGTTCATTAACGTTATCACCGATCAGTGAAAGTTATTCTGATTTGGATTTTATCCCGAGTTTTATTTTATCGACCCTTACTCCTATCTATGATCCTACATTAGTTGACGATTTAAGACGTAAAATCGGTAGTCCTAGATTGAGTTGTTGTCACACGCCCACTCTTTTAGTTCCTACTTTGGCGATGTCTCAGCGCTTAGATTTTAGTCATTTGAGCACGCTAGTTTTTGGTTTGTTCACCGAACCGCGTAGATCTGACTATGTGACATATTTGGCTATTCATTTCTCTGCGTGTCTAGATATGGTTCTATCCTAGTCCGTTTCTGATTCTTTGGCTATTGTGCCTCTGGATGTGGTGTCTCCTTCACATACCTATATCCCACACCCGGTCACACGTATTTACCCACTGCCATTTAATGACCCTTTTAACCACACGTTAGTGACCAAGGTTAGGCCCCATGAGTTGTATCGTTTGCACCTCTTATCACATCCGGGAGCATCCAACTCTTTTAGTATTTATGATGAGAAGTTTCCCATGGCATATCTTCACGCCAATCATGAAAACAATAATTATAAAATTGGGACTACTAATTTGAAGCCTATGAAAATCATCTTTGATTGTAAGGCTCCCGTACCCCCAGACTTAACCCCCTTATCCTCTGTATTTGGGGCAAGTCATGTAGCCCACGGTTTCACTCCTCACGATAGTATGATACTTAGGCGCACTTTAAGAGAATTAATCACTCAAGTTG
This sequence comes from Platanthera zijinensis, assembly GCA_039513925.1. Taxonomy (NCBI): domain Eukaryota; kingdom Viridiplantae; phylum Streptophyta; class Magnoliopsida; order Asparagales; family Orchidaceae; genus Platanthera; species Platanthera zijinensis. Next base: position 79,004,420 of record CM077097.1, read on the forward strand.
CGTCTTATTATTTACTTGCTAGTTTATCGCCGAAACTCGCACCAGATTATGCTCATCATGATCACATTTTATATAAGCACATTAGTGAAGCGCTAACCACATCATATAAATCTTTTCAATTTCATGCTAGCTTACATAAAAGAGTGTCTCACTATATGATTGGTGATTTAGTTTTGGTGCGTCTCATCCCAGAACGGTTGCCTTCGGGCGCTATAGAAAGTTGGCGAGTTGGACCTTTTTCGGATTTTAAAGAAATTAGGATAATACACATATCATTTGAAGTTTTTCACTAATTGGGGTATTACCCCTATTTTTAATGTTTCTGATTTAACACTATGTGTTTCTTCACCACTCGAATTATCTGCCTGTCTGTTTGGGTCCACTTTGTTTTCTTATGGTTTGGGTAGTGAGCTTTTGCCTTGATCACTCTCTTCGTCGGTCTTCACTGGAGGTATGTTGGTTGTTGATGTAGAAACTTTTTTCCTTTATTGCCTAATGCTTTTCCAAGGTTCTCCAAGACCACCTTTTTGCATGACAGAATACTCAAAGATGAAGTGATCTCCTCGCCAAGTGGTGTTGCTTGCTGCTACATGGTTCTGTTGGATGATGCTCTCCTGCACCGGTACTTTCAGACCAACTCATCGGTGATGAGTAGTTTTGAGCAGGGGAGTATTGATGGAGACATTGCTGACACATCTGCCATTGATTCCCGTCTAAGAGAGTTCGTCGATTGGGAGGATCGATGCCGCAAGCTCGAGGATGGGATCGACGTCCGCCGCCATTATATAAAAATATATAATTAGAAATTAAATAATTATAATTATATATTTTTAATAATTTTATTATTTTATTAATTTTATTTTAAGTATTTATTTCATGTTTTAATTTTCATTTCATGTGTAATGATGGGTGCTTATAACCATCATGTGTTGTTTTAATTATTTCATTTCTGTGTTATGATGGGTGCATATAACCATCATATTTTCAATTTGAATTTTGGATTTTGAATGGAGGGAGATTGAGTGGTGTAGGCTATATATAGCCATGTTATGAAAGATTGATTAGAGAGAAAAAGAATAAGAAAATAATCCCCCTAAAATCTTTTGAGATCCTCCTTCTCCCATGGCAAAATTCGGCCACCTCCCTCCCCCTCCTCCTCATGGCTGCCGACCAACTCTCCCTCCCCTCTCTATTTCAGCCTCCTCCCTACCACCTCCTCCTCTCCTTACCACTTTCACAAAACTGACCCCATCATCCTCTCCCAAAAAACCGACCTCCAACAAAGCAACCATTCAACCCACCTCCTTGAAGAAATCGGCCAAGGCAAAGATCTCCTTTGTGGATTCCAACTCCGGCATGATGCAATAAAGGGGGACAAGTTTTCTCTCCATCTGGCGTGACTCCGGCGGAGCCATTGAAGAGTGATCCAAGTAGAGAAATCGGAATCATCTATTTCGATTGGGTAGAAAAACCTTCTACCATTGTGTGTTTTTTTCCTAGATTTATTCCTGTGGTGGTAGATTCTTAGCGTTGAATTTTGATAGCATTAATTCATCATGGTTTTTCTTCGATCTGTTTGTGTGTACCTTGATTGATCTAATTTCGAGAAAGGTTTGACGAACCTTCGTTTTCTTTTGTTGGGAGAGATATACCTTTTCCTAATCGTATTTTATTTGGTAGATCTCTTTTGGTATAACACCGCTCATTCGGACCGGGTAGGTACTTTTAGCCAGAAAGAATATTGACCTATAACCTCTATTCGATCCTAATCGGTTTGGCTATCCTTACACTAGCATATAATTGATAGAATTAATTAACGTGGTTCCGAATAGAACGATTGTGTGAATATCGGATTGGAATCATTAGAGAGGCAATCGTGTTCGTCCGTAGATATATACGGTGTCAACATGCAAGCCTGCATCACGTTGAATGAGTAGACTACACTCAATGCCTGTGGGCTTAGGAAAATTTCTACAATGCAAAATTGAATCCATACCTTTGGCGTTGAGTGAACTTGCTCCACTCAATGCCTGTGGACTTAGTCAAATTTTGTTATGTCCAGTAACCACTTATTATGTCCACTTGTCTAATAAATGTTATATGGACAACCTGCACTCAAACCTCAAATGCACATCAAATACAGTTGATGTGTGTGTCATTGACTAGATCAAAAATCAGGGACATTGGGAACAATGGACCCAACAATCTCCCTCTATTTGAAAAAGTCAAAACCCTTATCAACCTTTAAAAAAATGTTTTCTTTCCTTCGTCAATGATACACACAACTTATGTAGAAAAATAACTATTGAAATTCTGATAAGCTATAAGTAAATGTACCTCATTTCCTGTATGGTGAGCATCACTTACTCCCCCTATTTTGCTGTAAGGTTTACTTGAGTGCCACATGTCATTCTTTTCCCTTTTGCCATCTCTCCCACTTGCTATGACTCCCCCTTGCTAGGACCTTCTCTCTTCTCTCCCCCTTTTTGACTTCTGCAGAATAGGCAGATGGGGGCTGTCCCTTCCATTGGATGACCTTCTCTCTTCTCTTTAGAGTAACTTACCCCCCTCAGTAGAAGCATCAGTGAACTGATACTACTTGGGAGTCTGTATGTCCATCAAGAGGAATAATACCTGCACCAAAAAATTCAATAGGGAGTGTCTGAAGCTATGCCAAGTAAAGCATACCCAACTCAAATTTGAGAGTGTTGAACTTTGCTTCATCTAATGTCATAGTGAAGATATCAGCCACTTGCTTGTCTATGGGGAAAAACTCAAGACTGATGTCTTCCTTCTCCACATGCTCCCTAATAAAATGACATCTTATTTCTATATACTTAGTCCTGCTATATGAGACAGGATTCCTAACAATAGAAATAACACTTGTGGAATCACAGAAGAGAGGAGTTCTACTTACCTGAAGGTTGTAATCTTGGAGCTGATGTTGGATCCACAACAACTGAGCACAGCAGCAGCCTGCTGATATATATTCTGACTCAGTAGTGGATATAGCCACACAAGTTTGCTTCTTGCTGCTCCAAGAAACTAGCCTTCTTCCTAAGAACTGACAGGTTTCAGTAGTTATTTTCCTATCTTCTTTGCAACCAGCAAAATCTGCATCTGAAAATCCAATTAGATCAAAATCCCTATTTCTAGGGTACCATATGCCAAGATTTGGTGTGCCCTTAAGATACCTCAAGATTCTCTTTGTAGTAGAGTAATGAGATTCTTTAGGGCAGGCCTGATAAGTAGCACAGACACATGTCACATACATGATGTCGGGCTTGCTAGCAGTCAGGTATAGAAGGGAGCCAATTATACCTCTATACAAAGACTCATCAACAGATTTCCCTGGCTCATCTTTGGCTATGGCATACTTGATCCCATGGGAGTTCTCATGGTAGAGGCACTCTCCATACCATATTTTTTGATTAGCTCCCTGGTGAACTTGGACTGAGATATGGACAATTCTATTAAATTTTCACTCAAGATGATCAACGAGATAGTCTGACGCCAAATTAATATTCTTAGAGCTATCAAGCTCACACCTTGATCAAGCAGAAATTGGGAAAGTAAGCTCAAACACCAAATGCAAACAGAAGGAACAAGCAGATCATATTTTTATTATCTTCTTTACAGGGCGAGGTATACGTGGCGAGACATAATTTCTCTAGTACACAATGGAAAACAAAAAAGATTACAAGTAACAATCCGAGCGGATAAATTCAGAGACCGCCGAGACCACCCAGTCCGCTGAAGTCACCGAGACCGCCCGAACTGCTGCTAGATGACGAATAGAACACGGAGTCAACCGATACCGCGAGGTCGCACGGACATACCGTTATTCGCTGACTGCTGCAAGCTACCACCGAACTGAAGAACAAACCGCCTAACCGCCGAGTCCGTCGAACAGTTTATTGAACTTTGAAAAGTTGAAGCAGAGAAAACTAGCAAGCCGCGGAAGCAACCTACTGATACTGCCAACTGCAAACCGCAAGCTTCACTGAACCTGACTGAAGTCAGAACCAAACTCCTAACTCCACAGTGCTAGCCGCACAACCTGCAAACAACAACCAGTTAACTCTTCTCAATCCGAGCGGACAAGAAAATCGAGTCCGCAGCAATTAATCCGTATTCAACTTACTGTTCATTCAGTTACTGTAGAAGGGACAGGGGGTCCTATTTATAGGTTGGGTGAGGAGTGTGGTCACCGCCCTAGTGGATAGAGTCACCACCCAAGTTCGGTTCTAGCAAAATCCAGTCCGCCGAGTCTGCAAGGACAAAGTCGGACAACAGCCAAACTGTCAGGCACATAAGGGAAGCCAGTCCGCAACCTGGAGGACACCGCACTAGTCCGCACGTTGCACAACTTGTGAACACAACAACATCCCACTCACTGCAACAGTCCGCACGCTACACGCGGACACGACACCAGCCCGCACAGCTCGCGAACACCACATCGACCCGCCACACAAGTCTACGACCAACAGGCACAGAATGCCCGGTCAAAAGAGGACTTTGCGGACTCTGCGAACACCTTGTACTTGTCACAATGTTTGATCAAGTCCAGCAACCCACCAAACATATGGCACGAGCTTGGAGGACATAAAGCCATACCTCAAGCTCTAGGGACAGACCGCCACCAAGAATGCGCCTAACACCCACCGCACACCAGAGAACAAAGGCAAAACTCGCAAGCTCCAACTAACACAACATCCAAGCCAGCAGCCAATTGCCGGACTCGGAACTAGTCCGCACAGTCCGTGGATAAGCTCCAATCCTTCAAAACATACTGGCGACAAGCCAGGTCGCATAAGCAGGCGGACTCCAATCCAAGTTCTCCCAGCAAGGCGAACTACATTCTTATCTGCACGGTTACCTCCAGAACACCACAATAGGCCACCATCATCATACTACAATGCTACTCCATCAGTTGCTTGGACAGTCCGACCAGGCCACCCAGTCTGCTCGATCACCCACTTTTACTTCTCAAATTTCAACACTTCCCCTTGAAGTGAGAAGTGGTGATCAAGCCCAGTAGTCCCCGTAGCTGTTGAAATGGCCCCTTCGACAGCAGTTTCGTGAAGATGTCAGCAAGGTTGTCTTCACTCCGAACATGCCCGACAAAAAGAGATCCCTCCAACACCTTCTCCCTTATAAAGTGGTGCTCGATCTTTATATGCTTGGTCTTTGCGTGGCAAACTGATTTGTTCACCAATTTGAGAGCACTCTCATTGTCACCTCGGAGCAGAGTAGGACCTTGCACCTCATCATTGACATCCTCTACTAGCCTCTTTAGCCAGATGGCTTCTCGAGCAGCCATGGCCGAATCCTTGTACTCTACTTCCGTAGTAGAGACAGACACTGAGTCCTGTTTCTTGCTACACCACGAGATGCTAGTTGATCCACAAGTGAAAACATAACCCGATGTTGATCTTCGATCATCAAAGTCACCACCATAATCAGCATCCGTGTATCCTAGTAATGAAAAGCCAATGTCCCTCCTATAAAGAAGTCTCATATTAGAAGTAGCCTTCATACTTCAAGATATTCTTTGTCGCCACCAGATGAGATTTCCTTGGTTCTGCCATAAACCAACTTACTCGGCCAACAAATAAGCAATGTCTGGACTTGTAATTATTAGGTAGATCAAACTCCCACCAGAGCTCTGAACACCAAGGGATCAGGAAGAATCCTTCCTTCATCTCGTCGAAGCTTCGGCCCATAATCTAGAGGAGTAGAGCAACTCTTCCCTTCCCTCATGCCGAATAAATTCACTATACGATATGCATATCCTTTCTGGGAAATGAGTATCCCGCTCTCCTTCCTCTCCACTTCGAGACCAAGAAAGTGATGAAGCTCTCCCAAGTCATTCATCTCGAAGCGAATAGCTAGCTCAGCCCTAAGCCTAGCTACCTCCTCCTCAGAATTCCCTGTGATGATCATTTCATCAACATACAGCAGGAAAAAGACCTGAAGCTCCCCCTTCTTCTTGATGAACAAGCTTGAATCCAAGTTGTAAGCAAGATATCCGCAGAATTGGAGGTATTCTGCTATCTTCTTATACCAAGCTCTTGAAGCCTGCTTCAACCCGTAGAGAGCCTTCCTGAGTTTGCAGACGTTGTCCGGATGAACATCAGAGACAAATCCAAGCGGCTGATCCATGAATATGTCCTTATCAATCTCCCCATAAAGAAAAGCGTTCTTTACGTCAAGCTGCCACATCCTCCATCCTTAGCAAGCAGCCAAGGCGATCACCACCCGAACCGAAGTCATCTTCGCAACTAGACTAAATGTCTCCTCATAGTCCTCTCCTTACTGTTGTGAGAATACTTAAGCAATAATGCGAGCCTTGTATCTTTAAACGCTCCCATCAACCTTCTTATTCAACTTGTACACCCACTTGCAAGTCACTGGAGCAATGCCATCAACCTTGGGCACAAGGTCCCAGGTTTTATTCTTCTTGAGAGCAGCCATCTCCTCTTCCATGGCATCTTCCCACTCCTTGACTCCAGTGGCCTCATTGAAGCTTGAAGGCTCCCGCTCATCTAGAGTACCTGCAAAGAAATAGGAGACAAAGCTTACTACATTCCCTTCATAGTATCGAGTCGGAGGCTTGATAGTCCTCTTTGATCTCAGAAGAGGCTGCTCCTTGCTCACCACCTCCGCTGCTTATTCAGAACCAACTCCGTTCCCGAGCACACTTGGAGCGTTGCTCCCCCTACTTCCTAAACCAGAAGCCTCTGCTCCAGAGATTGAAGCAATAGGAGTTGCTGGTGATACAACAAGCTCCTCTTGAAGAACTTCAGCAGCCTCCTTCTGCCCTTCATCAACCATGCTCTCCTGTAGCTCAATAGTGCCACCTCCATACGACGTTAGATCATCAAAAACAACATATCTTGAAACAAAGAACTTCCTTATTGCAGGATCAATGCACTTCCAACCATTCTTCTGATCATCATAGCCCACAAAGAAGAGCTTCCTTGCCTTCGAATAAATCTTGGTCCTCTAAGCATCCAGAATGTGAACATATCAGGTTGATCCAAACACTTGAAGGTGTTAAAACCCTTATTTGGATTTGGGCTAGGTCCACTCCTAGGATTGCTTGACCCAGCTGTATAGTCAGGGTCATTGTATAGTTCTAAGTTTAGTTCCATTAGGTCAAGATTTATCTGGACCAGCCTTGGAGTACTCAGAATTCTGGACTTAGAAGATTTCATGAAGATCTGCTAATCAGTTCGACTTTCGTGGATCTCAGCTTGACGATTGTCGGTTTCCCATCGACATTCTTTTATCTCTTCGCATTTATCTCTGGTTGACGATAATCTTTCTTAGGTCGATGATCTCTTAACTGAGCTCGACGATCTCTGAACTCAGGTCGACATTTTTTATCCTGCTTTCAGTTATCAGCTTACAACATTTACGTCTGATGATTAATTTCCTATCTTATCAATTCTATTATTGGCATTTAATTTCTGGTAGTTAATGTTGATATTCTCAAGGCTTATAGCCGTATTTCAAAAGCATTAACTATGGTATTCACAGAATAAATAATTGTCTAATTTGATGAAGATAATTGGGAAGATAATTAAATGCCAGACATTCTAGCCGTTTGTATTCCTCGATTCCAGCTGTGAATTAAGTTCTTTCTTGAATTCAAAAGTTTGATGATTCCGAATTCTTAGAGACAATTACAGAGTAGACTGTCATTCTACACAAGAACTGATAGAGAGAAAAGGAAAGATACACTCAGAGAACAACAAGAAATCTCTCTCTCGCTGAACAAGTTGCTCTCAGGAAAACTCAAGAAGAACAATCAACTTTCATCTCAAGTCTTCTTCAGCTTTCATCTTCAGGATTCTAAAGAGACAAAATTCACATCAGTTTAAGGATTCTGAAGAATTCTCTAAAAGTCTTTTTGAAGACCTACAGCCAGGACCAAGTTCTTTCTTCCTGAATCGACTCAACATCTCAGGGGGAGCTTGGGCTTTTTATAGCAATCCACTTTGTCTTCTCATTTGCTTGAGAAAGAGAAGACTCTCATCATCTTTTTCTTTCACCTCCTCTGTACAGGGTTCTTACTCCCTTCAAAAGTATACTCCGTGGTGATAGGGAACCTGATCAAAAACCTATTAGTTTTTAGGCACCTGATCAAAAGCCTGAAGTATTTCTAGATCTACCTGAATAAGATCTTGTGGTGATAGGGCACCTGATGAAAAACCTAAGTGGATTCCTACCTGGGTGGTAGAAGAGTGGAGTACCCAGATTTGGGGAACCACTATAAATCTTCTTGTGTTATCTGGTTGCCTGTGTTTTTACTTGCTTTGTTGTGCTGTGTTGTTTTAGTTTTATTTTTACCTCTCTCATACATATTAGTATCATTATTTTAATTCCGCAATAAAAATAAACTAAAAGTTTTTAATACTCTATTCACCCCCTCTAGAGTCAATAACATCTATCCCCTCACTTTTAATTGGTATTAGAGGGTAGTTCTTCTGGTTGTATATGCTAACACCTGAACCAAAGATCCTTGATAGATTATATTTTCTCTAATATCTTTTTCCATGGCACAGAACAAGGATTATGCAAGCACTAGACCTCTAGTTTACAACTTAAATAAGTTTGGCATCTGGAAGGCAAGAATCAAGCTTTACATGAATTCTATTGATAAAGATATCTATTCTTCTATTTTGATAGGACCACCAACTCCCATTGCTGCATCAACAAGCCTAAATGCATTCTCTCCACCAGACTACAATGATGCTCAGAAAACGGCTAAGATTGCTGATGCTAGAGCCATGAACATCTTGGCTAAAACTATGTCTGATGAAATCTTTCAGAAATTTGCTGAATGCAACTCAGCAAAAGCCATTTGGGACTCGCTAAACCAAATGGTTGTTGGATTTGCAGATGAGAGAAAGGATAGAAGAGCCCATCTTCTATCTCTTTATGAAAACTTTAAGAAGGTGGAAACTGAACCAGTGGCTGAGATGTATAATAGACTCAACATCATTGTTAATGAGCTGAAAACATTGGACAAAGACATCTCACTTACTGAGATAAATGACAAGATACTCATGTGCTTTCCCAAGTCATGGGATTCCAGAATCTGGCCTATCAAAGAAGGCAAAAACATCAATGAGATCACAACTGAATCTCTGTTGGGCATGCTCAAGAGCTATGAACAACTCCACAAGATAAGAGAAGAAGAAGAATAGAAGACTTCTACCCCTCCAAGGAAGGATCAAAATATAGCATTCAAAGCCTCTGAAGAATCAGAAGCAACTCCTTCCAATGAAGAACTGATGAGTCTCTTTGCAAAGAGATTTTTCAAGATGAGAAGAAAAGATTTCAGAAGGAAGTCTTCAAGAAATGAAGATAAACCAAGGTATGACAAAACTCCAACTAAGGTGATTATTAGCTTTGGCTGCAGGAAACCTGGACACATCCTACCAGAATGTCCAGAGAATAAACACAAATAAAGAAGAAAGGAGAATGACTCCAGGAAACACCATAACAAACCATCCTCCCACAAGCACAAGAGGAAAGAAAAAGGGTTTGTTGCTGAAAGCTGGAGTGAAACTGAAGAATCATCCTCCTCCAGCTCTAGTGAAGATGAAGAAGAAGCAAAGGCCAAAGGAATATGCTTAATGGCTGTCAGTGCTTCAGGTCATGTATCATAAGTAGAAGAATCTGAAGAATATTCAGATTGTGATCAGGTAATAAAATCTTTTGATTTTGCCTTTGAAGATTTTAAAAATGATTTTAAATCTATGTGTAATGATCTTATAAGATCTGAGAAGGAAATCAAACTTCTCAGAGATAGACAACCTGAATATGATAACTTAGTATCAGAAAATATCAAATTAAATAATCAATTGAATATTTATAGTAAACAAATCACATTTTTGAAAACTGAATTAAGTAAAGCAAAATAATTAGAAGAAACTTTAAATGGCAGAAGCCTACGGATGGTAGAAATCAATAGCACACTAAATGCTAGGTTAAACAAAAGTAAACTAGGATTGGGTGCATCACCTAGTGAACCTCCACTAATTCAGAAAAATATCTTATCTAAACCTGTACATTTCATTTCAGAAAAAGGTAAGAAAAACACTGAACATATTGAAAAAATGAACAAAGTATTAGATCAAGTTGAAATTAACAAAAAGAAACAAAAAAGCTAAGTCTCAACCAAAATCGTCGAACCAAGATCGACGATCTCAATATTATTCGTCGAACGTTGATCGACGATCTCTGAACCCAGAGGTTGGGTTTAAACACTCAGCAGAAGGGGATCGATTACATCATTATGTGTCGTCGAACAGATATTGACGATCGTGGAACACAGATAACAATCAATACTATTCTGTGAATCGAGATAGACGATATCAATACTGGTCGTCGAACGAAGATCGACGATCTCAACATAAATCGCTGAACCCTGATCAGTTTTATAAAAACTCTAACTACAACAGAAACTTCAATAAAAACCCTAAACCTGTTAATCCCTTTTCTAACTGGATAATTCCACCTAGAAAATTTCATCCCTTAGGATATAAATGTCAACCTATATGCTCATATATCTCTAGTTTCAGTTATGAAAAGAAGCAAGGACCTAAGGTTACCTGGGTCCAAAATATATAAGTTGCTTTCTTGCAGGTGAAGACCTATCCTACCACACAGGATAAGTTATATTTGGATAGTGGGTGCTCAAAGCACATGACAGGGAATAGGGACAACCTAACTAATTTCAAGTCCAAGCTAGGTCCAAAGGTGATCTTTGGAGATTCAAGCTTTGGTCAGACAGAAGGCTATGGAAATTTAACTATTGAAGCTGTCACATTCAGAAAAGTAGCTTATGTAAATGGTCTGAAACATAATCTGATATCCATAAGTCAGTTATGTGATGCATGTTATCAGGTATGCTTCACTGAATCCAAATGCAATATCTCTTTAAATAGCGATACTGTTTTATCTGGTTTTAGACAAGGTAATAGATACTTGGTTAATTTTAATTCTGCAAGTTCAGAAATTTGTTAATTTAATCAGGTTAGCAATAACAATGCCCTTTGTCATAAAAGACTAGGCCATGTAAATCTTAGAAACATTGCTAGGTTATCTAAAGACAACCTTGTTAGAGGATTGCCCTCTTGCCCCTACAAGAAAGAAAGCCTTTGCAAGGCTTGTCAGTTAGGCAAGCAAACTAAAAATAGTTTTAAATCAGAAAATAAGAGTGATTCACCTAGGATTCTGTACTTGCTTCATTTGCACCTTTTTGGACCAATTCCTGTATAGAGATTAGGAGGGAAGTTCTATACTTTAGTGATTGTAGATGACTTCTCCAGATTCACATGGTTTTCTTCTTGAGACACAAGTTTGATAACTTTAAAGTTCTTACAGACTTTCTAAAATGGATAAGGATTGAGTATTCTTCTCCCGTTGTTTTGATCAGAAGTGATCATGGTACTGAGTTTGAATCTCTTCCCATGCAAGAATTCTGTGAGAGTGAAGGTATCTGGCATTGTTTCTCTGCTCCTAGAAATCCTCAACAAAATGGGGTAGTAGAAAGGAAAAATCGAACACTCATTGAAGCTGCAGGCACATTACTTGCAGATGCTCACATGCCTCTATACTATTGGGCAAAAGCTGTAAGCACAACAAATTATGTCCTGAACAGAAGCTTGATACATAAACTTTTGGGCAAGAATCCCTATGAACTACTCAAAGGGAAAAACCTAAAATAGATTACTTTAGAATATTTGGTTACATCTGTTACCTTCATAATAACAACAAAACTTATCTTAGAAAGTTTGAAGCCAAAGCTGCAATTGGAATTTTTCTAGGATATTCCCAAGTCAGCAAGGCATATAAGGTTTTCAATAAATCATCTTTGAAATTGAAGAATCTGTCCATGTCACTTTTGATGAAGCTAACATGTTTTATAAGGAGAAAGAAGTTTCTACCAACAATCTTTTGTAGGTACATAACTTGTGTGAGAAGTTGGATGACTTAAACCTTACCCAAAAGGTGATCTCACATCCCTCTCCACAAGCTGATGAAGATAGTGAAGAAGAATCTCTGGAAGTGACTGAACTTCCTCCAATTTAATTCCACAGGAGGAATTAATTCCAAATGTTGTTGCAGAACAAACTCCACCTATTGACTATATCACACTTAGAGATCACCCTACATCTCAGGTGATTGGAGACATGTCAGTTGGTGTGTAGACAAGGCATCAACTCAACCAAAATTTGATGCATGCCTGCTTCTTATCTCAAATTGAGCCCCTAATTATTAAAATTGATGAGCAAGATCCATATTAGATTATTGCAATGCAAGAGGAGCTCAATCAGTTTGAGAGATACAGAGTTTGGAACTTGGTGTCAAGACCCAAAGGCCACTTGATTATTGGAACAAAGTGGGTCTTCAGGAACAAGTTGGATGCTCAAGGTGTAATTGTAAGGAACAAGGCAAGACTAGTAGCTCAAGGATATAGGCAAGAAGAAGGAATTGACTATGACTAGACTAGTTGGATGCTCAAGGTATAATTGTAAGGAACAAGGCAAGACAAGTAGCTCAAGGATATAGGCAAGAAGAAGGAATTGACTATGACTAGACTTTTGCACCTGTTGCAAGACTGGAAGCAATCAGAATATTTCTTATTTATGATGCTTTAAAGAAATTTAAAGTCTATAAAATGGATGTCAAGAGTGTCTTCCTCAATGGTGAACTCAAAGAAGATGTGTATGTAGAACAACCACCAGGTTTTATCTCTTCAACTCACACCTCTTATGTTTTCAAATTGCATAAGGCTCTCTATGGTCTAAAGCAATCTCCAAGAGCTTGGTATAAAACCCTAGCTAGCTGTCTTTTAGAGCATAAGTTTTCTAGAGACATTGTAGATATGACTTTATTTATCAGACATCATCATTATAGGATTCTGTTAGTTCAAGTATATGTAGATGACATTATATTTGACTCTACTGATTCTAAACTATGCAAAAGGTTTTCTGATCTTATGCATTCTAAGTTTGAAATGAGTAGCATGAGTGAACTATCTTATTTCCTTGGTCTTTAAGTGAAACAAGCAACTGATGGCATCTTCATATCCCAGTCCAAATATGCTAAGGAATTAGTTAAAAGGTTTGGGATGGCTTATGCCTCAGCTATGAAAACACCCATGGTTTCCAATGTAGTGATTGATTCTGATGAAAAGGGTAAGCCTATTGATCAAAAAAATTATAGGGCCATTGTTGGGTCCCTATTATATCTCACTGCAAGTTGACCTGATATAATATTTGCAACATGTCTTTGTGCTAGGTTTCAAGTCAACCCTAAAGAATCTCATCTAATTCTGCTTAAAAGAATTTTAAGATATTTAAAGGGTTGGCCTAATCTAGGACATTGGTATCCCACAGAGTAAGAATTTGACTTAACTGGTTATTCAGATGCTGACTATGCTGGATGCAGAATTGATAGAAAGAGCACTTAAGGAACATGTCAGCTCCTGGGTGATAGGTTAGTGTCTTGGTTTTACAAGAAGCAATCTTCTTTGTCTACTTCAACTGCAGAGGCTGAATATATAGCAGCTGGCAGTTGTTATTCACAGATATTGTGAATTCAAAATCAATTATTGGATTATGGTTACTCTCTCAAAGATACCACTATATTTTGTGATAGTACCCATGCAATTTCCATTGCACAAAATTAATTTCATCATTCTAGGACCAATCATATAGAGATAAGGCATCATTTCTTAGAGATTGTGTAGACAAAAACAAAATTAATCTCAAATTTATCCCCACTGGTTTTAAAATAGGAGATATTTTCACCAAGCATTTGGATGAGAAGAAACATCTATTCTTCCTAAATCAGCTTGGAATGATAAATGGAATAGATTAAATTGAATTTTGTCTAAGGTTGAAGATCTATTCTAAAATCGTGAATGGAGATCGACGATCTGCAAAGTCGTCTTGAGCTCTATCGTCGACCTGAGATCGACGACAGCTCTATGTGTGAAGACAAAAATTGTCGACCGAAGATCAACGACTTTACTTCAGAAAATAAATTGTCAATCTAAGATCGACGATCGATTTTCGCTTCTTTAATCAGAGGCCGGCGATATTATTTATTTATAAATTAATCGTCGACCTAAGATCGAAGATTTTGTTTAGGTTGTCGGACAGAGCTCGTCTCTTCATATTCCAAAAACCTATATGTAGGTTTTTCTTCGAGCTCTATCCCCTACTTTAGAATTCCTTTGCACTTGATCTTTCTTCTCTCGTGTCTACTGAAAACCAATGGCGATTTTAGCAGCACTCTTCTCTGGCATGAAGTTTGATGCGGGTTTTGATATTTAGTTTGACTCTTTCAATCACTGCGATCAAATCTTCAAGGATATAATGCAGTTATGTTAAGACCAAGGATTGAAGAAGATTATGTCAACCAGGATCAACTTACCTGTTTCAGAAATTAAAGAATGGGTTTATTCATCATCATCACCTGATGATCTGTCAATGGTTGGAACCATCTCCAGACAACAGGTTTTTCTAACACCTGTTATTCTATTTGAAAATTTTAATTTGGTAAATGGAGAAGAGGAAATAGAACAAGATAGTGCGGAATATAGCAGAATGCTGACTATAATGGGTCATGCTGAGGGCATCCTAGCAAAGTTGCTGCAGAAAATTTGTCAGTTGTGTACAAATTTTTAGCAGATGTCGTGGGTAAAGTCTTGTTGGGCAAGCATTAAGCCCATGACAATATTAATAGGCAGCAGTTCTCGATCATGACTTCCTTAGTCAATAAGAAGCCCATAAATTAGGCTAGACTGTTTTTTGATTTGATTAAGAGGAAAAACTCTAAGAAGGAGATATGCTTAGGAAGGATTCTGGGAAACTTCCTCGAAGAAAAGGCTCCTGAGCTTTTAGTTTCTAAGCCTGAAGCTATCAATGTTAACAAGAGGTTGAACTCATCTCTGTTTGCGAAGTGGTAAAGGTCAATCCAAAAGCCATACAAGGCTTCCAAAACATTTGAGGACATAAGGGTTGTATCAACCACTCCTCACACTGCTGAAGAAATTCTCCCTCTTCCTTCCTCAACCATTCCCCCTGCTTTCCCTCAACCATCTAGTGTAATTCCAACACCTCCATCATCTCCAACACTTCATATTTTCCCTCCCCTCTCTCCTACTCCTTCACATCTTGTTGAAACCCAAACCTACAACATCATGTCCCTACCAAATTTCAACCTTCTCTCACCTCATTCATCACCTACCATTCATCAAAATTCCCCTATTCACCCTGATGCCATACCAACCAACTCTACTCATAATTATCTAATTCAGGATGAAATCATGCTTGACTCCATTCCTTCAATTTCTCATTCATCTATCTCAACTCAGACCCCTCTTGAATTTATGCAAATGGATTCTCCATCTATTGCCACTCTCTTGGAGCGCATCACCCCTACCATCAAAAATTTGATTGTAGAGGCCATTACTCCTCTTGTCGATTCTATCCCAGCTCTTGCTGCCTCTCTTGCTACCTTTCTTATCCCTTCTTCATCCAGAGGCCTGGTCCTAGCTCCTGCTGAAACCAGGCAGGGAGAGATGTTCAATGAAGATGCTCAAGGTTGAGCCTTAGCAGATCTTCCAGATTTGACTCCTCCAGTAGCAGCAGTTCCAGAAGTAGCAGACATTAAAATGTCTTGTTCAGATAGAATATCAGAAGTAGCTTATTCTGAAGAAGAGTTATTTGATTTCTTAGATTCAACAGAGGATGCTGATCTATCTATTCCTGAGATAATAAACATTGGTGATTGCTTTATAAATCCCACAGTACATTTACAGATTTTATTATATTCTTTTGATCCTTTTCATAGAAGAACTTTGCCTCCTATTGAGATAAGTTTCTATAAGGCCATGGTTTGTTATACCAGACCCATGAGTCCTCAAGTTGTGAAATAGCTTTTGCAGAGTGTTGTTGAGCCCAGAGTTGTGGATTCAGAATGTGCAGAAAGTTCTTTAGTTTAGTCTGTTTGCCCTGCAGATGCAGTGGTTCCATCTCCTATGGATTGTGAACATGATTTTGTTATATCAGAATAGGTTGAGCTAGATTTCCTTCTTATTGTTGAAGAATTGATCTGTCTAGTGGCTACTGAGACACTTGAATCAGCCCTAGTGATAGACTCAGTCAGTATCTTTGAGCTAAAGACTTCTTCTGATTTTGTTTTGCCATCTTCTATGGATGTTGATCCTGTGTCTGTTATACCAGAATAGGTTATGCTAGATGTGGATCCAGTCTCAAGCACAGTTTTGCCAACCTAACTTATGGATGAGACTCCTTACCCTTCTTTGGATGAGCTGATAGCTCTTGATATACAAGAAGAAACAAAGATTAAAGCTGCTCAGAAATTATCTGACAGTCAGTTCAAGGAAATTGATGACATATATAACAACCCTCCTGACTCATCTCATGATGATGAAAATTATGATTCAGATGATTCTAGTGGTAAGAAAAAGAAAGTGTCTAAGAAAAGGAAAGCCCCTCCTAAGGCATATTCAAAGCAAAATCCTCATAATGATACTCCTTATTATATATTGCAAAATATCACTCCCTATCCTGGAATGACACAATGGATGTGGCTGTCAAAGAATGAGCAGAAAGCTAGGAAAAATAGCATGAAGTATTCTCCTCCACCCCATAGGTTTCAGAGAGGTCCTCCTCTGCCTCCTCCTATTGTAGGTGCCTCAGGAAATATTTCTCGAAGTTTAAATGTACCTTTAAAGTCTACATCTTATACCAGAACCTATCAAAGGCAGGACAGATCCTCAAGGTCTCAATGCTAAGGGAGTAGAAAACAGCAAAGCCATCATAGCTCCATTAGCAATTCTCCTCAGATTTCAATTGAACAAGGAAAGGAAGTTGATTCTCAGAAACCAACATTCTCTCCTTCTCAAAAGCAAGCTCCACCTGAATCTCAGAAGACAGCTTATTATCAATCTAAAAGGCATGATGATTCACATAATCCTAAATGAAAATTCAGTGAAGCTCCTCCTCCCAGATCTCTATATTCTGAGCAAGAGCAAGATAATCACTCAGTGACAAACTTTCAAGCTCAATCAACTCAATTCAGAACTATCACTCAGTTGCCTCCTCAGGATGATCTTCCTCTTTTTGATCAGGAAATTGATCCTGATTTCAGAATGGCCAGGTTCAATGAACTCATTGGTTTATCTCTTATGAACAAGGCCAAAGCAGAAGGTCAAGATCCCTCTCAGTTTACAACTATGTCTTCATATAGAGAAAAGTAACTTGAAAGACTCCAGGTAAGCAAAAAGGTTTTTAATCCAGCAGATTACATGTCACTGCATCCTGAAGCAGTTTTCCTAAGGATTGGATCTCAAAAAACTCTTGGAGAGCAAGATTTGAAGTTATCAAAGAAGGAGGCTATAGATCCCAGAAGGAAGATAGTATTTACTAAACCTTCTTCTGCCTCTTCTTTTGATAATCTGTAGCTTATGCTGTGATTTTTTTTTGTTTTAACTGCTTATTTGAACATTGTATATAATACTTTGCTATATCATATCTGTTGATGTTATTTCATCCTATCAGATATTTATGGTTATTGTATTTTTTTGTTCATTTCATTTTGAGTGACCTCACCCAAATAGGGGGAGATTGTTGGAACCCTTGTTTGAATTTGGGCTAGGTCCACTCCTAGGATTGCTTGACCCACCTGTATAGTCAGGGTCATTGTATAGTTCTAAGTTTAGTTCTATTAGGTCGGGATTTATCTGGACCAGCCTTGGAGTACTTAGAATTCTGGACTTAGAAGATTTCATGGAGATCTGCTAATCAGTTCGACTTTCGTCGAACTCAGCTCGACGATCGTCGGTCTCCCATTGACGATCTTTTATCTCTTCGCAGTTATCTCTGGTCGATGATAGTCTTTCTCAAGTCGACGATCTCATAACTGAGCTCGACGATATCTGAACTCAGGTCGACGTTTTTATCCTACTTTCAGTTATCAGCTTACAACATTTATGTCTGAAGATTTGTTTCCTATCTTATCAATTCTATTATTGGCAATTAATTTCTGGTAGTTAATTCTGATATTCTCAAGGCTTATAGCCATATTTCAAAAGCATTAACTATGGTATTCACAGAATAAATAATTATCTTATTTGATGAAGACAGTTGGGAAGATAATTAAATGTCAGACATTCTAGTCGTTTGTATTCCTCGATTCCAGCAGTGAATTAAGTTCTTTCTTGAATTCAAAAGTTTGATGATTTCGAATTCTTAGAGATAATTATAGAGCAGACTGTCACTCTACACAAGAACTGATAGAGAGAAAAATAAAGATACACTAAGAGAACAACAAGAAATCTCTCTCTCGCTGAACAAGTTGCTCTCAGGAAAATTGAAGAAGAACAATCAACTTTCATCTCAAATCTTCTTCAGCTTTCATCTTCAGGATTATACAGAGACAAACAATTCACATCAGTTTAAGGATTCTGAAGAATTCTCTAAAAGTCTTTTTGAAGACCTACACCCAGGACAAGTTCTTTCATCCTGAATCTACTCAACATCTCAGGGGGAGCTTGGGCTTTTTACAGCAAACCACTTTGTCTTCTCATTTGCTTGAGAAAGAGAAGACTATCATCATCTTTTTCTTTCACCTCCTCTGTACAGGGTTCTTACTCCCTTCAAAAGTATACTCCTTAGTGATAGGGCACTTGATCAAAAACCTATTTGTTTTCAGGAACCTGATTAAAATCCTGAAGGGTTTCTAGATCTACCTGAATAAGATCTTGTGGTGATAGGGCACTTGATCAAAAACCTAAGTAGATTCCTACCTGGATGGTAGAAGAGTGGAGTACCCAGATTTGGGGAACCACTATAAATCTTTTTATGTTGTCTGGTTGCCTGTGTTTTTACTTGCTTTGCTGTGCTGTGCTGTTTTAATTCTATTTTTACCTCTCTCATACATATTAGTATCATTATTTTAATTCCACAATAAAAATAAACTAAAAGTTTTTAATATTCTATTCACCCCCCCCTCTAGAGTCAATAACATCTATCCCCTCACTTTCAAAAGGTGTTCGACACTCGCTTTCTCCTTGAACATCATTTCCATGGGAGACTTCATGTTGATCGGACTCAGAGGCATCCGATTGATGACATAGGTTGCACAGGCCACTCCTTCCGCCCAAAAGGACCTGACAATGCCCTTTTTATGAAGCCAACACTTGCAACTTTCCGTCAAGTGACTGATCTTCCTCTCCGCTACTCCATTTTGTTGTGGAGTATGAGCATAAGTAAGCTCTCTCTAGATCTCGTCCTTCCTGCAAAAGTTAGAAACTCAGACGAAACAAACTCACTACCGTTGTCTGATCTGATCTTCTTGATCTGCAAGCCAAGCCGGCCCTCCACTAGCTCCTTGAACTCCACAAACAATTGGAAAGATGCTGTCTTCTCCTTCAAAAAATACACTCAAGTGTATCTTGAGTAATCATCAATCAGAACAAGCATGTATCTACTCCCACCAAGGCTAGTAGTGACGGTTGGCCCCATCAGATCACCATAGATGCACTCTAATGGTGTTTTGCTCCTTGTTTGTGACCTGTCAAAAGGAAGGCGATGAGCCTTACCATACTGAAACCATGCACAAACATGACCATCGCCAAAGGATGATAGCTTAAGCAAGCCTTTCAAAAGGCTCCTGTTTTCCATAGCTTTCAGTTTATCCATCCCTATATGCCCCAACCTCTCATGCCATATAGCGGCGCTATCATTGGTCATCCGATCAACATAGGAGTTTGTTGAAAAGAACAAACAAGTCCTTTACTCTCCTCCCAACGTGAGCAACATCAGCCTTCACCGCTGATACATTGTGAAGAAACTTCACTTCTGTTGGCCCAAACAAAATGTGATAGCCTGCGTCTACCGCATTGGTCATAGAGAAGAAGTTCTTCTTCATGCTCGGTACATGATACACACTCCTTAACGTGAGTGGCCCCTTATAACTACCCAAGGACACAACCCCCTCCTTCTTTACTATATGAACTGTATTATCAGTTGTAATAATAGCTTCATTACCTGAGTAAGTCTGCAGCGAGGAGAACTTTGACTTGTCTCCGGTGAGGTGATGACCACACTCGCAGTCCACAATCCAGTCATCTTTGAAATCAATGGCGGACAAGGCACAGACACAAGTGCCCGTCATGAAAGCTCCACCACATCCAGCTTCCTCATTACTAGAGCAAGCTTCCTCCTTGCCTACAATATGCCCAGGATGCAGCTTGACCTTGCAGTCACGCTTGAAGTGACCAGACTGATGACACCTGCAGCACTTCAATCTCTTCTTCCAGTCCTTTTTAGAATCAGTGCTCCTCTCTTGCTGATAAGAGGTTGAAGGCTCATCTTCAACAACGGTCTTCTTCTTCTTCCCTTCCCATCTCTTCTTCTTCTTGCATGTGAAGAGCGCTTCACTACCTCCTTTAGAGATAGTGACTCTAGCCATCTGTCTGGCCAAACTTTCCCACAATGCGGAAGTGTATGAGAAAGTGGATTAAAACTCTCTTATAATAGAGGTCAGGGGATCGAGGTCGGGCAAGCGCAACGCCTCGCCGACCTCAACAACCCGCCACAGCCGTATTAAGTCGGGTCCTGGGTGCCCAGAATGGGCTAGGCCGCGGGCAGTTATGGAGAGAGGGTTGGGGCTTGTGGAGTGCAGTTCGGCTGGGGGCGGCTTGGGAAACTCATGCGAGTGGGCCGACCCCCTTTCAATAAAGCCATCATCAGTCTGTCTTACTTGGAGTACCAAGAAGAACTTGAGCTCACCCATGCTGCTCATTTCAAACTTTCCTTGCATAAGTTTAGCAAACTTCCTGCAAAGGTGTTCATCAGTAGATCCAAAGATAATGTCATCAACATATATTTGGACTAGGATAAGCTTGCCCTTTGATTCCCTTAGAAATAGGGTCTTGTCAATCCCCCCCTTGAGAATTTATTCTCAATGAGGAAGCTGGACAAGGTTTCATACCAAGCCCTAGGGGCTTTCTTTAGCCCATATAGAGCTTTCCTATGCTTATAAATAAAGTTGGGAGGGTTAGGATCTACAAAACCTGGTGGCTAATCCACATATACTTCCTCTTTTAGGTCCCTATTCAGGAATGTTGACTTGACATCCATCTGGTAGACTCTGAATCCTTGATTGGCAGCAAATGCAAGGAAAATCCTTATGGCTTCCAATCTGACTACTGGGGCAAAGGTTTGGTCAAAGTATATGCCCTCTTCTTTTCTGTAGTCTTTAGCCACCAGTCTAGCCTTATTCTTGACAATAATGCCATCTTGACCAACTTGTTCATGTAAATCCACTTAGTCCCTATGACATTTTGTCATTATGGTATGGGGACCAACTTCCAGAGCTTACATCTCTTAAATTGGTCCAGTTCTTCATACATTACTCCAATCTAGAACTTGTCCTTGATTGCTTCTTCAAACTTCTTTGGCCCTTCTTGAGATAAGAATCTTGAGTAGAGAGATGTATTCATGCTTCTGCTTTTGGTCTGGACTCCATGATTTGCATCACTTATGATTTGGTGCACTGGATGGTCCCTTAGAAGCCTGATAGCTGGAGGCAATCTACCTACAGCTTGTTGATCTTCAGGGTTTTCAGCTAGCTGGTCTTCATTTTCTGCAGGTATGTTGTCCCCTTCTCTTGGAGTAGGTAGTCCATCATCATTTTATTGGACTATTAGGGTAGCTTCCTTGATGGTCAGCTTGTCCATCATCTGCTCTGTACCTGCAACACTATAAGAGGAGGAGCTTGATAGCTCACAGTTAACCATATTGGATTCATCAAAAACATCATGCATTGACTCTTCTACAACTTGGATAGTTAAGTGGTAGATTCTATATGCCTTACTATGAGTGTTGTACCCAACAAAGATCCCTTCATGAGATTTGGCAGTAAACATAGTAAAATGGACTTTTTCATTATTGAGCACATAGCACTTCCAACCAAAGATCCTGAAATAGCTCAGGTTTGGTTTTCTGCCCTTCAAGATATCATAAGGAGTCTTCTTGTGTCTCTTGGTGATAGAAGCCCTATTAAGGACATAACATGCAGTGTCAACTACCTCAGTCCAAAAGTATTCTGGGAGGGACGAGTCACTTAGTAAGGTTCTACCAGCCTCTATGAGTGTCCTATTTTTCCTCTCAGCAATTCCATTGATAGTTTTACTTTCAAGACTACCTAAACACCTAGAGGGGGGGGGGGTGAATAGGTTCTAATGCTTGTTTTCACTTTAGGCAGAATATAACTACTGAATAAAATAGAATACAGAATATACTTCAGCAAACACAACACAGCAATCACAGATATTCACACATCACAGATTGCACACAGATTTATAGTGGTTCCCCAAGGTCTGGGTACATCCACTTTCCCCCTTCACCTATCTAGCAGTGTACTAGATTCGGCCTAACTTCCTTCTTTAACTCAGATCCATAGATCCTACAACTCAAAACCTGGAAAGGTTCCTACAGCCCAGGCTAATCAGCCCTACCTCAGCCTTGACACAAGGCCTACAACTAAGAGAAATACCTTCTCCTACACTCAGGCATACACAGCCCTACCACTCAGAGATCAAATCTCCTACACTCTGCCTTTATAACATAGGCTTACAACTCAGATCTATACTAATAGATCCTACAGAATTTAAAAAGAGTTTTATTATATCTTGCCCTAGTTGAGAGAGAAGGGACAAGACAGCACTTGATCAGCTGATGGATGAAATCAACTAAATCTTAGCTTTCTTCAAAGCTTCTTGAATCTGAACTTAACTGAGTTGATTTCCTGACAGCTTCTTGAGAAACCTGTGACAGCTTCCTTCTTGATCTTTAAATGGCTGGATCTCTCTCTATCCAATACCTTTGATAATACATCAAAATTCTTGGACGAATTCTACTTAGACAGATCCTGAGAGGTTGTACCCTTCAGAATGTCTTCTTAGATCTTCTGATGAAGATCTTCTTCCATGCCTTCCACTTTCTTGATTTGATTACTCAATCAGTTTCTATGTGTGTTGCTTCTTAAAATTGTGTTCATTCTACTTCTGAATCTGTCTATTTATAGACCTTCTTCATGGTAACCGGCTGATCCGGTTTCTAACTAACTTCTGATAAGTCTGACAGCTTCAGTTAACCTGTTGTAACTCACAGCTGTCAAGTCTTCAAACAGATCTTGTGCCTTTGTCTTGGTCATCAAAGTGTTGAGACTGTCTGTCAGAAAGTGTCGAGACCATCTGTCAATATGTGTCGACACAAGTAACTTTGGTGTTGACACAGCCTTTGATGATGTCGACATGTTTTCCTTTAAGTCGACTCAGCTTCTTCGTACTGCATCTTGAGAATGAGTCGACACTGAGTATTTGTGTCGACTCGAACACTTCATCATTCTTCAGCAAATGACTTGGTCTAGACTTTGCAGTGTGTCAACACAAGTCCTGTGTTTCGACACAGTTGATTTAGATTCAGAACATTATATGTGTCGACAATGCCTTCAGGTGTCGACACAGCTGTTGTCGACTCTGCCTATATGTGTCGACTCAGTCTTCTGGTGTCGACACAAATGTAGTCGACTTTGCCTATGTGTGTCGACTCAGTCTTCTGGTGTCGACTCTGCCTCAGTGTGTTGACACAGCCTTCTGGTGTCGACTCTACCTTAGTGTGTCGACACAGCCTTCTTCAAGTGTCGACACAAATATTCTGAAGTGTCGACACAGCTTCTTCTGGTGTCGACACATGGACTTAGAATAATTTTCCTGTTATTTAGTACATTCTTAACCTGCACATGTCAACTCAAAATAACATCAAATACACCTTGATGTATATCATTGAGCTAAGTTAGGCTTCTTCAAATCAGGTACACATTTTCCAATGTACCCAACAATCTCCCCATATTTGGAGAAGTCATAACCCTTTTAGTTAATGATATACACCATTTATAAAAATTTAACATGATGATGTATATATAAGCATTACATAACAGGAAACATTTAACAACAAAATATTAAGCAACAGATTCATCACAGAATAAAGATGAACATGAAGAAATAATTACAGAACAATGTTTTGTTTATAAACTTAGAAATGTTTGTTACAGCTTGTTTACATTGATTGATTAAACAAACAAATCACTACAAAACATTTGAAAGAACTGATAAGCTTAATCTAAGACTGATCAGGCTCCCTTATGACAATTCCTTTGCCTGGTTGAATTTGAGTCTTCACAGTAGGTTCACCAACATCAACAAGCATCTTGCCTTTCAGTTCAGCTTTCTTCTGAGCTTCCTCCTTGAGCCTTTGCCTTTCAAAGTAATGAAAGGACTTGGGAAAATATTTGCTGGGCTCCAGAGCATCTGGTGGTAGCCTCCCCATCTTAGCTTTCCTTCTGAACTGAACTATGGCCTCCTGCCTAGCCTCATACTTTTGCCATTCAATTTCATTAAACCATTTTCCTCTTTCATGGACTTGATCCTTCACAGCCTTCCAGGCAGTTAGTATAATGTTCCTTGAAGTGGGGCTCCACTGCTCAAAATTAGGTCTAAGTTCAGCTTGCTCTCTAAATCTCTTCTTGGACAATTGAGCATCCTGTTGTTCTTTCAATCTTGCTTCAGGCTTATCATCTTTTTCAATAACAACATTTGTAACCTCCTTTGGAGGACTGTACATGGCCTGCACTTGCTGTTGAATCATATCAAAATCATCAGGGGGGTAAATGACTTGGGCAACCTCAGGTTGATTGCCTTCAAGTAGACCTTGGTGAATGCCTAACTCAGCAACAATATCATCATCACATAATGGTGGATAGCCCAATGTGGCTCGAATACTATTGGTTACCCACTTGGTATGTTCTGAGCCAGCATGAACTAACAACCTCTCCCCCTTTATGACTTCTCTTTCAATATGATCTCTTAGGTCAGTTTTCTGAAACCTTATTTGGTTATCAAGATAATTCACACCCTCTTTAAAAAATGGTTTCAACTTTTGAAGCTTAGCAGATATTTTTTTCTGAGAGTTGTTGATAGCAGTTTGAACTGAAGTTATGGTATCCTTGAGTTTTTGATCATAAATTTCCATCTCTTTAGCCCTAGCTTCAGTCAGCCATGTAGCAGTATTTTTTAACTCAGTGAGAATCTCATGGTGAGATTCAGTCAGATTGTTATTCATTCTCAGCTGATTTTCTAGAACATAACCTTGCTTCAATGCAATATCTTCCACTTTAGTAAGAATAGTCTGTTGTTGCTTAGCAAGGTAGACCACAGCATTACCTCCCTTGTGGAAGCAATCTGTCATTTCCTTTTTATTCAGATTTACTTCAAATCTGATGGACTTAATGACTTGAGCTAAATCAAATTGAAGTGATTTATCACTCTCATCAACATATTTTTCCAAAGCTAATCTCTGCTCATCCATTTTTACCTACACATCTACCATGAACTTATTATAATCAAAAGCAGAAGAAGATTGATGAGTTGAAGTCTGTAGAGCCTGCTTATAGCTATGGCTTCTTCTCTTGAAGACCATGCGCTTCCTTTTCTTAGCCTCTCTGGCTTCGTCAGTCTCAGATTCTGAAGAGCTTTCAATCTGAACTCTTTCAGGAGGTGTTGGAGGAATTTCTGTCTCAGTGACATGTTGTTCTTTCGCAACATTCACTTGCTCCCCCTCAACATCTGGCCCCTCCACAATTACTTGCTCCTTCCCAATTTCTTGCTCCTCCTCAATTCTATCAGCAGCAATTCCATCATCAGGAAACAACTCATCTAGAGTGAATTCCTTTTGTGCTTGAGCAGAAGATGAGGCATCAAGGCCAGCAGTGTTCAGATCTTCTGGTAGGTTTACTCTTTCTTCCTCGTGGACTTATTCAGAAATTTGCTCCCCTGCACCTGTTCAGGATTAGAAATGTTCTGGGCAGGAGATTGAACTGGCTCCCCCTGCACCTGTGCAGGAGAATTTTCTTCCTGGGCAGGAGTAGACCCTGTCTGGTCCTCAGCCGGTTCTCTAACTTGTTCTTCTTGATGTTATTCAGTGCCTTGTTCATGTCCAGGTGACATCTCAGTTATGTCCTGCCTGTCCACAGCAGGCATCTCTTTGGACATAACTCTATCCCACCTTGAGAATAATCTCATATCCACTTTTCTCATGTGATTGATTTTGGACCCTAGTATCTGTTGCATGACTTCTGGAATGACTCCACCCAGGTATAAACTCATAATCCTAGCCAAATTTGGCTTATTAATACCTTTCTTGATTTTATCAAACACAACTCCTGACCAGTCTGTCTTAATCCTGAAGATTATCCTTGTCATGAGATTAAACATTAACGCCGAAATCCTATCATGTCCTCCTGGTTTACACAAAATTACTTTTCCTACTACTTCAGATAGAAATTTGCCCTGTTGATTCATTCCTTTTCGGTTGATGGCTGCTCCAATCTTTATGGTTGCTCCAAACCACACCATTGGAGAGCCTCCCTTGTCTTAGAGGCTGGGACCTCTACTTCATCTGGTATGCTAGGTAGTTGAAGAATCTTTCTTAAACTTCTTGGAGTAAGTTTCACTGTTGTCCCATGAATATTGGATTTGATCTTGAGGCTCGAAGAGTCCAATGTTGTAGAAGTATAAAATTCAAGTACCTCTTTCTTCCAGATTTTGTTGGTTCAGAAACAAGAAACTCTAATCCAGATTCGGAAATTAGAGTGATAACCCTTTGTATATCTGTCGGTGCATCCTCAAAATCATTGCGCGCCAACTCATATCCTTCGTTAACATTGTCTTCAACTTTGGGCGCCATTTGAAAGATGAGAAATCTTGAGAGAAGAGAAGAGAGATTATCGACACGGGGTTTTAGTCTGGAAAACCTTGTGAGCGTGTCGACAGAATACATTCTTGAAATATTTATACCCTCTAAAGAAAGAAGGTCAAAAGTCGGGCAAAAGCAGTCTAAATGTGTTGAAACAGATGAAATGTGTCGACACATACTTCTATAGACTCGACATCAATGCTGAATACTTTGTGTCGACACCAATTTAGGATATGTCGACACGAGAGATACATTATAGAGCTTCAGAAATTCTGTGTCGACTCTTAGTACAAGTGTCGACACAAAATCTGTAAGTGTCGACACCATTATTCTGGTGAAGTCGACACTACATTTCTGGATTAGTCGACTATTTGACCCTTAAGTGTCGACACATATTTTCTGTGTCGACACAATTTCTCTGACTAGTCGACATGACTTCTCTGTGTCGACACTTTATTTTTGAATGTGTCGACACCATTATTCTTAACCAATTTTTTTTTTGTTTTTGAAAACCACTAGATAAACTAACCTATGGTCAGCATTCCTAATTCAATTTTAAATCTATTGAAGTTAGTTTCATCCAGTGGCTTAGTAAATACATCTGCAGTTTGATAATCTGTTTTAACAAATTCCAATGAGATGTGTTCATTTTCTACATGTTCTCTAAGAAAATGGTATTTTATTTCTATATGCTTAGTTCTACTATGTGAAACAGGATTGTTTGTAATAGAAATAGCACTCTTAGAATCACACAATAAAGGTGTTCTACTTACTTGAATACCATAGTCCTTTAGCTGGTGCTGAATCCACAATAGCCGTGCACAGCAAATTCCAGCTGCAATATATTCAGACTCAGCTGTGGATATTGCCACACTGGTCTGCTTCTTACTGCTCCAGGATATCAGTCTTCCTCCCAAAAACTGGCATGTCCCTGTTGTACTCTTTCTATCTTCTCTACAGCCTGCAAAATCTGCATTTGAATAACCTGTTAGAAGAAAATCTCCATTCCTAGGGTACCAAAGGCCTAGATTTGGTGTGCCCTTAAGATATCTCAAGATCCTTTTGACTGCAGTATAATGAGATTCTTTAGGGCAAGCTTGGTACCTAGCACAGACACATGTAGCATACATAATATCTTGTTTACTAGCTGTGAGATATAATAGAGAGCCAACCATTCCTCTATATAAAGACTCATCAACAGGTTTACCTGCATCATCTTTGCATATAGGCATACTTGTTCCCATAGGAGTTCTTATGGTGGAGGATGACTCCATACCATACTTCTTAATTAATTCCTTGGTGAACTTAGACTGGGATATGGACAAGCCATCTTCAGTCTGTCTTACTTGGAGCCCCAAAAACTTAAGTTCCCCCATACTGCTCATTTCAAACTTCCCTTGCATAAGTTTGACAAACTTTTTGCAAAGGTTGTTCTCTGTAGACCCAAAGATTATGTCATCTACATAGATCTGAACTAAGATGATCTTACCTTTAGATTCCCTAAGGAATAGAGTTTTGTCTATTTTACCTCTTGAGAATTTGTTCTCAATAAGGAAAGTAGACTGGGTTTCATACCAAGCCCTTGGGGCTTGCTTTAACCCATACAATGCTTTCCTAAGTCTATAAACATAACCAGGTTTAAGAGAATCTACAAAACTTGATGGCTGCTCTACATACACTTCTTCTTTTAGATCACCATTCAGAAATGCTGATTTCACATCCATTTGGTATACTTTGAATCCTTGATAAGCTGCATAGGCAAGGAACATTCTGATTGCCTCCAGTCTTGCTACTGGGGCAAATGTTTGATCAAAGTTAATCCCTTCTTCTTGCATGTATCCTTTAGCAACCAATCTTGCTTTATTCTTCACAATTACACCACTCTCATCCAACTTGTTCCTATAGATCCACTTTGTGCTAATTATGTTATGGTCTCTTGGTTTAGGAACTAACACCCAGACCTTGCACCTTCTGAATTGATTAAGCTCCTCTTGCATAGCATTAATCCAGTGTTGGTCTTGGATGGCTTCTTCAAATTTCTTAGGCTCCATTTGAGATAGGAAACTTGAGTGCAGGACTGTGCTCAGATTTTTGCTTCTAGTCTGCACTCCTTGTCTTGGATCACCTATTATTTGATTAGCTGGATGATCTTTTAGATGTCTTATGACTGGAGGTAGATTTCCTTCAGGTTGAACATCTCCAGCTCCTTCATCATGTTGTACCTCTTGGTTGTCATCAGCTTCTATAGAGTCTTGTACTCCCCCTGGACAGTAGCCTTCATTTTCCAATGCTCCATCTTCATTTGATGCTTTTGCAATGGAAAGCTTGTCCATCCTTTTGCTTATACCTGTTGAATTAGTTGATCTACAAGGCAACTCACTGTTGATTAATCTTGTTTCATCAAATACAACATGTACAGATTCTTCTACAACTTGAGTAGTCAAGTTGAAGACTCTATAGGCCTTACTATTTATGCTGTACCCAACAAATATCCCATCTTGGGATTTGGTAGCAAAATTAGTTAGATATGACTTGCCATTGTTAAGTATATAGCACTTGCAACCAAAGATCCTAAAGTAGGATAAATTTGGTTTTCTACCTTTCATAATTTCATAGGGAGTCTTTTTGTGGCACTTGGTGATAGAAGCCCTATTGATCACATGACATACAGTGTTTACTGCCTCAGCCCAGAAATATTCTGGAAGAGAGGTGTCACTCAATAGAGTTCTACCAGCTTCAATCAATGTCCTATTCTTTCTTTCAGCAATACTATTTTGCTGAGGTGTTCTAGGTGAGGAGAACTCTTGGAAAATCCCAAAGTGTTCACATAATTTTGTCATACTTTCAGATTGAAATTCAGTGTCATGGTCACTTCTGATTTTGACCACTGTACTGTTTAGTTCATTATGAATTTGTTTCACAAAACTAAGTAAGACACTTGGGGTTTCTGATTTTTGTCTCAGAAAGAACACCCATGTATATCTAGAATAGTCATCTACAACCACAAAAATGTAGACCTTCCTACCTAGACTATGAACTGGCATAGGACCAAAAAGATCCATATGTAAGAGGTATAAGCACCTCACAGAATCCTTGTTTTCAAGGCTATGAAAGGAGGATTTTGTCTGCTTGCCCTTTTGACAAGCAGAACATATCCCTTCCTTTATACACATAACTTGAGGACCATTCCTCACTAACTCTTTGCTAAAGAGTTGGCTAATTGTCTTGTAGTTAAGATGAGCCAACCTCTTGTGCCACTTGACACAAAGAGATGCATTATCATCAGTTACAAGACAGATGGGAGAAACCTTGTTCTCACATACAAAATTAAGACAATAAACATTTCTCTTTCTATACCCAGTCAATATGATTTTTTGATCACTTGACCTTTTGATATGACATCCATCCTTAACAAATGAAATGTCATATCCAAGATCACTCAGCTGACTTATACTTATCAGATTATGTTTCAAACCTTTTACATAAGCCACTTGGGTGATGGTAATTTGATTTGAAGAAATGTTACCAAACCCTTTGATGATTCCTCTTTCAGATCCACCAAAGATTACTTTAGGTCCATCTTTGACAGATGTGTGCTCCTTCAGCAGCCCCTTTGTTCCAATCATGTGCCTGGAACATCCACTGTCCAAGTACCATATAGGGGCATGGTAACTTGGACTTTCCTGCAATACAGAATTACTTTCCCTTAGAACCCAAGTAAGTCTTGGGTCCTTGGTTCAGGTTAGCACCATTCATAATAAGACTACCAGCAACTCTTCTAACTGGTAGACTATTGTTCTTCCTTACATTTGTGTTATGCCAGCAGTCTAAGGCAAAATGGCCTCTCTTGCCACAACACCAACATTCAAACTTGTTGTATCTAGGTCTTGATACACCCTTGACAGAAGAATTTCTGTCCAGTACTGGTGCTGCTGCAGCTTCACCCACAGATTTCTTATAACCATGGGGTTTATGAACATGGGTAGACCTATTGGCATTTACACCCTTGTTTATCAGAACATTAGTCTTAACATGACCATGAATATTCTCAAGATCATAATTGTTAGAAGGCACTTGCACCTTTCTAAACATAACAGGGACTGAAAGGTTTAGTGGCTGGACAGGAGCTTTGCCTTTTCTCTTGAATTGGGCAGCCCTGGGGTTACCTTTGAAGCCTAATCCTGCCTTACCCTTTTGAGCCACAAACTCATCTATTAAAGGTAAGACATATTTTGTCTTAGAGTAACTAGCCACTAAATCTTTCTCTATTCTTAGTCTGGCTTCCAGAATCTTAATTTGATCATTGTTATATTTGATTGTGCCCATCTGAATAATAATTATATTTTTCAGTTTGGCAATCTCATTTAACTTTTGATCCATTACTTTTTCAAACTCAGTTGCAGCCACCTTAAGATCAGCAATTTCCCGAGCCTGAGTTTTGACTAGGTTCTTGCTTTTCTTGAGAGCCTGCAACAAGTCCCTATACTTATCTATCAACTGATAAACATCACCTTCAGATTCAGATCCATCTACATCACTTGATGCAGATGTAGCTGATTCTGCACTAGTACTACAAACTGATTTTATAGAAGGACAATATACCTTATTGGGACCAGACTGATTCTGGAACATGTCTTCTTCTGATCCAGCCATCAGTCCCATGCACTGATGGTCTTCTTGATCATAGATGGAGTTCAACAATTGCATAAACTCCTCTTCTTCATTGGCTGCATACAACCCAATGTATGCTTCAGCTTCAGATTCTGACTTTGAAGTAGATTGATCTGTAAGGCTCTTCTCCTTCTTAGCAACAAAGGATTTCTCCTTCTTGCCCTTTTGATGAGTCTTCTTTCTGTCTGTTGACTCCTTCCTCTTATCAGGACATTCAGCCACTACATGTCCTGGCTTGTTACAGCAATAGCAAACAATCTTTGAAGTTGTAGCTTTGCTGGGCTTAGTTTTGCTCTTCTCCTGTCTTGATGATTTTCTCTTCTGATAGTAATCATCAGCTGGCTGTGATGTGGAGGGCCTTGACTTCCACTGCTTCTTCTTTAAGAACCTCTGAAACTGCCTTGTAAAAGCAGCAAAATCTGTATTTGAATCACTACTTTCTGAAATCTGATTGTCTGAAATTTCTGAGTTAACTTCAGCAACTTCCTTAGGAGGTGATGGAGATATCCTCCTATTCTTTCTAGTGGCTTCTGTCTTGAAGGACACTGACTTCTCTCTATGCTCTCCTCTTGAATTCTTTTCTTCCTCCTTCCTAGCCCTTAGTTGCATTTCATATGATAACAACTTTCCAAACAAGGTTGGAGGAGAAATCTCTGCCAGTTTAGCCACTTCTCTTATGGCACAAATCTTGGTGTCCCAATCCTTTGTCAAGGACCTTAGGAATTTGTCATTCAGTTCATCGGTACTAAAGACCCTTCCATAGGACATCAATTCATTTACTATCCTGTAGAATTTCTTGTAGCATTCAGTTATGCAATCAGACTTCCCTTGTCTGAAACTCTCATACTCTTGGTTGAGCATAGACTTCCTATCCTGTCTAACTTCTTCAGAACCCTCCATGTAGACAATCAAAGTGTCCCACATTTCCTTGGACGTTTTACAGTGAATCAGATTTTGGAATGTAGAATCATCTATGACACTCATTATGATATTCTGAGCTCTCTTATCCATAGTTGCCAATATGATTTCATCCTTGGTCATTTCAGAATAACTCTTTGGAGTTTGAATATTTGCATCAAGAACTGATACCTTCATTGGAATAAAGGGGCCTTCCTGTACTGTGATGTATATCCTTGGGTCAGAAGCCTCCATAAACAACCTAACCCTTTCTTTCCAGATTCCAAAGATTTCTTTTCTGCAGATGGGTAATTTCATTGACCCTAGTTCCTTGTGATTCTCTCCAGAACCCATTTTCTTGATTCTTGATTCTGCCTTTAAGGATCTAACTCAGACTGTTAATTCCTTTTTTTGAGTAACCTCCCTCTGATACCACTTGATAGTTTTACTTTCAAGACTACCTAAACACCTAGAGGGGGGGGGGGTGAATAGGTTCTAATGCTTGTTTTCACTTTAGGCAGAATATAACTACTGAATAAAATAGAATGTAGAATATACTTCAGCAAACACAGCACAGGAATCACAGATATTCACACATCACAGATTGCACACAGATTTATAGTGGTTCCCCAAGGTCTGTGTACATCCACTTTCCCCCTTCACCTATCTAGCAGTGTGCTAGATTCGGCCTAACTTCCTTCTTTAACTCAGATCCACAGATCCTACAGCTCAGAACCTGGAAAGGTTCCTACAGCTCAGGCTAATCAGCCCTACCTCAGCCTTGACACAAGGCCTACAACTCAGAGAAATACCTTCTCCTACACTCAGGCATACACAGCCCTACCACTCAGAGATCAAATCTCATACACTCAGCCTTTATAACATAGGCTTACAACTCAGATCTATACTAATAGATCCAACAGAATTTGAAAAGAGTTTTATTATATCTTTCCCTAGTTGAGAGAGAAGGGACAAGACAGCACTTGATCAGATGATGGATGAAATCAACTGAATCTTAGCTTTCTTCAAAGCTTCTTGAATCTGAACTTAGCTAAGTTGATTTCCTGACAGCTTCATGAGAAACCTGAGACAGCTTCCTTCTTGATCTTCAAATAGCTGGATCTCTCTCTATCCAATACCTTTGATAATACATAAGAATTCTTGGACGAATTCTACTTAGACAGATCCTGAGAGGTTGTACCCTTCAGAATGTCTTCTTAGATCTTCTGATGAAGATCTTCTTCCGTGCCTTCCACTTTCTTGATTTGATTACTCAATCAGTTTCTATGTGTGTTGCTTCTTAAAATTGTGTTCATTCTGCTTCTGAATCTGTCTATTTATAGACCTTCTTCATGGTAACCGGCTGATCCGGTTTCTAACTAACTTCTGACAAGTCTGACAGCTTCAGTTAACCTGTTGTAACTCACAGCTGTCAAGTCTTCAAACAGATCTTGTGCCTTTGTCTTGGTCAGCAAAGTGTCGAGACTGTCTGTCAGAAAGTGTCGAGACCATCTGTCAATATGTGTCGACACAAGTAACTTTGGTGTCGACACAAGTAACTTTGGTGTCGACATAGCCTTTGATGATGTCGACATGTTTGCCTTTAAGTCGACTCAGCTTCTTCATACTGCGTCTTGAGAATGAGTCGACACTGAGTATTTGTGTCGACTCGAACACTTTATCATTCTTCAGCAAATGACTTGGTCTAGACTTTGCAGTGTGTTGACACAAGTCCTGTGTGTCGACAAAGTTGATGTAGATTCAGAACATAGTATGTGTCGACACTGCCTTCAGGTGTCGACACAGCTGTTGTCGACTCTGCCTATATGTGTCGACTCAGTCTTCTGGTGTTGACACAAATATAGTGGACTTTGCCTCTGTGTGTCGACTCAGTCTTCTAGTGTCAACTCTACCTCAGTGTGTCAATACAGCCTTCTAGTGTCGACTCTGCCTCAGTGTGTCGACACAGCCTTCTTCAAGTGTCGACACAAATATTTTGAAGTGTCGACACAACTTCTTCTAGTGTCGACACATGGACTTAGAATAATTTTCCTGTTATTTAGTACATTCTTAACATGCACATGTCAACTCAAAATAACATCAAATGCACCTTGATGTATATCATTGAGCTAAGTTAGGCTTCTTCAAATCAGGTACACATTTTCCAATGTACCCAACATCCATTTTGCTAGGGTGTTCTAGGAGAGGAAAATTCTTGATGAATCCTTAGCTCTTCACAGAACCTTATCATGCACTCAGATTGAAACTCAGTGCCATGGTCACTTCTGATCTTGACTACAGTGTTATTGAATTCATTCTGAATTTGCTTGACCAATGTTTGAAAGACATCAGGGGTTTTAGATTTATTCCTTCGAAAGAACACCCAAGCAAATCTAGAAAAGTCATCATCAACCACAAGGGTGTAGACTTTCCTACCTAGACTTTGAATTGGTATATGACCAAATAGCTCCATATGCAGGAGGTATAATAACCTCACTGAGTCTTTGGTTCCAATGCTCATGAAGGAAGTCTTAGTCTATTTGCCCTTTTGGCATGCAGAGCAGATACCCTCCTTCGTGCATATAGACTTAGGCATATTCCTAACCAGCTCATTGATGAACAACTTGCCTATAGTCCTGTAATTTAAATGGGCTAGCCTATTGTGCCATTGGACACAGGATGAGGCTTTCTCATCTGCAACAAGGCATACAGGTGAGTCTTTGCTAGAACATAGGAAATCTAAACAATACACATTTCCACTCCTAGTGCCTGTTAAGATGACCTCTTGGTAACTTAACTTCCTAATTTGGCACTCATCCTTGTGGAATACTATGTCATAGCCAAGATCACAGAGTTGGATAATTCTTATCAGGTTGTGTTGCAACCCTTCCACATAGGCTACTCTAGTGATAATGACTATGCCATTAGAGATCTTACTATAACCTCTAGTCACCCCTTTTTCTGACCCACCAAAGATAACCTTTGGTCAATTCTTTACTGGAGCATAACCCTTTAGCATGCTTCTTGTTCCAGTAATGTGTCTGGAACATCCACTATCCAAGTACCAAATAAGGGTATGAGCACTTGGACTAACCTGCAAAACACAAATCAGTTAACCTTAGGACCCCAATTTTTATTGGGTCCTAGGTGCATGTTAGACTGAAAAAAATTATGCCTACATGTAACTTTTCTGACAGGCAAGCTCACAATTGCTCTATGCACACTATGATTGTGCCAACAATCAACAACAAAGTGGCATACCTTTCCACAACACCGACACTCATGGATGTTGTACATTCTTTTTGGCGCAGGTCTAGTGGCTGTGTTAATAACAACTCTGTGTCTAGAAGGAGTAGCAGCAGTCCTGTTCCATGGTGTTCTAGCTCCAGTCTGACAAGTGGTGGGTCTGGCAGTAGAAGTGCTTGGGATATCTTGAGCCCTTCTAACAACAGCTTTCTTTTCAGAAAGCATACCCCTGATGGCCTCAGAGATGCCCATGTCAGGTCTACTAACAGCCTGGCCCTTTATTTTAGAGTGGGCTGGAGGAATTGAAGAACAGTAAGCAGCTTTACCCTTGACTAAAGGGGCTGTTGAACCAAACACAAATGGTCCAGGATGGGCCATTTATATTTTCTCATAGGTACTTGCACCTTTGTTTTAATTGCCACCATATTATGGAACATCTTTGTTCACACAAGATGGTCTAACATGATTGCAGTGACCATAAATACTCTCATGGTCATGGTTGTTGGAAGGAAATTGCACTCTAACAAATTTTACAGGAGACTTAGAGGCTAGTGGCTCCACTTTAGCTTTGCCCTTTCCCTTGGGATTAGCAGATCTTGTTCCTCCCTTGAATCCCAATACTTTCTTTCCCTTTTGGGAGGAGAATGAGTCTATCAAGGGCAACGCTGTGCTAGGCTTGGAGTAGCTAGCCACTAGTTCCCCCTCCTTTTGGAGCTTTCCTTCAAGATTCCTGATATGATTATTCTTGAAGGTTATGGTGCTCATCTAAATGATTGTCACATTCTTCAGTTTGCTAACTTCCTGCATCTTCTGATCTAGCAAATTTGCTAATTCATAAGCAGCAAGCTTTAAAAAGACAATTTCCTGAGCCTGCTTTTTGGCCAGGAGCTTGCTCTTCTTTATAGCCTGCCAAAGTTCACCATATTTATCAATCAATTGATTGATGTCTCTCTCAGATTATGAGCTATCATCATCACTTGATGCAGAGGAACAAGAATTTGGAACTGATTCATAATGTGAACATGCAGAGCTGGTAACAGAATTTACCCTGCTTGCACCAGGCTGATCCTTGCTAGTTTCTTCATCTGACTTAGCCATTAGCCCAAGGCAGCAACTGTCATCTTCATAGTCCACCTTTAAATCACTATCAGATTGTGATAGAGGGGCCCTATCTTCAATCCTGGCAGCAGGATGAATCTTTTCAGCTTCTTCTTCTAAAGCTGCCAGCCTTTTGAGGCAGTCTGCTTCTACAGCTCCTTCAGTTGAGTACAGCCTAATGTAGGATTACACTTCTTATTATGACTCAGATTAGGAGGTGTCAGTCCAGCTTCTTTGCTTTTTGGCAATGTGGGATTTTTTCTTCTTGCCTTTTTGCTGGTGGTCCTTTTTCTCACAGTGTTCATTCCTTTTAACTTGGCAGTCAGCTATCATATGCCCAGGTTTTCTACAATGATAATAAGTTATGTTAGAGGAAACCAGTTTATTTGTTTTAGAACCATACATGTCCTCCTTAGAGGATTTTCTTCTGCCCTTGTACTAGTCATCCTTGGGATGAGAGGAGGTGGAAGGCCTGCCTCTCTAGTGCTTCTTCAAGAACTTCTGGAATTGCCTAGTGAAGGCAATAAAATCTTCATCAAACCATTGGCAGTCTGATGCACTTCCCTCCGATCTTCCAGAATCAGATTCAGCATCTCTCCTTGGTGGAGAGGGAGAATTTCTTCTGCTTTTATTGGTGCCTTCAACATTGAAAGCTACAGTTTTGTCTCTTTCCTGAGACTTATTGTTATTCTCCTCTTCTTTCCTTACTACCAGTTGCATCTCATATGACAGCAGCTTCCCAAAGAGTGTGTGAGGAGCAGTAACACCCAGCTTTGCCACTTCTCTGATGACACAAATTTTTGTGTCCCACTCTCTATAGAGAGATCTAAGGAACTTATCATTCAGTTCATAGCGACTGAACACTCTTTCATAAGTCTTAAGCTCATTCACAATCCTAAAGAACTTTTCAAACCTGGTGGTTATGTTGTCCCCCTTGGATTGCCTGAAAGCCTCATACTCTTGGTTGAGCATGGACTTCCTATCATCTCTAACTTCATTTGTCCCCTCCATGTAGATCACTAGAGTTTCCCACATTTCGTTTATTATTTTGCAATGGATCAGTTTATGAAGTGTAATATCATCAACAACACCCATAATGATATTCTTTGCCCTCTTGTCTATTGAGGCCAGGGCCAACTCATCCTTGGTCATCTCATCATATATCTCGGGGTCTTGATATTAGCATCTAGTGTAGAGACCTTCATTGAGATGAATGGTCCTTATTCAACTGTAATGTACATTCTAGGGTCAGTAGCTTCCATGAACTGCCTCACCCATGCTTTCCAGATGCCAAAATCTTCCTTCCTATAGAATAGAAGTCTCACAGCACTTAGCTCCCTATTGGTCATTCCTGAACCCATGGAGACAAACTTCTTGCTAACCTTGGAGATCTACTAAGACTGTTAAGCCTCTAAAGAGTAACCTCCCTCTGATACCACTTGAAAGTCTTATTTTCAAGGTTAGCTAAACACCTAGAGGGGGGGGGGGCGTGAATAGGTTTTTGTCTCTGCTTAAGTTTTCTATCTTGTTTTCTGATTTTTGTGCTTGTGATTAGGATAATTATCAACTTTTAAGAACATTCACAGACGACACAATAATTTTATAGTTGTTCCCAAATCTTGGATATATCCACTATCCCTCTGCGCCTATCTAACAGTATGTTAGATTCGGATCTCCCTCCAAAACTCAGTTACTTAATAGCTTATAACACAGATCCTGTAGGACCACACAGGTCATACAGACCTAACAATTAGGCGCTAAGCCAACCACAAGTCACAAAGACCTTTCACCAGGCACAAACCCAAACACAGGTCACAAAGACCTTAGCCTTTATAATATAGGCTTACAACTCCAGATTCACCAAGAATCTTTACATAAGAAGAAATAAAGAATTAGATGATTAGACACTATAGCAAGATCTCTGTGTCTCCTTCTTCCTGGACAGAGCAGATATCAGTCCAACCAATTACTGTTGAAGACAATTGGTAGACAGTAGATTCTTTCTTCAAACAGCTAACCTTCTCTCTGCAGAATCTTGTAGATCTGCGACCTCAAAATGAATTCCGATCCTGCTATTGCAGATGGTAATTGCTTCAGCTATCTCTCAGAATGAATTCTGATCCTGCTATTGCAGATGGTAATTGCTCCAGCTACCTCCTTCCCAGCAGGTTCTTTGTGCAAAACCCCTTCTTCAGGCTCGACAAAAATGGCGAGGAAGAAGATGATGTTCGCCTGCCATTCTTCTCGTTTTCACAAAAACTAAACAAGGAATCGAATCGATTGTTGTTCTGGCCGATTTGCTCCCTTTTATACCCTGAAGGCCAATTGAGCAGTGGGTCCCACCACCATGATTGATGGATGAGATTAAGCCATCCAGCGTATGCTTTCCATTTAATCTTGATTTAACTGCTCCTTGCTGTGTGTGGGCCCAAACACTTTATGATGGAAATATTCCATGGAAAGTGCAGAAGATGATGACAGCTGGCTGCCAATGTATCTTGCAGTAATTACACAATTTGAATTTTGGTTGACAATTTGACGTTGCTGACGTCAGCATGACTCAACATCTCTCTGGACTTAAACAAAATTCAATCATCAGAACCACACGCATTAAGTGAGTAGGTATCACTCAATGCCATAACACTTATAGAAAATTCTAAGTATTGAGCTCGACGAAAGCTGAGCTCTGTTCGACGAACATCGAGCTCAGGTCGACGAAAGTATAAGTTCAGTTCGACGAACTGTGGACTTAGTTTGATAAAAGGCTGAACTGAGTTCGACAAACTCCAGGCTATACTAAGTAATTTGGCTTTGTTCGACGAATGCTGAGCTCAGTTAGACGAGGCTGAGCTCGATGAAAGTCAAGCTGTCCACGCTTTTGGACTTAGCCAAATTTTTGCTACAAGGCGTTGAGAGCGTTGAGTGAGCTTGCCCGACTCAATGCTATTTGCCTTAACAAAACTTTATGCGTCTTGGCGTTGAGAGAGTAAGCTTCACTCAACGCCAAACTACTTAACATACTTTTCCATTATCTGGCATTGAGTGAGTATGCTACACTCAACGCCTGTGGACTTAGTCAAACTTTTGCCCAACTTTTCTTTGGAGTTGACTAGCACAACAACACTCAATGCTAAAGCTGTATGACGTTGAGTGAGTAGTCCACACTCAACGCCTGTGGACTTAGCCACATTTTAATCCAATTTCTCTAGGCTTAGACTGACTCAGCCTGACTCACAGCCTTTTTATTGTATGGCTTTGAGTGAGTAGACTACACTCAATGCCTATGGACTTACGAAAATTTCTACAATGCAAAATAGAATCCATACCTCTGGCATTGAGTGAGCTTGCTCAACTCAATGCCTGTGGACTTAGTCAATTTTTGCTATGTCCAACAACCACTTATTATGTCCACATGTCCAATCAATGTGATATGGACAACCTACACTCAAACCTAAAATGCACATCAAATACAGTTGATGTGTGTGTCATTGACCAGTTTGACTTCTCACAAATCAGGGACATTGGGTACAATGGACCCAATGGGGTCTCGTACCACTTCCTAAGTGGTCTGCCTCTAGCCTCTTTGCCATGTCAATTATCTCTACAAAGCTGGAGTCTGCTATAAACAAAAGGGATTGCCTCAGGGGGTCTCACAAGCCTTTGTATAACCGTTTAGTGTATCCTCTGTCATCCAACTCATAGGAGTCAGCAAATCTAGCAAGATGCTGAAACTCTCGGTGGTACTCTATTATTGACTTGGATCCCTGCTTCAGCTGCATGAATCTTTCTTCAATTTAATCTTGAGCTGACGAAAGGATAAAGTGCTCTAAGAAAACTCTAGAAAACTCGCTCCAACTAATATCCGCGTAGACTCTTCCTTGGAAGGTGGAGCCCATGAGAGACTTCCACCACCTTTTCATATGTAGTTCCAGAAGTGACACTGCCAGGGTCACAACCATATTGTTCGGACATCTAATTCTCGCCATCAGCTCTTGTAGAGTGTCGAGCCATTCCTCCATTCGTACTGTCGACTCTATCCCAAGGTAGGCAG
This sequence comes from Platanthera zijinensis, assembly GCA_039513925.1. Taxonomy (NCBI): domain Eukaryota; kingdom Viridiplantae; phylum Streptophyta; class Magnoliopsida; order Asparagales; family Orchidaceae; genus Platanthera; species Platanthera zijinensis. The sequence continues at coordinate 79,045,262 of CM077097.1, forward strand.
GAGGGGAGAGAGCTCGGAAAGTGCTCAACCAATTAGAGCCCGACACTTTTTGTTGTACAGGGGCTTGTTGGGACCTAAAGACATCCAAGATAACTGTGACCGTATGTCCTAGCTCCGATTGCTGAAACTGTGTGGGTACAGACGGGGCGAGAGTTCCCCCCACTGCCTCAACGTGCACTGGGATCTACACATAAGCTACAAACCTAAGGTCAGGTTGGCTAATCTTAAGGTCAAAATTGGACATACTTAGTGTGAATTACATATGGACACACCACTACTTCCGCTAAGTCAGTTTGTCCCCAAACTGACTAATTGAACGGGGGTTTCCCCATTGTTGAATGTCTTCTTTAGTTCAGGATACTAGCAATCTAATACCATTGGTAAGACCCCCCTCTCGGAACACAAGACACGACATGAGGGGAGTCGTATGCCCAGAACAACCATCTTGCAGTAGCGTTAGCACATGAGCTAGCCTGTACTACAAGACGCCTATCCTACCGGCTATAAACAATATAAATCATTGCCAACCCAACCAAGAATATAAAACAGAAGTCAAATCCACACATAAGTATAATAGTCCAAAAGAAAAGTACATCAAATAAAAGAAGCATCAACAAGCTTCTATAATATTAGAGTACAAGAACAAGAATGCTGAAAGTATATCACAAGAATCTCTCAAAGACTCACATCAGTAATGGACGGAAACGATGGTACCGTCACATCAGGCCCTGTCGTCCTGGCCTGGCAGCCCTCCTACAAAACCTACTGCTCTATCCGTGGGGTTTCCTCCGAAAAAGGAAGGCGTAGAAACCGTTAGTCAAAAAGACTAAGTGGCTGTCACATCCGCTCCCCCAGCGACTCCTCGGCACTAGGCGGTGAAAGGAACAAGGGTGCAATATATATATATATAAACAGTAGTATAAATAGGTGACAGGGATCAATCAATATATGTGAATAATCAAAGTGAGTACAACAAGTGAGTATAGTAATCTACACTAGCAGTTCTACCATCAACCGCAGTATATAAGTGTAAATCTACAACAGTAAGTAACTTAACTTATATGAATGCACATACAGATATATAAGTTAAGGACCAGCTCAAAGGTAAAGTAACTCATCGTATAGGAGTGCCCATACAAACTTATATGATGAGTATCTTATGAATGTAATGTATGTAATGATATGAATGAAATGCAATGACTCACCCATGATCATGCACATGCAACTGCAATGTTGACACAGACTTATATTTCCCACTTTTTGAGCAAGTAACAAACCTTTCAGGTGTCAACCGCCATGGCCAGATGGTGATAGTAGAGCGAGCTTCTCCACTACTAGGGGGCATCCACACTACCAAGCCTAGGCCCCCGTGCTCCTCAATGCTAAGAACACAACAACAGAGCTCACATGTGTACTACGACTCAGAGGGGTCTTGGGTAGATGTGCACCAAGAACACAGCATAAACTGGCCTATCATCGTGGCACAGAAGGTGCCTCTATGAACATATTACAAAAGTACCAAGGCCAACCGTCCACTAGTACGGAGGGTGCCTCGGGAAGTAAACACCGAGGACCAAGGCCCAACCATGTAAGTCTATCTGACAGCTCCCGTCGGTGTGATGACTAGCGAGCCCATAGCACTGACGCACTATCCTTAACCCAGGATTATGACACCACGTGTCAACTCACACCGCATGCAATTTCACATATAAGTGTTCCACTTCAAGTACTTTTTGTTTAACCACATCTCGTGCTCAACAGTTGCAAGGGATCCAAACCGAGTCTCTTATCAACATGTCATTTTAGTGCGGCAAACACCCTCGCACTTCCAATCCTTCCACATGTCCTTCACAACAACATAATTATACTTCACATATTTATCAATCATTTGATTATCATAATTACATATAGACTATGGTCACCTAACTTTAACCTCGACTGGGTACAATCTCTTTACCAAGTTCAAACCAGTGGTGCACATATGGATCTATCAACTAAATGTCAACAAGCATTTGTTCATCGCAATTTTTACCAATCATGTACTGCAAACTTCAAACCAATCTCATCATTAATTTACCATGACTTATCCGTCAGATTCAAAGCCAATTCAACATAAACTCGAGAACTATATGTGCAAGAAAGATTACTATATAGCAACTTCGATCGGGGATTATTGAGGCTACAGGAATCCGGTGAAGGCATGTAACCACTCAATGGAATTGTATTTCTAAGGGCTACGACTTTTGTGTTTAGTTGAAAGCCCAGATTTAGCTGCATCGTGTCCTAAAACGGCCTCGAAGTTTGATGCGCACAGAAAACAGATTTTTGCGGGCATCTTCAAGCAAAATGAACGACATCGGTTCATATTCCTCCTCTACCCAATATTCTCAAATCACATCCAGAAATCCTCCTCCCTTATTCACCCTCATAGGGCAACTTCTCTTCACAAAACCAGCCCCGATCTTAATACAGAAGGAAGGAGCGATTGAAAAGTCTAATTCCTAGGACACAAGTCCCAGCATGGCCTCTTCCTAGAAACCTTCTTCTTACAAATCAAGACTCTTTTGAGTCGTTATCTCTCCTAGGAATAACTAAAGATCTAGCACCAAGGGAGAGGGTAGGAAGCACGCCTCATTTCCGGCATTTTTGGCTATGGACCTCGTCACTCTTCTTTGTGACATCTTCTTCTCCTTCATTGACGTTTATTCTTTGTTGGAATGAAGATTGGATCCAGCGATCTGCTCCTCTTCCGTCGGTTTTGGCACAAGTTTGCATAGTAATGGCTCAGCAAGGACAACTGTTCAGCAACTTGTATAGAGGCGGCTAGGGTTTTCCTCATGTCCCTTCTATAATGAGAAGTTAGGATTACTGCCTAGCCATGTGTTAGCCTGACATTGGATCGTCTAATATTACTTTAAATGAGTCATTTTGAAATGACCCAGCCCATTTATGTCGATTTGGCGCAATTCCCGAAAATTCGGTTCAACAGCGGCCGAAAATTCGCCCAAGGCAAAGTTTTTTCTAAGTTAAATGGCGTTCGTTGAATTTTAGCCCAGTTCGACAAATCAGCGCTCGACGAATTCAGCGTTCAATCAATTTTCCTGAGTTTGATGAATCAGCGCTTGACGACTTGCGTTCGACGAATTTACCAGTGTTCGACGAATCATCGCTCGACGAATATGGGCATTCGATGAATTTTAGCCTGAGTTTGACGAATCAACGCTTTCCAAATTTCGGCGTTCGACGAATTACCTGAGTTCACCGAATTAGTGATTGACGGATTTTGGCGTTCGACGAATTACCTGAGTTCGAGGAATCGGTGGTCGATGAATTTCGGTGTTCGATGAATTTTTGCCTGAGTTCGACAAATTATCCTCAGCCTATGGCGTTGAGTGGTGTTGAGTCTACTTAATGCTCTCAATGCCTTAACCCACCAGAAACTTTCTAAGTTAAATGGCATCAAGAGAGTTGGACTCAACGCTCTTGACGCCTTAACCCGCGAAAATAAACTAAGTTACATGGCATCGAGTTCATTGAGTCCACTCAACGCTCTTGACTCCTAACCCGCTAGAATTTCTCTAAGTTAATTCCTAATCTAGTCATTGAGTCCCGTCGACTTACTCGATTCTCCCCGAACCTCAGTCAATTTTCTTCACTCATAACACGTGCAAGGGGTCTGGCATGAAATGGGACGTTACAAATATTAACCATTATCAATTAACTTCCAAAACAAGACTTGCGAAGTTACTATGTATGGTCGTCAATCAACCCGATCTGAGGTTTGAAAAAACTATCGGAAAAATAACTCAAGACCTCTTCATCGAGTATCGTCGAGTATAGCTGAGTATACTCACTGAACTAGTAGTGATATTCGACGAAATTTACTTAGAGAAATTCAGTTTAATCCAGCTTGCCACTCAACGCCATGCTCAACTCATACACGACGAATTCGACAAGTAACGGCTTGTATACTCGACAAATTCGATGAGTATCGGCTAGCTCACTCAATGCACTCGACACCATCAATGTAGTCGACGCACTTGATGCACTCGACACACTCGACGTACTCGCCGCCATCTATGCAGTCGATGCACTCGACGCACTTGACGCACTCGACGCTGTGATAGTCATCGAATTTTGTCTTAGAAAATCCAGAGAAGTAGCATCGAGATGATTCGACGAATTTGGCGTGTATTAACATGTATATTCGACGAATTCGGCGAGTATCGTTAGATACATTCGACGAATTCGACGAGTATACTTGATGATACTCGACAAATTTTACTCAACTATTTTTCCAACTTTCAGATATTCTACCACAAGTACATATGATAAATTAGACGAGTGCTAGTAAGTATATACGACGAATTTGACGAGTATCAATGAGTATACTCGACAAATTCGACGAATATCCCTTACAATATTCGACGATTTCGACGAATATCACTTACAATATTCGACGAATTTTACTTTGGTAAAATTTCTGTTCTCCTTAATTCAAGTCCTTCTCCTTCCTTGATCCTTCTCATGCACTTAAGATAGAAGTACACCCCCAATAGAGATATTACACTTGAGTCAACACATTGGCCTACACAATAAAGATTACATTATATAGTCTTGTGTTTATTGACCCACTATGACCTGATATTGGTGTGTACTTAGCAATGTAGACCTGCAAGTACATAACTTAAAATACAACATCAAATACAATCTCAATTCATCTTGGCTTAACTGGACCCTTCTTCAAATCAGGGTTATTGTGGATACAATACCCAACAATCTCCCCCTATTTGAAGAGGTCAGAATCTTATAAGCTAAGGTGAATTGCATAAATAATAATACTAATGCATAAAACTTAAAAGATATATAAAATTTAAACTAAGCGCACATTCCAGTAAAAATATTTAAATTATATATATATATATCAAAGTGTTTAATGTTTGGGGGTAACCACAACCACACATAATAACTAAAACATAAAACCATCAGTCCTGCCTGCCCTAGCTATTCTTGTAACAACCCATTTCATTCTAGACCCCTCGCACGCATTTTGAGCCAAGAGAATTGCCTCAGGTTCGGGAAGTGTCGAGTGAGTCGACCAAACTCGACGATTAGATCAGGAATTTACTTAGAAAACATCTCGGCTCGGGGAATTGAGTGCATTTAGTGCACTCAACCCCATGGATTTATTGGCGTTGAGTGCGTTGAGTGCACTCAATGCCATTTTACTTAGCAAAATAATCTTGCTCGGGCATTGAGTGTGTTGAGTGCACTCAACGCCGTAGACTGATTGGCGTTGAGTGCACTCAATGCCATTTTACTTAGAAAGACTTCAGGAAGCGTCGAGAGAGTCGACTACACCCTATTCGTCGAACTGGATAAATCCGTTCGACGTTCGTCCAAAGGATATAGCTAGTCGTCCATCGAATATTCCCGAAATCCATTCAACATTCGTCAAACTCTGTTCGACGAAAGGATATAGCAAGCCGTTTGTCAAATATTCCCGAAATCCGTTTGATGTTCGTCGAAATCCGTTCGACGAAAGGATACATCAAGCCGTTCGTCGAATTTCCCGAAATCCATTTGACGTTCGTCGAACTACGTTCGATGAAATGATACAGCAGGCCATTCATCGAATTTCCCGAAATCTGTTCGACGTTCTTCAAACTCCGTTCGACATTCGTTGAAATGCACTCAACGATTTTAACTTAAAGTGTTGTGCATGCATACGATATTGAGTTGTGTTGAGGAAACTCGACAATTCGTCGAGTAGGAATATTTTACTCGATGTATTTGACTTGGAAGATATTCTGACACTGTCTGCTAACAAGTCGGTCTGAACCAGACTTTCCGGATTTGCGCCAAAATGAGTATAGCTCACGCGTCTTTTCAATATGATGTATTTAAAGTTATAAAGAGGGGTCCAATAGCAGGCCGACAAGTGCCTAGCAGTTAACCCTAATTCCTAATATAAAAGAGAATTATAGAAACAAACCCTAGCCATAACTATCATCATTCATCCTTGCCGAGCCTATTTCCTATGCCGAAACTGACGGAAGAGGAGCATATCGCAGGAGCCGACCTTCTTTCTCGTAAAGGACAAACATCAATGAGGGAGAAGAAGATGCCGCAAAGAAGAGTGACGAGATCCATGGCCGGAAATGATGTGTGCTTCCTACCCTCTCCCTTGGTGCTAGATCTTTATTTATTCCTAGGAGAGATATCGAATCAAAGGAGTATTTATTTGCGAGAATAAGATTTTCTAGGGAAGAGGCCATATTAAGTCTTGTGACCTAAAGATTAGACGTCTTCAACCTCTCATTTCTTCAATATGAAGATGGTGGCTGGTTTCGTGAAGAGAAAGTGGCCCTATGAGGGTGAATAAGGGAGGAGGATTTTTGGATGTGATTTGGGAATATTGATTAGAGCAGAAAGACAAACCGCTGCCGTTCGTTTCACATTAAGATGCGCGCAGAAATCTGCTTTCTGCGCGAAGTGAACTTCGAGTCCATTTTCGGACATGATGCGGCGAGATCTGGGCTTTTGACTAAACACAAAAGTCATAGACCTTGGAAATAACTTTCCAACAAGTGGTTACACGTCTTCAATCAAAGTTTGTAGCTTCGAGAAAGTCTGATCAAACTTGCTAGACTGTAAACGTTCAAAAACTTGTTTTCTGCACGCAACAAACTTCGAGGCTGATTTTAAGTACTCTATTGTCTGATCTGGGTGCTGGACCGAATATCAAAGTTTTAGTCCTTGGAAATACCTTTCCAACAGATGATTATACGTTTTCATACGAGTCCTGTAGAGTTGGGAATTTCCAGTCGAAGATGCAGTACAGTCAAGTATTATGTGCATGTTCTCGGGTAAGTGTAGAGCCAGGTTTTGAATCTAGCAGAGAAGTCTTGGTAAATTAATGATGAGGTTGGCTTGAAGTTTGCTGTACATAATTGGTAGTGATTGTGATGAACAAATTGGCTGTTGGCATTTAGTTGATAGATCCATATGTGCACGAATGGTTTGAATTTTGTAAAGAGATTGTATCCAGCTGAGGTTAAAGTTAGGTGACCATAGTCTATATGAAATTATGATAATCAAATGGTTGTTGAACATGTGAAATACAATTATGTTGATGTGAAGGACATATGGAAGGTGTAACGTCCCGATTCACACTAGGCCCCTTGTGCTCGCTTTTGAGTCAGGAGAGCTGATTAAGGCTTAGAGAGTGTAGGCGATCAGGCGCGCACTCGTGAAGAAAAGAGAAGTTGGGCATGTGTAGGACATGGGTAGAGATACGGGTGTGTCCCTACCCATGTGTCGTGTCATTGAGTGGCATGGTGCTGAGTGATAGGAAAATGGAGTTGAGTGGACTGTCCCGAGAAGGACACGGGTAGAGATACGGGCGTGTCCCTACCCGTGTGTCATGACTTTGAGTGAAATGGCATTGAGTGGATTGTCCAGAGAAGGAAATGGGTAGAGACACGAGCGTATCCTTACCCGTGTGCCGTGGCGTTGAGTGGCATGGTGTTGAGTGATAATAAAATGGCGTTGAGTGGACTGTCCCGAGAAGGACACGGGTAGAGACACGGGCATGTTGTAACACCCCAAAACTTGGAAGGGGAGTCGACGGCATCGTTTTAGCCGAGTTTGGGTTTTGGAGCAGGTGACACGGGCGTGTCAGGGCGTGACACGGGCGTGTCAGGGCGTGGTCGACCGCGGAGCTTGTGGTCGACGTTTTGAGGGTCGACGTTCGTCGAGCTCAGGAACACGGCCTGGGACACGGGCGTGTCCCTGGCCGTGTCCTTCTCGGGCTGTTTGCAGGATTTATTCTGCTAGGCGTGACACGGGTCAGGACATGGCCGTGTCGGGTCTGACACGGGCGTGTCGAAGGTCGTGTCTTTGGCCGTGTCTTTGGCCGTGTCTTTGGCCGTGTCCTTCTCTGACTAGGAAAGTTGGTCGGTGGGGGCGTGACACGGGTCTCGACACGGGCATGTCAAAGGCGACACGGGCGTGTCGGAGGCCGTGTCAACGGCCGTGTGCTGGTTTTCGAATCGGTCGAGACGGCGAGTGGTTGACACGGCCCTGCACACGGCCGTGTGCCAACCCGCGTTCGGCCCAGATTTTGTTATTTTGGGTTCCGATCGTGGCCGTCCGTTTCTTTGATATGAGATCCAACGGTGGGGAGCCTCCCTGGGCGGTTTAAGGCCGGGAATAGGGTTTCAAACCCTCATTTTCCATTTGGCTTTATCTCTCTTGATTCTAGAGAGAAGGGAGAGCAAGGAGGAGGAAGAAGGCCAAGTTCCGGCCACCGGCGAAGCTTCGGAGGTCCGTTTCGCGAGCAGAGTTCAGATCCGCGGAGGTGGGAGCGTTGCGGTGGTTTTCAACCGAGCAAATCTTCTTCATGGCTAGGAATAGGGGACGGAAGGTAACGACACTTCTCCTCTCAGTTTTTAGGATTTAGGATGCATGAATAGCATCCCCTTCCTTTCATATTTTGAGCACCGAATCTCTCAAATGAGAGGGATTCGTGTAGCCTAGGTTCAAGAGGAACCTCCGGGTTGAGTATGTTCATCCTGGCATGCTTTGCATTAGAGATCCGCTCCGTTAGCGGATTAGGCTTTGTGGGTGAAGCCGTGGTCGCGACCGTTAGTCCGACCCGGTGATGTCGCATAGTGAGATTCGGGGATTCGGTAGAAATCCGTTGCGGCAATACGCCGTTGTATGTATGCGTTTTCCCCCTTATATTTGAGTGAGTACTCGTGGTCGGAACCGGACAAGGTTAGCTCCGTGTTGTGCGGTAGATGGTTTCCTTGGAGCACGGGAAAGATACGGTGCGAATGGTGATTGGGGTGGGGAAACCTTTGTTTGTGCTGTGCAAAGGCACGGCTATGTCTCCGTGGTCGGCTGGCTATCCCGTGATGCGCAAGTCATGTGGGGAAAGTGTCCCGACGAGACTAGCCCCTTGTGTGGGACTGACGAGAATGTCGAGCGGAGGGCAAGCCCGGGCAATGTGGCCATGAGCGGGTGGGGTCCAACAAGGCTTCTTAGAATCGGTCAGTGTGAGACGGAACCCTGACGTGCGAAGTCAGAATATGCGGGCAAGCCCGGGGTATATGAACCTTGTGCGGGTGGGGCCTTCGCAAGGTTCTGTGTGACGACGTGTGTGCCGTTAGGGACATGGTGGTTCCCTTGTGTTTGCGGCTTTAAGCCAATGGGGAAATGGAAGTACCCAGTGTTTGATGTTATGCTAGATACATACGAGCTAGGGTGCCTTGGGTGAAACCCGGGTTGCATTCATGTTGCATAGTAGGCCCCTTTCACTTTGTACAAAACATAGAGAACATGTATGCTGTATGAGACATCCAAGCCTATTTTCCCGCTTTATTATATATACTCTTTTGGTATACAAAGTGCTAACTTGCAGGTGGAGTGGTACCCCGGGGTCCGTTAGGGACGGCCGGGAGGAGATGTGTTTGTTACACAGTAGAGGTCAGCCTTTGCTGACCCACGTTACTTCAAATCCTTACAGGGCAAGGGTCGCATGCAGGAGCTAGCGCGCCGGGCGAAAAGCCCTAAGCCTCATGAAGTATTGCTGTGCTTGACTATTTTCTTTTCCTTGTTTTGCTGTTGTTGTTTGACTATGTCCGGCTTGCATGCCGAGGTAGCCTAGGGGTGTTTGGCACTTTTTATATTTGGACTTATATTGTGTAAGGCCTTAAGGCCATTTGATACTCTTCTGTTAGTGGAGAACTTCTGTCTGTTAGTGTTCTGTTTCCGCTGTGTTTGTCTGGAGTTTTGAGATTGGGTAGTTTTATATCATCTTTTAATACTAAAGCTGTGGCGTCCGTATGCTGTGGGGCCCCGGCCGGACCCATATTATATGGTCTTTACAGGGGAGGTGTTACAATTTGGTATCAGAGGGAGGTTTGCGTTCCAATGAGAAGATTCGCGGATGAAAGTATAAGTCGAGTCGCGTATAAGAAGTTATCCACATAGGAGTATCGCGGGACCATGTGTGTCTTTGTATTCGAGTCTTGTGATTAGAGACTGATTTGCGTTTTCTTGCTTGTGTTTAGAGTGCAAGCAACGAGGCTGGGACCTCGAGGCCAAGAGAAGAGCTCTCGGCAAGTAGTGCGACTGCGCAAGGTCCGCTAGGGATGGTGGTCACACCGGCCGACTTCTGCCGTATGCTTGCAGAAGCGATGGTGGCGGCCCAAGCTGCAGCGACAGCACAGGTAGCAGCTCCCGTTGCTCAAGTAGCAACTCCTGCTACCCCGGACACGGCAGCGACCGTGTCGGTCAAGGAAGCCAGGCCGGCAGAGCCGCAGGCCGAGAGAGTGGTTGTCGGGCATGGGGACCGGCAAATGAAGTACTTTCTGAGTTTCCACCCTCCAACCTTCAAGGGAATCCGCACGCCCACAGATGCAGAGGATTGGTGGGCTAGAATTCAGGAGCTTCTGAGGGCGGCAGAGGTGCCAGATGAGAAAAATGCAGAGTTCGCAGCCTTTATGTTGGAGGGAGATGCCAAGTTATGGTGGGTGAGCCACAGTGGCCGGCAGTTTCTAGGACGCACACCGTCCATCGAGGAGTTTGGGAATGCCTTCCTGAAGAAGTACATTCCCGCCTCAACGAGGTTAGCCCTCCAGAGGCAGTTTCTACATCTGGTGCAGCGAGACAAGTCAGTGGATGAGTATGTTCAGGAATTTACTCGCTTGGGTCGTTATGCAGGGACGACCATGGCAGATGATGAAGAGAGGGACAATCTCTTCTATCATGGATTGAGGGAGAATCTAAGACAACCCCTCATATCGATGAAACGTGCGGGTTTCAACGAATTGGTGGAGGCGGCCCGAATTTTGGAGAGTGACATGGAGCGATCCCAGCGTCGCAAGGGTTTCACACCCAAACAGGGGGAGGAGAAGAAGCCTGCTCAGTCCCATGGAAAGGCGGAAGGGAGCCGATGGAAGAAGAAGCATTCCCCATATAAGTCGGGCGAGAAAAGTAATTGGACGTCTGGAGGGTCACGCTCTAAGGGACCGCAGACGTGTTACAGTTGTGGCAAGCCAGGACACATAGCAAGATTTTGTACCCAAGGGGGCGCTGATGAGCAAGAGCCAAGGCAGGAGCAGACCGTACGCTCCGGACCCAGTGCAGCAGAGAAGGGGAAGATGGCGGAGTCGAGTGCTTCCCGGTTTCAACCAGTGCAGCCAAGGGCCTACAACCTTGGGCAGCAGGAAGCAATCCGCCAAATCGATGTGGTGACAGGTATGAGAGTTCAACCTGCACCGTAGATTTCTTCCATTCAAGCCTTTTTATGTTTGTTGCATGTGTGTAGGCTTTGTAGTGGTATCTGGGTACCCCGCTAGAGTACTTTTTGATACGGGAGCGTCGCACTCCTTCCTTGCGGAAAGTTTCACCCGGAGGATTGGAGTTGAGTCCTTCGTAACGGACTCAGAGTTGAAAGTGCGCATGCCCAATGGGTCATCTATGACAACCAGGGCTAAAGGGCGGATTTGTTGGAGTCTTGAGGGAGTCGACTTCATATTGGTAGTGGCGATCTTGCCGTTGTCCGAGTACGATGTGATTTTGGGGATGGATTGGCTAGCGGAGCAGCGTACCAGTATCGACTGTTTGTCCAAGGTGGTAACCCTAAAGGGGCGTGGGGCAAGCGGAAATCAAGTTTGAGGGCCTGCATGGAGTGGCCTGTTCCCTAGTTTCGACACTTCAACTAGTGCGAGCTGTTAACCAGGGGGGTGTAGCTCTAGTAGCGTTGTTGGAGGTTAGCCTTTCCAGGCTGTCTCTTGGAGAAGTGCCCGTGGTGGCGGAGTTTGGAGATGTTTTTCCTGAGGAGCTACCGGGAGCACCTCCTCGGCGGGAGATTGATTTCTCCATCGAGTTAGTGCTCGAGGCTAGACCGGTGTCATGTCCACCCTTTAGGATGGCACCAAAGGAGTTGGCCAAGCTTAAGGTTCAGTTGCAGGAGATTTTGGAGCAAGGGTATATCAGTCCCAGCTCTTCACCGTGGAGTGCGTCGGTGTTATTTGTAAAGAAGAAGGACGGTAGTATGCGTCTGTGCATAGACTACCGAGAGTTGAACAAATTGACTGTCAAGAATAAGTATATGATTCCTCGGATAGACGATCTCTTTGACCAGTTGGTGGGGTCGGTGGTGTACTCCAAGTTGGACTTGAAGTCCGGATATTATCAGTTGCGGATTCGTGACGAAGACATACCCAAGACCGCGTTTGGTACGAGGTATGGTCATTTTGAGTTTTCGGTGATGCCGTTAGGGCTGAGGAACGCGCCGTCCGTGTTCATGGACTTGATGAACCGAGTGTTCCGCGAATATTTGGACTGGTTCGTAGCCGTCTTTATCGATGACATATTGGTGTATTCCAAGTCGGAAGCAGAGCACGAGTCGCACTTGCGGACAGTATTGCAAGTATTGAGAGAGAACCAGCTTTATGCGAAGTTCTCCAAGTGCGAGTTCTTGTTGGAGAAAGTGGCATTTCTAGGCCATGTGATTAGTGGGGATGGGGTGGCGGTAGATCCAACGAAAGTAGAAGCCATCAGAGAGTGACCAGTTTTGAGGACCGTGTCGGAAGTCCGAAGTTTTCTTGGACTAGCCGGATACTACCGAAGGTTTGTGGAAAACTTTTCGCGGATAGCTCTACCCCTCACTTCACTAACTCGCAAGGATCAGAAGTTTGTATGGACTCAAGAGTGCAATCAGGCGTTTGAAACCCTGAAGGAAAGGCCAATGACGGCGCCGATCCTAAGTCTACCAAAGGGGACCGAAGGGTTCCAGATTTTCAGCGACGCATCTGGATGCGGTTTAGGGTGCGTGTTGGTGCAGCACGGTAGTGTGATAGCTTTTGGGTCGAGGCAGCTGAAGCCTCATGAGAGAAATTACCCCGTCCATGATTTGGAGTTGGCGGCGGTAATTTTTGCTTTGAAGTTGTGGAGGCACTACGTTTATGGTGCAAAGGTGGAGATCTTCACGGATCACAAGAGTCTGAAGTATCTCCTAGATCAGAAGGACCTAAATATACGGCAGCGTAGGTGGGTCGAGTTCCTTGGGGACTATGAGGTGGCGATTCAGTACAGGCCAGGGAAAGCCAATGTGGTGGCAGATGCTTTGAGTAGGAAATACTCAGGGCAAGGAAATTGGATTGAAGCTCACGATGAGCGGTTAAGGCGGGACTGGGAGCCCCTTGGTTTGGAATGTGTGGCAAGAGGCGAGTCTAGCGTGGCTCGACTAAATTGGATTGAGATGCAGAGTGACTTATGTGATCGTATTCGGGAAGCGACCCGTGTAGATGCGGAGTTCCAACCTTTCGTGGGGGAAGCTCTAAAGGGCGAGGGTAGCGCTTGGGAGATGGTTGATGGGATCCTGAGGAAGGGCGGAAGGATTTGTGTACCGCAGTTCGGCAAGCTACGCGAGGAGTTGAGGTTTGAGGCCCACTTCACTAAGTACTCCATTCACCCGGGTAGTACAAAGATGTACTTGGATTTGAAGAAGTCCTATTGGTGGCCTGGGATGAAGCGGGACGTAGCTTTGTGTGTGAGTCTGTGCCAAACTTGTGCCTTGGTGAAGGCCGAGTGTCAGAAGCCGAGCGGGTTCTTGAAGCCTCTTCCAATCCCCGAATGGAAGTTTGATGACATCTCCATGGATTTTGTGCATGGGTTGCCTATATCGCAGCAGGGTAATGATGCCATTTGGGTGATTGTGGACCGCTTGACCAAAGTGGCACATTTCATCCCAAACCGGAAGGAGGACGGTGTGGAAAAGTTGGTGGAGTTGTACGTCAGCAATATTGTACGACTTCATGGGATTCCGAAGAGTATAGTCAGCGACCAGGATGGACGTTTCACGTCTAAGGATTGGCGGTTGGTGCAGAAGAGCTTGGGCACAAAACTCAAGTTCAGTACGGCCTTTCATCCTCAAACCGATGGGCAAACTGAGAGAACGAACCGTACTTTGGAAGATATGCTAAGGATGTGTACTCTCGACTTCGGCAAGAAGTGGGAGGATCACCTCTTCATGGTGGAGTTTGCTTATAACAATAGTTACCAAGCTAGTATCAAGATGGCGCCATACGAAGCTCTGTATGGGAGGCGGTGTCGAACACCGATGTCTCGGACAGAGGCAGAAGACACCAAGCTTTTGGGGAAAGAAGTGGTAGCCGACGCTAGTGAGCTAGTGCGGACCATCCAAGAGCGCATGAAGGTAGCTCAAGATTGGCAGTCGAAGTATTTCAATGCTCGCCACAGGCATGTGGAATTCGTTGTGGGCGACTGGGTGTATCTTAAGATCAAGCCGTTCAAAGGCGTTTCGCGAATTCGCCGACTCAAGAAGCTGAGTCTGAGATTTTTGGGACCATTCAAGGTCATCGAGCGAGTGGGAGAGGCAGCGTACCAGTTGGCGTTGTCCACAGAGCTAAGTGGATTGCATGACGTTTTTCACGTCTCAGTCCTGAGGAAAGCTTTGTTAGAAGCCAGCGTGGTGATTGAGCCGACGGCGGTGCCGGTAGAGGAAGACTTGAGGACGCGAGTTCATCCAATCGAGATAGAAGACTCAGAGGTTCGGCAATTGCGGAACAAGGAGGTCAGACTCGTAAAGGTCCGTTGGGACAACTGTGGCTGCGAGGAGCTCTCATGGGAGCGAGAGCAGGCCATGCTGGAGGAGTACCCCGAGCTTTTCTCCTCAGGTACCGTTTAGTTTTGTTTACCTTCCATGTTTTAAATTTCGGGACAAAATTCTTGTAAGGGGGGGGGGGGGATTGTAACACCCCAAAACTTGGAAGGGGAGTCGATGACGTCGTTTTAGCCAAGTTTGGGTTTTGGAGCAGGTGACACGGGCGTGTCAGGGCGTGACACGGGCGTGTCAGGGCGTGGTCGACCGCGGAGCTTGTGGTCGACATTTTGAGGGTCGACGTTCGTCGAGCTCAGGAACATAGCCTGGGACACGGGCGTGTCCATGGCCGTGTCCTTCTCGGGCTGTTTGCAGGATTTATTCTGCTAGGCGTGACACGGGTCAGGACACGGCCGTGTCGGGCCTGACACGGGCGTGTCGAAGGCCGTGTCTTTGGTCATGTCCTTCTCTGACTGGGAAAGTTGGTCGGTGGGGCGTGACACGGGTCTCGACACGGGCGTGTCAAAGGCAATACGGGCGTGTCAGAGGCTGTGTCAACGGCCGTGTGCTGGTTTTTGAATCGGTCGAGACGGCGAGTGGTTGACACGGCCCTGCACACGGCCGTGTGCCAACCCGTGTTCGGCCCAGATTTTGTTATTTTGTGTTCCGATCGTGGCCGTCCGTTTCTTTGATATGAGATCCAACGGTGGGGAGCCTCCCTGGGCGGTTTAAGGCCGGGAATAGGGTTTCAAACCCTCATTTTCCATTTGGCTTTATCTCTTTTGATTCTAGAGAGAAAGGAGAGCAAGGAGGAGGAAGAAGGCCAAGTTCCGGCCGCCGGCGAAGCTTCGGAGGTCCGTTTCGTGAGCAGAGTTCAGATCCGCAGAGGTGGGAGCGTTGCAGTGGTTTTCAACTGAGCAAATCTTCTTCATGGCTAGGAAGAGGGGACGGAAGGTAACGACACTTCTCCTCTCGGTTTTTAGGATTTAGGATGCATGAATAGCATCCCCTTCCTTTCGTATTTTGAGCACCAAATCTCTCAAATGAGAGGGATTCGTGTAGCCTAGGTTCAAGAGGAACCTCCGGGTTGAGTATGTTCATCCCGACATGCTTTGCATTAGAGATCCGCTCCGTTAGCGGATTAGGCATTGTGGATGAAGCCGTGGTCGCGACCGTTAGTCCGACCCGGTGATGTTGCATAGCGAGCTTCGGGGATTCGGTAGAAATCCGTTGCGGCAATACGTCGATGTATGTATGCGTTTTCCCCCTTATATTTGAGTGAGTACTCGTGGTCGGAACCGGACAAGGTTAGCTCCGTGTTGTGCGGTAGATGGTTTCCTTGGAGCACGGGAAAGACACGGTGCGAATGGTGATTGGGATGGGGAAACCTTTGTTTGTGCTGTGCAAAGGCGTGGCTATGTCTCCGTGGTCGGCTGGCTATCCCGTGACGCGCAAGTCATGTGGGGAAAGTGTCCCGGCGAGACTAGCCCCTTGTGTGGGACTGACGAGAATGTCGAGCGGAGGGCAAGCCCGGGCAATGTGGCCATGAGCGGGTGGGGTCCAGCAAGGCTTCTTAGAATCGGTCAGTGTGAGACGGAACCCTGACGTGCGAAGTTAGAATGTGCGGGCAAGCCCGGGGTATATGACCCTTGTGCGGGTGGGGCCTTTGCAAGGTTCCGTGTGACGGCGTGTGTGCCGTTAGGGACATGGTGGTTCCCTTGTGTTTGCGGCTTTAAGCCAATGGGGAAACGGAAGTACCTAGTGTTTGATGTTGTGCTAGATGCATACGAGCGAGGGTGCCTTGGGTGAAACCCGGGTTGCATTCATGTTGCATAGTAGGCCCCTTTCACTTTGGACAAGACATAGAGAACATGTATGCTGTATGAGACATCCAAGACTGTTTTACCGCTTTATTATATATACTCTTTTGGTATACGAAGTGCTAACTTGCAGGTGGAGTGGTACCCCGGGGTCCGTTAGGGACGGTCGGGAGGAGATGTGTTTGTTACACAGTAGAGGTCAGCCTTTGCTGACCCACGTTAATTCAAATCCTTACAGGGCAAGGGTCGCATGCAGGAGCTAGCACGCCGGGCGAAAAGCCCTAAGCCTCATGAATTGTTACTGTGCTTGACTATTTTCTTTTCCTTGTTTTGCTGCTGTTGTTTGACTATGTCCGGCTTGCATGCTGTGGTAGCCTAGGGGTGCTTGGCACTTTTTATATTTGGACTTATATTGTGTAAGGCCTTAAGGCCATTTGATACTCTTTTGTTAGTGGATAACTTCTGTCTGTTAGTGTTCTATTTCCGCTGTGTTTGTCTGGAGTTTTGAGATTGGGTAGTTTTATATCATCTTTTAATACTAAAGCTGTGGCGTCCGTATGTTGTGGGGCCCCGGCCGGACCCATATTATATGGTCTTTACAGGGGAGGTGTTACACATGTCCCTACCCGTGTGCCATGGCATTGAGTGGTTTGTTCAGAGAAGTACACGGGTAGAGACACGGGCATGTCCCTACCCGTGTACATCAAGGCAAGATCGACGAGATGTGTCCAGAGTAGGACACATGTATAAATACGGTCAGGACCACGGATGTGTCACCTTGACACGGGTATAGACACACGCGTGTCAGTACCCGTGTATGTGCACGAACTGGCAGTCGAACCGTTGACGCTGTTCCGCCAGAGCAGGACACGGGTAAGGACACGGGCGTGCCCCTACCCGTGTCACCTATGAATAAAAAGGGAAAAATAAAACCCTAGCCGTTTTCATTCTCTTCCAAGCCACAAATCCAGGAGAAAACTTCTGGAGGAGGGAAAGCTTGCTGGAGCCAAACAAACACCGTGAGGAATCGCCACCGCCGCTAAGGAAAAGGGATGCCAACGAGAAGAATGACAAGATCCAGGGCCGGAAATGGCAGAACCGCTGGAAATGAGGTGAGCTTCCTCCCCTCTCCCTTGGTGCTAGATCAATAGTTATTCTTAGGCGAGACATCGAATCAAAAGAGTCATGATGTGTGAGATGAAGGCTTCTAGGAGGGCAATGCTAAAACTTGTGTTCTAAAGGTTAGTCATCTTCAATCTCCCCTTCCTTCAAAAGTGATGATTGGGGTGGTTTCGTGAAGAGGAATGACCTTAAGAGGGTGAATAAGGGTGGAAGAACTTCTGGTTGTGATTTGGGATGATCGTCTTGAGGAGGAAGATGAACCGATGTCGTTCATTCCGCCTCAAGATGCGTGTAGAAATCTGTATTCTGCACGGAGCGACCTTCTTGGCTATTTTCAGGCAAGATATGGTCAGATCTGGGCTTCTGACTAAAATGAAAGTCGTATCCCTTGGAATTACCTTTCCATCGAGGGGTTACACGCACTCACCGGATTCCTGTAGCCACGAGAATCTCCGGTTAAAGTTGCTGTCCAGCAGGTGTTCTGCACCTAAAATTCCTGGGTTAGTGTACAGTTGGGTTCAGACTCGGAAGAGGTTTTGTAACAATCCGATGTTGTCTTGTAGGCGAATTATAATATGCATAATAATAATAACTCAATGCAAGATGAAATTACCATATAGACCCGACGTAAACAAACGGTGAAATGATATGTGGTTGAATGAAACAACTTGGTGGGGGATAGTGAACGAAGGGCAATTAGTCGTTTAATAACAAGATTTACAATAGCTTGGGTAATTATTCGGTGTTGATTGTTATGAACATGTGATGTGTTAGATAAATGGTTAACTCACATGCACGTAAATGATTAATTTGGTGAAGAAGTTATAAGTGGTGATGTTAAAGTTTTGTGACCATAGTATTAGACGTAATCATCGTTTTGTGGCTCATCATATAAGGGAGTCAAAAATGGTCCATTGTACGAGGTTGTTCGCCACCTGTGTTTATGGTAAACTCTTGAGGTGCCTTGGGCATCGGATTGTGAAAAGGGTGAGTGCGGATGTCTGATCGTACTGGTTGGTAACGTTGGGAAGAATCATAATGGACGGTTGGGCTTGGTCCTCGGTGTTCGTGTCCCGAGGCTCCTTCCGTGCCAAGTGGTCGGTTGGGCTTGGTCCTCGTGCTTGTTTCTGAGTCTCCTTCCATACCATGATGTGGTTGTATTGCATGCGGTGTGAGTCGACACGCGATGTCGTAATTCCGGGTCAAGGATAGTGTTGCAGGTCTACGGACTCGCCGATCGTCACACCGATGGGAGTTAACAGATAGACCTTGGGCGGTTGGGCTTGGTCCTCGGTGTTCATATCCCGAGGCTCCTTCCGAGCCAAGTGAACGGTTGGGCTTGGTCCTTGTGCTCATTTTTGAGGCTCCTTCTGTGTCACAGCATAGGCTAGTTCAGGGCTAGTATCTCGGTGCACATCTACCCGAGACACCCGCTGAGCCGTAGTATGCATGAGAGTTTTGCTGTTGTGTTCTTAGCGTTAAGGCATACGAAGGCCTAGGCCAGGTAGTGTGGAGACCAGCCTAGTAGTGGAGATGCTCGCTCCACTGTCACCATCTTGCCACGATGGATGATGCCTGAGAGGTTAGCTACCTGCTCGAAAAGTGGGAACTATATGTCTGTGTTGACATAGCAATTGCAAGTGGGTGATAATGGGTGAGTCATTGCATTGCAATCATGTCATTACACTTCATTGCATACACAAGATCCTCATCGTATAAGTTTGTATGGTCAATCCTATACGATGAGTTACTTACTATTTAACGATCCTCAACTTATATGCTTGTATGGGCATTCATATAAGTTGAGTTACTTACTGTTATAATATTATACTCTCGTACTGTTGTAGATGGTAGAATTGTTAGAAAAAGATGTTGCTCATTTAGTACACTGCTTTATATACCTTGTGTTATTCAATTTATACCACCTGCTTGTACCTATGTTCAATATATATTGTATCATGTTCCTTTCTCCACCCGGTGCCGAGGAGTCGCCCAGGGAGTGGATGTGAAGCCACTTAGTCTTTATGACTAACGGTTGCTACGTCTTCCTTTTTAGGAGGAAACCACGCAGGTGGAGCAACGAGTTATGCAGCTGGACAGCCAGGCCAGGACGACAGGGTCTGAGGGGATGGTACCGTCGTTACCGTCAGTTACAGATGTGAGTGTGAGAGATTTTTGTTATAGCCCTTTTGGGAAAACTACTATTTACGTACTCTGATATTAGAAGCTTGTTGTAGCTTCTTTATTTATGATATTTTGGACTATATGCTTTGTTTGGATTTGACTTCTGAGTTTTATATTCTAGTTTGGCCGGCAATGAATGATATTGGTTGTAGCTGGCAGAATAGGCATCTTGCGGTACAGGCTAGCCCGAGTGTTAATGCTACCGTAAGGAGGCTGTTCTTGGCATAAGACACCTCTCGTGTCGTGTTCTGTATTCCGGGAGGGGGGTCTTACAAATGGTATCAGCTTGCTACGATCCTGAACTAAGGAAGTCATTTAACAATGGTGCCACCACCATTTGATTAGTCAGTTTGGGGACAAACTGACTTAGCGGAAGCAGTGGTGTGCCCATATGTAATTCACACTAAGTTTGTCCATCTTTGACCTTAGATTAGCCGACCTAACCTTAAGTTTGTACATACCTTACGTATAGATCCAAGTGCATGTTGAGACAGTGAGGGGCACCCCCTCCCCGTCCACACCTACAAAATTCCAACAATCAGAGCTGGGACAGACGCTCACAACTATCCTGGACGCCTTCAGGGCCCAATCCCAGCAGGCCCCTATACAACAGTAGGGTCCGTGATCCAATTAGTTAAGCACTTTCCGAGCTCTCTCCCCTCTTGCTTACCTTTGGACGGAGTCGGTAGTGCGTACGGAAGAATGGCTCGACACTGTACAAGAACTGTTGGCAGGAATAAGGTGCCCAAACAAAATCACAGCGACCCTTGTACTGACACTCTTAGAACTACATGCCAAAAGGTGGTGGAAGTCCCTCATGGGCTCCACTTTTCAAGGACGAGTGTACACGGATATCAGTTGGAGCGAATTCTCTGAAGCCTTTTTAGAGTATTTCATCCCCTCGGCCGCTCCGGATGATCTTGAAGAGAGGTTTTTGCAACTGAAGCTAGGGTACAAGTCGGTGACAGAATACCAATGGGAGTTTCAGCACTTGGCTAGATTTGCAGATTCTAATGAATTGGATGATAGAGGATACACAAAACGATTCTACAAAGGCTTGTGAGACCCCGTAAGGCAAGCCATTTTGTTTATAGCGGACTCCAGTCATGCCGAGATTATTGACATGACGAAGAGGTTCGAAGCGGACTACTTGGGAAGTGGTAATAGGCCAGCTGAGGGCGTGATGGAAGCCGACCCTAGCAACAGAAGGAGATTTGATAATAGAGGAGGAAGAGGATATCAAAGAGGTGTCGTGCGTTTCCCCCAGAAATTTAGAATGGAGCGCCCGGTTCCACAACCACCAACATTGCCTCCACCTCAACAATTTTAGCAACCCGGTGGGCGGTAGAAGTGAGTGTGCTTCGAATGAAACCAACAGGGTCGCATTCGACGCTACTGCCCGCAACTATTTGGAAATGTGCCTTTCGCTTTCCCTCCAGCAGCTCCTCAAGGGCGGGGGCACATGCGTGGTCGAGTACTAGGACCATGAGGAAGAAACCCCGGGACCGCTCGGGATCAGATGTATGTGTTAGACATGAATCAAGAGCGGAACCCTCAGGAGGTGATAGCAGGTATGCTTACACTTAGTCATTTTTTTTCATTAATATCCTCAAGTTGCTTAAGAAATACTAGACACGTAGCTTGAAATTCTTATTGATACTTAGGCACCGTGATGGTCGACGGAAAACCAGCCTATACGTTGTTTGATACCAGTGCCTCACACTCTTTTGTGTCTGAAGACTTCATTAAAGATATACATGGAGTGCAATACTTCACTGGTGTATCTCGAAGAGTACGCCTCCCAGACGGCTCTGAGATGACCGAAACCGCCAAGTGTGAAGTGGAGATACTCATTGGGGTAAAGATCTTTGATACCCCTGCCACAGTTTTGAGAATACCAGACTTTTATCTCATTCTGGGCATGGCGTGGCTAGATTGGCACCATGCAAGAATTGACTGCGCGGAGAATCGAATCTACTTGAGACATGGGGATACCGATGTAATCTTCCAAGGTATAAAATTCGCACCACGCTTACCATTAACGTCAATCCAGACTTTGAAAGCTCACATGAGAGGGGATGAAGTCTACGTGATATGTTTCGAACTGAGGGAGATAAAAATAGATGTGAAGGATGTGCGGGTAGTGTGGGATTTTCCTGAGGTATTTCCTGAGAAATTGCCAGGATTACCCCCGCATAGAGAAGTGGATTTTCAGATTAAGCTGGTACCAGGAGCCAAGCCTGTCTCCAGGACCCCATATCGGATGGCCCCAAAGGAACTCACGGAGTTTCGAGTTCAGTAGGAAGAGTTGGTAGAATTTGGGTTTATCGCCCCAGCTCATCACCTTGGGGAGCCCCTGTTCTATTCGTTTAGAAGAAAGATGGAACCCTACTGTTATGCATAGATTATCAGGAGCTCAACCGACTGACAGTATGGAACACCTATCTGTTACCTCGGATCGATGAGTTGTTCGATCAACTGGTGGCAGCGCATTGGTTTTCCAATCTATATTTGCGCTCGGGGTACTATATATTGAGAATACAAGAGGTTGATATTCAGAAAACTGCTTTCAGCTCAAGGTACGGATTATATGAGTTCACAGTGATGCCGTTTGGGCTCACAAACGCCCCATCATCCTTCATGAGCTTGATGAACAAAGTGTTTGAGCCCTATCTTGATGTCTTCGTCATTGTGTTCATCGACGACATCTTAGTCTACTCCAAGACGGAGGAGGAACATGCCAGGCATCTGGCCTTAGTACTGGAGAAGTTAAAAGAGCACGCCCTTTTCGCCAAGTTCAACAAGTGTGAATTCTAGCTTAAGGAGGTTGCTTTCTTGGGTCATGTGATCAGTGGGGCTGGGCTAGCTGTGGATCCGACCAAAGTGCGTATCGTGAAGGAGTGGTCGCCTTTGAAGTCAGTGGCCGATATGCGGAGTTTCCTTGGACTTGTCGGGTACTACCGCAAGTTCGTAAAGGGATTCTCGAAGATTGCTCTTCTTCTTACTTCCCTAACAAAGAAAGGTGTTCCATATGAGTGGACACCCCAATGTGAAGCCGCGTTCCAAGAATTAAAGGGCAGACTTACATCCGTACCCATCCAAGCCCTATCATCCCGGAAAGGAAGGATTTCAAGTTTACACGGACGCATCATATCAAGGAATGGGAGCGGTATTGATGCAGTACAGACATGTGATCATATATGCTTCAAGACAATTGAAGAAGCATGAAATCAACTATCCAGTACATGATTTGGAGTTGGCAGCAGTGGTGTTTGCCTTAAATATTTGGAGGCACTACCTATACGGCGTACACTGCGAAATCTTCTCAGATCATAAGAACTTAAAGTACGTCCATACCCAGAAGGAATTGAATCTAAGGCAGCGACGGTGGTTGGAAATTTTGTGCGATTATGAATACACCGTGAACTAACACCCCAGAAAGGTAAACTCCGTAGCTGATGCTTTGAGCAGGAAGGTAAAGGAAACAAGCCCGAGTCCCGGTTGATGCGTATGGAGTTAGCTCAGATGCTTGAGGAAATGGATATCACCTTGGTGTATAAGGACCAACCGGATGGGTATACAGAGTACTTTACCATGATGAGCATAGTTTGCGATATTCGAGACCAGATCCAAGCGGAGCAAGGAAGGGATGAGGCTCTGGCCCCGACAATAAATTCAATCGAAGATGGGACAACTAGCGAGTACTCTTTAAAGGACGACCTTGTTCATTTTCGTGGCCAGCTTTACATCCCCAAGGGCAGCAAAGTTCGGGAAGATATCTTAAGAGAGGCACACTGCTCTCAGTATTCTGTGCACCCTAGGATTACTAAGATGTGCGCCGACTTGCGGAAGACCATGTGTTGGACGAGAATGAAGAAAGACGTCAGACATTTTATTACGCATTGTGACACCTGTCAAAGGGTGAAGGAAGAATGCAGGAGCCCCGGTGGATTGTTGCAGTCATTGCCCATCCCTGCGTGGAAGTTCGAGGATGTCTCCATGGACTTCTTCCATGGTTTTCCTTGCTCCCGCTCAAGGAATGATTCGATATGGGTAATCGTTGATCGCTTGACGAAGGTAGCCCGGTTCATACCTATGAAGAAAGAAGCACACGTAGATGTTTTGATACGCCTTTTTGTGGAGCAATTCGTACGGTATCATGGCGTGCCAAAGACAATTGTTTCTGACCGGGATGGTCGGTTTACCTCAACGGAATGGAAGGCTGTGCAAGCATATTTGGGTTCACGCCTTACCTTCAGCACAACGTTTCACCCTCAGACAGTCAGGCAATCTGAAAGGACCATTAGGACATTGGAAGACTTATTGAGGTTGTGCGTGTTGGATAGAGGAGAGCCGTGGGAAAGGCTCCTACCCTTGGTAGAATTCTTATATAACAACATCCATCAAGCTAGCATCAGGATGGCGCCCTATGAAGCCCTTTACAGAAAAAGGTGTAGAACACCCTTGTCTTGGGTGCAGGATGAAGATCTGAAGGCTTTTGGAATTGAATACATAGATGATACTGATGCGGCTGTGAGGCTAATACGGGACCGCATGCTCGAGGCTCAAAGTCGCCAAGCAAAATATTATAATGCAAAGCCCCGGATGGTGGAATTTCAAGTGGGCGACAAGGTATTTTTAAAGATCAGGCCGAGGCATGGAGTATCTCAGGTACGTGGTGTGAAGAAGCTCAGCAAAAGGTACGTTGGGCCCTACATCATTTTGGAAAGGATTGGCCCGTTGGCATACCGGTTGGAGTTACCGCCGGAACTAGATAATCATCATGACGTATTCCATGTTTCGTCACTCAGAAAGGCATTGTTGCGGCCCGAACAATATGTCCCAACCACTGATGGAGCAGTTGCGACTGATAGGTCGGTGCGACTAGAGCCTGTGCGGATAGTAGACAGCGAAACGAGGATTTTGCTCTGCAAAAGTGTTCCTCTAGTAAAAGTGTTGTGGTCCAATCATGGGAAAGAGGAGTATACGTGGGAGCCTGTGGACTTGATGCAAAAGCGCTACCAGGAGCTATTCCATCGAGGTAAGCTTTAAAAGCATATTTTATTTTATTCCTATTTTTATGCTTTTCTTTACCCGTAGCCTCAACCTCATTTCGGGGACGAATCTTTTATTTTGTTTATAGGATTTGTAACGTCCCGATTCGCACTAGGGCCCTTGTGTGCGCTTTTGAGTCAGGAGAGTTGATTTAGGCTCAGAGAGTGCAGGCGATCAGGAACGCACTCGTGGGGAAAAGGGAAGTTGGGCCTGTGTAGGACACGGGTAGAGACACATGCATGTCCCTACCCATGTGCCGTGGCGTTGAGTGGCATGGTGCTGAGTGATAGGAAAATTATGTTGAGTGGACTGTCCCGAGAAGGACATGAGTAGAGACACGGGCGTGTCCCTACCCGTGTGTCGTGGCTTTGAGTGAAATGGCATTTAGTGGATTGTCCAGAGAAGGACACGGGTAGAGACACAAGCGTGTCCCTACCCGTGTGTCGTGGCGTTGAGTGGCATGGTGCTGAGTGATAAGAAATTGGCATTGAGTGGACTATCCCGAGAAGGACACGGGTAGAGACACGGGCGTGTCCCTACACTTGGGACATGGCGTTGAGTGGTTTATCCAGAGAAGGACACGAGTAGACACGGGTGTGTCCCTACCTGTGTGCATCAAGGCAAGATCGACGAGATGTGTCCAAAGCTTGACACAGGTATAAACACGGTCAGGACCATGGCCGTGTCACCTTAACATGGGTACAGACACGGGCGTGTCAGTACCTGTGTATGTGCACGAACCGGCAGTCGAACCGTTGGCGCCATTTCACCAGAGCAGGATACGGGTAAGGATACGGGCGTGTCCCTACCCGTGTCACCTCTGAATATAAAGGGAAAAATGAAACCCTAGGTGTTTTCATTCTCTTCCAAGCCACAACTCCAAGAGAAAACTTATGGAGGAGGGAAAGCTTGCCGGATCCAACCAAACACCATGAGGAATCGCCACCGTCGCCAAGGAAAAGGGATGCCGACGAGAAGAATGACAAGATCCATGGACGGAAATGACGGAACCGCTGGAAATGAGGTGAGCTTCCTCCCCTCTCCGTTGGTGCTAGATCAATAGTTATTCTTAGGCGAGACATCGACTCAAAAGAGTCTTGATGTGTGAGATGAAGGCTTCTAGGAGGGCCATGCTAAAACTTGTGTTCTAAAGGTTAGTCATCTTCAACATCCCATTCCTTCAAAAGTGATGATGGGGGTGGTTTAGTGAAGAGGAATGACCTTAAGAGGGTGAATAAGGGTGGAGAAACTTCTGGTTGTGATTTGGGATGATCGGCTAGAGGAGGAAGATGAACCGATGTCGTTCATTCTGCCTCAAGATGCGTGCAGAAATATGTGTTCTGCACGCAGCGACCTTCTTGGCTATTGTTAGGCAAGATATGGTCAGATCTGGGCTTCCGACTAAACACAAAAGTCGGAGCCCATGGAATTAACTTTCCATCGAGGGGTTACACGCACTCACCGGATTCCTGTAGCCACGAGAATCTCCGGTTGAAGTTACTGTACAGCAGGTGTTCTGAACCTAAAATTCCTGGGTTAGTGTACAGTTGGGTTCGGACTCAGAAGAGGTTTTGTAACAATCCGATGTTGTGTTGTAGGCGAATTATAATATGCCTAATAATTATAACTCAATGCAAGATGAAATTACCGTATAGACCCCACGTAAACAAACAGTGAAATGATATGTGGTTGAACGAAACGACTTGGTGGGGGTAGTGAACGAAGGGCAATTAGTCGTTTAGTAACAAGATTTACAATAGCTTGGGTAATTATTCGGTGTTGGCTGTTATGAACATGTGATGTGTTAGATAAATGGTAAACTCACGTGCACGCAAATGATTGATTTGTTGAAGAAGTTATAAGTGGTTATGTTAAAGTTATGTGACAATAGTATTAGACA
The DNA here is from genome assembly GCA_039513925.1 of Platanthera zijinensis. Taxonomy (NCBI): domain Eukaryota; kingdom Viridiplantae; phylum Streptophyta; class Magnoliopsida; order Asparagales; family Orchidaceae; genus Platanthera; species Platanthera zijinensis. Next base: position 79,071,981 of record CM077097.1, read on the forward strand.
TAATCATGGTTTTGAGGCTCGTCATATAATGGAGTCTAAAATGGTCCATTGTATGAGGGGGTTCTTTACCTGTGTTTGTGGTAAACTCTTGAGGTGCCTTGGGCACCGGATTGTGAAAAGGGTGAGTGCGAATGTCTGATCACACTTGTTGGTAACATTGGGAAGAATCATAATGAACGATTGGGCTTGGTCCTCGGTGTTCATGTCCCGAGGCTCCTTTCGTGCCAAGTGGTCGGTTGGGCTTGGTCCTCGTGCTCATTTCTTAGGCTCCTTCCGTACCACGATGTGTTTGTATTGCATGCGGTGTGAGTCGACACGCGGTGTCCTAATCCCGGGTTAAGGATAGTGTGGCAGGTCTACGGACTCACCGATTATCACACCGATGGGAGTTGACAGATAGACCTTGGGCAGTTGGGCTAGGTCCTCGGTTTTCATGTCCTGAGGCTCCTTCCGTGCCAAGTGAATGGTTTGGATTGGTCCTCGTGCTCATTTCCGAGGCTCCTTCCGTGTCACACTATAGGCCAGTTCGGGGCAAGGATCTTGGTGCACATCTACCCGAGACACCCGTTGAGCCGTAGTACGCATGTGAGCTCCGCTGTTGTGTTCTTAGAGTTGAGGCATACGAAGGCCTAGGTTAGGTAGTGTGGAGACCAGCCTAGTAGTGGAGATGACTGCTCCACTATCACCGTCTGGCCACGACGGATGACGCCTGAGAGGTTAGCTACCTGCTCGAAAAGTGGGAACTATAAGTCTATGTCGACATAGCGATTGCATGCGCGCGATCATTGGTGAGTCATTGCATTGCATTCATGTCATTACACTTCATTGACGATGAGTTACTTACTGCTGAACGATCCTTAACTTATATGCTTGTATGGGCATTCATATAAGTTGAGTTACTTACTGTTATAATATTATACTCTCATACTGCTGTAGATGGTAGAATTGTTAGAATAAGATGTTGCTTATTTATTACACTGCTTTATATACCTTGTGTTATTCAATTTATACTACCTACTTGTACTTATGTTCTATATATATTGTATCATGTTCCTTTCTCCGCCCGGTGCCGAGGAGTCGCCGATTGAGCAGATGTGAAGCCACTTAGTCTTTATGACTAACAGTTGCTACATCTTCCTTTTTAGGAGGAAACCCCGCTGGTGGAGCAGTAGGTTATGCAGCCAGATAGCCAGGCCAGGACGATAGGGCCTGAGGGGATGGTATCGTCGTTACCGTTAGTTACAGATGTGAGTGTGAGAGATTTTTGTTGTAGCCCTTTTGGGTAAACTACTATTTACGTACTCTAATATTAGAAGCTTGTTGTAGCTTCTTTATTTATGATATTTTGGACGATATGCTTTGTGTGGATTTGGCTTCTGAGTTTTATATTCTGGTTTGGTCGGCAATGAATGATATTGGTTGTAGCCGGCAGAATAGGCATCTTGCGGTACAAGATAGCCCGAGAGTTAGTGCTACCGTAAGGCGGCTGTTCTGGGCATAAGACCCCTCTCGTGCCATGTTCTGTGTTTCGGGAGGGGGGTCTTACAGAAGGGTTAGAAGTGCGAGGGTGATTGTCGCACTAAAATGACATGTTGATAAGGGACTCGGTGTGGAGCCCTTGTGTGCTGTTGAGCACGATATGTGATTAAATAAAAAGGAATCGAAGTGGATCCCTTATATGTGAAATTGCATGCAGTGTGAGTTGACATGCAGTATCATAATCCTGGATTAAGGATATTGTGACAAGTCTACAGGCTCGCCAGTCGTCACAATGACGGGAGTTGACAGATAGACTTTGGACGGTTTGGCTGTGTCCTCGTTGCTCATTCCTGAGGCCCTCTCCATACCAAGTGGATGGATTGGTTGTGTCCTTGGTGCTAATTCTCGGGGCCCTTTCCGTGCCACGATGATAGGCCAGTTTGGGCTGTTTTTTTGGTGCACATCTACCCAAGACCCTTCTGAGCCGTAGTACGCATGTGAGCTCCACTGTTATGTTCTTAGCATTGAGGCGTACGGAGGCCTAGGCTTGGTAGTGTAGATGCCCACCTAGTAGTGGAGAAGACCGCTATACTGTCATCGTCTTGCCAAACGGATGACGCCTGAGAGCTTAGCTACTTGCTCGAAAAGTTGGAACTACAAGTCTGTGTTGACATAGCAGTTGCATGTGCATGATCATGGGTGAGTCATTGCATTGCATTTATATCATTACATACATTACATACACAAGATCATCATCTTATAAGTTTGTATGAGCACTCTTATATGTTGAGTTACTTTACTATTGAACCGATCCTTAACTTATATCTCTATATGGGCAATCATATAAGTTAAGTTATTTCCTACCATAAATTCACACTATATACTGTTATTGATGGTTGAACTACTAGAGTAGATTGTTTACTCATTTGTTGTATTTACTCTAATATTCACTGTTATTGAGTAGCTCTATACCACCTGTTTTGTACTACTGATCATTTAGATTTATTATACTCTTGTTCATTTCTCCGCCCGATGCCGAGGAGTCGTCGGGAGAGCGGATGTGATAGCCAGTTAGTCTTTTTGACTAACGGTTGCTACATCTTCCTTTTTAGGAGGAAACTACACAGATAGAGCAGCAGGTTTTGCAGGAGGGCAGCCAGGCCAGGAAGACAGGGCCTGATGTGACGGTACCATCATTTCCATCTATTACTGATGTGGTTCTTTGAGAGATTTCAGTTATAGTCTTTGGACAATTTTGTACATGTACACTGATATTATAGAAGCTTGTTGATGCTTCTTTTATTTGATGTACTTTCTTTTGGACTATTTTACTTATGTGTGGATTTGACTTCTATTTTATATTCTTGGTTGGGTTGGCAATGAATGATATTGATTATAGCCGGCAGGATAGGCGTCTTGTAGTATAGGTTAGCTCGTGTTCTACCTCTACCGCAAGGCGGCTGTTCTGGGCATAAGACTCCCCTCAGCTGTGTATTGTGTTCCGGGAGGGGGTCTTACAAATGGTATCAGATAGTATCAGCTTGCTACGAACCTAAACTAAAGAAGTCATTCAACAATTGAGCCACCCTCGTTCAATTAGTCAGTTTGGGGATAAACTGACTTAGCAAAAGCAGTGGTGTGCCCATATATAATTCACACTAAGTATGTCCAACCTTTACCTTACGATTAGCCAACCTGACCATAGGTTTGTGCCTTACGTGTAGATCCCAGCACAAGTAAAGCAAGTAGGGGGCACTCCCGCCCCTTCTGTACCTACTCAATTCCAACAATCAGAGTTAGGACAGACACTCACGACCATACTGGATGCCTTTAGGTCCCAACAGGCCACAGTTCAGCAATAGGCTCCGGTCTCAAACTGGTTGAGCACTTTCCGAGCTCTCTCCCCTCCTGCCAACCTTAGGACATAGTCAGATGTGCATACAGTGCAATGGCTTGACACCATGCAAAAACTGATGGCAAGAATTAGATGTCTGAACGATATGTTTGTAACCCTGGTAGTGTCACTTCTGGAACTGCATGTGAAAAGGTGGTGGAAGCCTCTCATGGGCTCCATCTTCCAATGAAGAGTCTACACGGATATTAGTTTGAGCGAGTTTTCTGGATCTTTCTTAGAGCACTTTATCCCTTAGTTAGCTCGAGATGAACTTGAAGAAAGATTCCTGTAGCTGAAGCAGGGATACAAGTCAGTGATAGAGTACCAACGAGAGTTTCAACATCTGGCTAGATTTGCTGACTTTAATGAGTTAGACGACAGAGGATACGCTAAATGGTTCTGCAAAGGCTTGTGGGACCCCCTGATGCAAGCCATTTTGTTTATAGCGGACTCGAGCTTAGCGGAGTGAATTGACATGGTGAAGAGGCTAGAGGAGGACCACTTGGGAAGTGGTAAGAAAGTCGTTGAGGGTGTGATGGATGATGGCCCTAGTAATAGAAGGCATGACAACAGAGGTGGAAGAGGATACTAGAGAGGAGGTGGGCATTTCCAACGGAATTATAGAATGGAGTGCCCGGTCTCACAGCCGCAAGTATTGCCTCCACCTCCATAGTTTCAACAGTTCTAGCAACTTGAAGGGCGGTATGAGCGAGTATCCTTCCAATACAACCAGTCGGGCCATGTTCGGCATTTTTGTCCATAGTTAGGCGGGAATGCTCCCCTACTCTCTCTCTGGCAGCTCCACAAGGACCGGGACACATACATGGATGAGGATGAGGACCATGAGTAAGAAACCCCTGGCCTGCTCGGGATCAGGTGTTTGCACTGGACATGGTGCAAGAGAGGAACCCTCAAGAGGTGATTGCGGGTATGTCGTCATTTGATTAATATATTATGAGCATTTCCCTTCAATTGCCTAGGATATGTTATGAGTTTAGCTTTGATTCATTATAAATTATACCTAGGCACCGTGACGGTTGGTGGGAAATTGTCCTATACTCTATTCGATATCGGTGCCACACACACGCTCGTGTCGGCAGATTTTGTTAAAGACCTAGAGGGAGTGCAATACTTCACCGGTATTGCTCGAAGAGTACGCCTATAGAATGTCTCTGTGATGACTGCAACCGCAAAGTGTGAATTTGAGGTTCTTCTTGGAGGAACATTCTTCGAAACCCTCTCCACAGTATTGACAATGCAAGAATTTGACCTCATTATGGGCATGTCATGGCTGGATTGGCACCACGCAAGAATTAATTGTGCAGAGAAGCTAATATCCTTGAGGTATGAAGACTCTGAGGTCATCTTTCAAGGTATTAGATTCGCACCTCATATGTTATTATCTTAAATTCAGGCCTTAAAAGCCCATATGAAGGGGGATGGAGTCTATATGATTTGTTTTGAGTTGAAAGAGATGCCAATAGATATGAGAGAGGTTCGAGATTTCCTTGAGGTATTTCCCGAGAAGCTATCAGGACTACCCCCGCATCGAGAAGTGGACTTCCAAATTAAGTTGGTACTGGGTGCCAAGCCCGTCTCTAGGACCCCTTTTCGTATGGCCCTGAAAGAACTCCCCGAGTTTATAGTTCAACTATAGAAATTAGTAGAGTCTGGGTTCATTCGCCCCAGTTCATCACCTTGGGTAGATCTTGTTCTATTCATCAAGAAGAAAGGCGGAACATTGTGGTTTTGTATAGATTGCTGGGAACTCAACCATCTAACGATGCGGAACACCTACCCACTACCTCGGATAGATGAGTTATTCGATCAACTGGTAGGAGTGCATTGGTTCTCTAAGTTGGATCAGCGCTCGCGGTATTACCATCTGAGGATACTAGAGGACGATATCCAGAAAATGGCGTTTAGCTCAAGGTATGGGCTATATGAATTCACCGTGATGTCGTTTGGGCTCACAAATGCCCCTTCAGCTTTCATGAGTTTGATGAACAAGATGTTTGAGCCATACCTAGACGTATTCGTCATCGTCTTCATTGATGACATTTTGGTCTACTCAAAGATAGAGGAGGAGCATGTTGAACACCTGACCTTGGTGCTGAAGAAGTTAAAGGAGCGTACCTTGTTTGTCAAGTTCAGCAAGTGTGAATTTTGGCTCCGGGAAGTTGCTTTTTTAGGCCGCGTGATCAGTGGTGCTAGATTAGCTATGGATCTGGCCAAGGTATGTGCTGTGAAGGAATGATCGCCTCTGAAGATGGAAGCCAATGTGCGGAGTTTCCTTAGACTTGCTGGGTATTATCGCAAGTTCGTGAAGGGATTCTCAATGATAACACTTCCTCTTACTAGTCTAACAAAGAAATGTGTGCCATACTAGTGGACACCCCAGTGTGAAGCTGTGTTCCAAGGACTGAAAGACAGACTTACTACCACACCGATCCTAGCCCTTCTATCTAAGAAGGAAGGATTTCAAGTCTACACTGATGTGTCATATCAAGGGATGGGAGTAGTGCTGATGTAGCACGGGCATGTGATCGCATATACTTCGAGAAAACTGAAGAAACATGAAGCTAATTACCTAGTTCATGACCTAGAGTTGGGGGCAATGGTGTTTGCCTTGAAGATTTGGAGACACTATCTATATGGTGTCCACTGTGAGATATTTTGAGATCATAAGAATTTAAAGTATGTTCATACTCAAAAAGAGCTGATCTTGAGAAAGCGACGGTGGTTAGAATTTTTATGTGATTATGAATTTACTCTGAATTACCACCAGAAAAGCAAACTCCGTGGCTGATGCCTTGAATAGAAAGGTACCAAAATCGAGCCCTGGGTCTCGATTGATGAGTTTGAGATTAGTTCGGATGCTTGAAAAGATGGAGATCACGCTGTTGTATAAAGATAATTCTGAAGAATATACAGAATACTGGTGTAAAGATTGCTATCAACCCAAAAAGGCAAGTGTACCTATCGAATTGTAGTACCAAGGTCGTATATAAATACGGGGCTGTCAAGTACTGCTACTCACGCTTTTACAATTATCCTACCGAAAGATTGTTGGGTGATTTTGAGGAATTAAAATTAAACTAGAGATGAAATTAAGACGAAGATCAAGGATAAAAAGCTAGCATTCAATCAATGATTCACCATAAAATGAATGAGAAGGATAAAAATATAATCTTATAATATCAAATTAAACTCGACCGTGACGGATCCGAAATTAGGAAGTAATCTCGCTAAAGAATTAAATCCCCTAACTTATAGACATTTTGACTGAAATCTCTTTACAAGTCAAAATGGCCTAAAGTCAAATTACCGAAGTGACCCGCACTATTGGATTTGACTCCAATCCGGAGGATTTACGTCATCCTATCTCTAGGGTTCTGTTCAACTCCTTCCTTCTTTGTGATCTTTCAAACAAACGACTCTCTCGACTTCTATGGAATGAGTTCAAATGCCTGCTACTGTATACCAGAAATACGGAGTCGACGCGATAAAAATCAAAGAAGGATCGAGATTAATTTAGAAAAAAATAAATCTAAGAAATAAAAAAGAATCCTCATCTCACTTCATGGATCCTCATGATCGAATGCTAAGGGAAATTTAGCTACGTATGATTGAAAGGGAAACCAAAATAAGAGAAAAGAAATTCATTTTCATTAATAGTTAAAAGGAAGTACACAATGAAAAGAACAAGACAATATTATTCTACTAAAGCAAAAAATTACAACAAGGAAAAAAAATTACAACAAGAAAGAAAAGTACTTGCACTAGAACTCTCTTGCTCTCTCTCCAATCCAAACTTCCAAAGCATGAGACATGGGTTCCTTTTATAGGTGAGGAGAAGGATCTAGAATGAAGGGAATATGAAGGGAGCAAGGGGGGGGGGGTGGCCGGCCATGTAAGGGGGAGAGGGTTCATGCATGATATTTAATGAGGGAGAGAAGAGAGGGAGAGATTCATTGCATGTAGTTGAAATAAATAAAAATAGAAAATAAGGGGAATGAATAAGAAATAAAGAGGGGAGAAAGAAATAAAAGAGGAGAGAGGGGGAGATGAATGAGGAGGGTGGCCGACCAATGCATTTGAAAGATGCATGCATGGAATTAAATGAGGAGGGGAGAGAGAGGGTCGGCCATGTATGGGCTTTGTGGGCTGCTTGGTGTGCTCGGGTAGGGCTTGGATTGCTTGTAGGGGCTGCTCCAATAGTGGTCGGGCTGCTCCAATAGTGGTCGGGCTGCTCCATGTTGAAGGGACTTGAAGTGGTCCGCTTAGTTGTTGAATGGTTGCACCAACATGTAGTGCTCGGGTTGCATCTTGGTCTTGTTAGGCTCTGGTAGGATCTTGATGGGCTGCTCCAGGTAGCATGAACCTACAAGAAACAAAGCAAATACACAACATGTTAGATATATTTCATAACATAATATTAATTATTATAACTAAACATAACATAACATAATACATAAAATAATAAAAATACATATAATAAAACTATAGATTTTTATATTATAACACAAAAGACTTTAAATAAGAAATAAAACATAACAAGCATAAAAATACTTAAAACATATAATTAAACTAGGAATTTTGCATACTAAACTACCCAAAAACCAATGACTAAAAGTAGTCATCAAATTCCCCCATGCTAGAGTAATTGCTTGCCCTCAAGCAAATGAAAATAAAAACTAGGGGAGAGAAATAAAAGTAAGCAATTTAGATTTCATAATTAAGAAAACCAAAATATGAAAAATTAAACTATCCTAATTTCTATGCTAACAACTAGTGGGGTGAGAAGCGCACAATAGAAAACTTGAAATGGAGATCTAAAGATATTATTAGAACATAAGGAAGAATTAAATATTTCTAAATCCCTAAAACAAGGCATCGAAAAAAAATGAAAATAAGAACGACAGGAGTATAAATTCTAAATAAACTGCGCATTGACGAACTACTAGGTTGCTAGAATAACGATTAACCCTAAATCACCTCAAGATAACCTCCAAAGAAATCCATCAATGATGGTGGCCATAGGCTTGTCCGTTCACACTCTCTCCACTACACGAATTTACGTCTAAAGATCAAAAGGACTTAAAATAGGCGTTAAGACTTGGCTTAGGTAAATAATTAGGAATTGAAAATCAAGGATAAACATGATGGTTAAAACACACTAAACCAAGGGTGAGCTCTAAAACATAAAAAATGATAAAAATGACAAGTATGTCATTTCTCCAGTTCAAACTACAAAACAAGGCCATGAAAATTTTTTCTTTTCAAAATTTGGCCACAAATAAGCTTTTTTCTCTCTTTTTTTGATTTAATAACATTTTGATAATAACTTTTTTTCTTTTCAAAAAAGAGAGCTCCAAATGCAAACCAATAATTTTCCTTTTCATTTTCAAAGATAATAACCCTTCACAAACATAATATTTAAGCTCAAAATTTAGTGTGAAATAGGAAAGGAATTTTGGCTTTGGTGAAATAATGAAATGAAAGGTGGAGCTAAAACAAATAATCTTGGAAAAAGGCCCCAAAATTGTTTTGCAACGGTGAAATTGTTTGGTGGGCAAAAAGGCTCAAACGGGTCAAAAGGTGGCCTAAATCATTTCTAAAGTACGTAAAAATGACGCAAATGTTTCGAGAATAGCTAGGGATAAGTTCTAGACACCAAGAAAGTATTACCCCTCAAATGAAAAAGAGATAACATTACCTTGCAACCATTCGTACACAACTAACCGAATAAAAAGAAATAACTACAAATTGCTAACTTACAACGTAAAAAACAGATGTCTATATTTAAGAACAAAAAATTAGTTAAACTAAGCTATGTAAGAATGATAAATTTAGAAAACTAATTCAAGAAAATCTACATAGAACTACAAAACCTCACGGGCCTACACGTCACTAGAAGAAACATAAAACTAAAGATAAAAAATAATTTTTGATTTTGTTTTTCAAATAGATTTTAGCAATTTTTGGATTTTGATTTTATAAATTTTTTGGGTTTTGTATTTTCTAGCTTTTTTGGATTTTTGATATAGTTAAAGAAAGAAAATAGAACTCCTAAGAGGCTTAAAATAACTATTATAATAAAAGGATTACACTAATAAAATTTTTGTTTTTTTTGTAGAAATTTAAAACATTTTTTTTTTGAAAGGAAAGAAAAAAAAACAACTAAACCCTCCCCCATGCTTGGATTTTTCATTGCCCTCAATGAAAGAGAAACGAGAAAGAGAAGGAGAAGGAGAGAAAAATGCAGTAAAGTAAAGAAAACAAATAAATAAAAAGAACAGGACTTCCCCGGGTTTGTGAGACGAAGGTGGATGTCGCTCCCCCAAGCTTGCTTTTTAATGCACTTGATCATCAGTAGGTTTGACTTGATCCATCTTGAAATTAGCAACGTTGGAGCCGCAATCACGAACTTGTAGTTGTTTGGCCACCGGGAGGAAGAGCAAAGTAAAAATAAAAGCAGAAAAGTGTTTGGTTAGACTCCCAAAATGTTCTTTACTTTACAATAAAAAAGAGAGTCTGAATAATAAAAATTTCATAATAATTAAGAAGTCCAAAACAAAATAAAATAAAATTCCACATGAAGATAAATATTCAAGAGTCCAAAAAAAGATCCTCCTTTGTCGGAGACACTGAATCATTAAAAAGATAAAGCTTAATTCTATGCCCATTTACTTTAAAATCACCCTTATCCGAGTGAGAGAGTAACACAGTTCCGTAAGAAAAAACTTGCTTGACCGTAAACGGTCCAGACCATCTAGATTTAAGTTTGCTAGGAAAAAGTCGTAAGCAAGAATTGAAAAGAAGTACTTGATTTCCAGGTTTCAAAGATTTAGGGTGGCGCAAGTTCTTATCGTGATAGATTTTCGTTTCAAGGTTGGGTGGTTTATCAAAATAGTTTTTCAAATTTTGTCTTTTTAAAAGTAAAATTCTCAAGATTCTTTTGTTTAAAACCAGGTTCATTTTAAAAAATGGTTTGCACGGACATAACCGTGCCTTCGAAATCATTTGAAGAAATTCCAGAAAAAGAAGAGGAAAAATCATTTGATGAGACATATGAAAGATAAAGAGAAGAATCATCATTTAAATCATCAAGAAAAAAACAAGATTCATCATTTTTTAAAGAGTTTTTCATTGATTCATTAATAGAAAACGTGATCTCGTCATCTCCCACACGAAGAAAGAGTTTTCTGTTACTCACATCAATGACTGCTCGAGCGGTGGCAAGGAAGGGACGGCCAAGGATAAGAGGGACCTCGACGTCCTCTTCAATATCAAGAATAACAAAATCCACCGGGAAGATGAATTTTTCGACCTTCACTAGCACATCCTCCACGATACCTAACAGATACTTAATTGATCGATCGGCTAACTGAATACTCATGCGCATAGGGTTGAGAGTGCCCAATCCTAGCTTTTTAAATAATGAGAATGGAATCAAGTTGATGCCCGCACCTAGGTCCGCTAACGCATGTTTTACAAAAAGGTCACCAAAAACACAAGGAATTGAAAAACAACCCGGATCGTTTATTTTTTTTGGAAGATTAGAATTTTTAACGACCGCCAAGCACTCTTTATTTAACGTTACGTGAGAAAGATTTTCCAATTTCTTTTTGTTCATTAACAAATCCTTAAGATATTTTGCATACTTAGGCATTTAGCTAATCGCTTCATGAAACGGCAAATTAATATGAATTTGTGTAAACATTTCAAGAAAGCGTTGATATTGATCATCTAGTATTTCCTTCCTAAGCCTAGTGGGATAAGGTGGTGGCGGAAATTCCTTTATAAATGTTGGAGCATCATTTTGAAAAACATCATTTTCTTTTTCAAAAATAAACTTATCTTTTTCAAAATTAGATTTATCTTTATCTTCATTAGAATTTTCATCATTTGTTTTCGTAACGATAATTTTTTCAGCAGTAGGAGAGGCGATCACCTCTGGCTCTTCCCTTGTGGTGGGCTCATGAATAACTTTACCGCTCTGAAGTGTGATCGCTTTTGTGTGCTCCCTTGGGTTGGGTTCAGTATTTGTGGTAAGAGAGCCAGGTGGCCTCTCGGAGATAACTTTGGCGATTTGGCCGGCTGTATTTTCTAGATTTTTCATCGACCCTGTTAGATTTCTAATGGTAGCATCGTTCGAGCTCATATATCTAGACAATATTTCTTCCAAAGAGGGAGTTTTTTTTGAAGATATTGGTTTTTCTGTGGTGGTGGCGGTGGTGGAAAATCGTTTTGTGGATGTATGGCATTAGCAGGGTTACTCCAATAAAAATTAGGATGGTTACGCCATCCAGGGTGATAAGAGTTCGTAGAAGCATTAAAACCAGGAGGTGCAAAAAAACTAGAAAAAGCAGAAAAATTATTTTGAGCAGGCCTGGGTATATTCTTCAGATAATCCACCTGCTCAGCAGCAACAACATTTGCAATTTCAAATACTTGAGGGGCGGAGGCAGCAGTCATCTCCGAAATCTTCTTGTTCAGCATCTCCACTTGCAGCGCCGGTTGGGATATAGAGTCAACTTCATAGATATCTGCAGGTTTATTTGGGCGAGTCCTAGACGAATTCCACTAATAGGTGTTCATCGTCATGTCCTCTATAAGCTCAAGAGCGCCTTCCGAAGTTTTGCGGTCCAAAGAACAAGCGGAAGCGGCATCTATCATTTGCTTAGTCTCTTGATTTAGCCCATTATAAAATGTCTGAACCTGTAACCAAACAGATAGAGCATGATGAGGGCATCTTCTCAAAAGTTCTTTGAACCTATCGCAAGTTTCATAGAGGGTCTCAGATGCAATTTGACAATAAGAAGTTATATCATTTCTTAATTTAATAGTTTTAGCAGGAGAGAGATATCTAGCAAGAAATTTATCAACTAAAATGTTCTAAGTAGTGATTGATCCTCTTGGAAGAGAACTCAACCACTATTTGGCTTTGGTTTTTAAGGAGAAGGGGAAGAGTCTTAGCCTAATAGCATCGTCTGAGACACCATTTATTTTGAAGGTGTCACAGATCTCAAGAAAACTTGCAATATGTAAGTTCAGATCTTCATTGTAATTCGTCGAACTGTACATATTGTTGCACCATTTGTATGATGCTAGGCTTAAGCGCAAAATTATTGTTCGCAATCGCAGGTCGAACAATACTTGTTTCAGTCCCCTCAAGGTTGGGTCGAGCATAATCGGACATGGTCCTTTGCTGAGCCATTCCTGGGTTGGGATCTCCCATTTCAAAATTAAAATTACAATCACCGTCGGAATCCTCAACAGTTGTTTGAGAAGTGGAAGCCCCGAATCGTAGTTGTCTCCGAAAGGAGCATTCGATTTTTGGGTCCAAATCAACAAGTAGCGACAGATTCGTGCAGGTCATGTACTAAAAAACGAAGGAGAATGGAAATAGAAACTTGAAGAAAGAAAAAAAAGATAATGATTAATTTTTTTTTAAAAATGGATTGGCTCCCGAACTTCTCACGGGCTACCCAGTGATGGGTTCGCAATGGTATTAAGCTAAATGATGTGAAATCAAGCCCACCCTAGCCTTTTTTGAATTTTCTTCGAGAGAATTTAGGTGGGGTAGAAAATGTTGAAATGGGTTGATTATAATTATAATAATAATAATTTTTTAAAAAATAATTTTTGCAGAAGCAATAGCGAAAGCATTTTAAAAATATTTACAAAGTAGGTCCCCAGCAACGACACCAAAAACTTGGTGTAATGATTACTATCAACCTGAAAAGGCAAGTGTACCTATCGAATTGTAGTACCAAGGTCGTATTTAAACACGGGGCTGTCAAGTACTGCTACTCACGCTTTTACTATTATCCTATCGAAAGATTATTGGGTGAGTTTGAGAAATTAAAATTAAACTAGAGATGAAATTAAGACGAAGATCAAGGATAAAAAGCTAGCATTCGATCAATGATTCACCATGAAATGAATGAGAAGGATAAAAATATAATTTTATAATTGCAAATTAAACTCGACTGTGACTAATCCGATATTAGGAAGTAATCTCTCTAGAGCATTAAATCTCCTAACTTATAGATGTTTTGACTGAAATCTCTTTACAAGTCCAAATGTCCTAAAGTCACATTACCAAAGTGACCCACACTATTGGATTTGACTCCAATCCGGAGGATTTACGTCATCCTATCTCTAGGGTTGCGTTCAACTCCTTCCTTCTTTGAGTGATCTTTCAAACCAACGACTCTCTCGACTTCTATGGAATAAGATCAAATGGCTACTACTATATACCAGAAATACGGAGTCGACGCGATAAAAATCAAAGAAGGATCGAGATTAATTTAAACAAAAAATAAAACTAAGAAATAAAAAAGAATCCTCATCTCACTTCATGGATCCTCACGATCGAATGCTAAGGGAAATATAGCTACGCATGATTGAAAGGGAAACCAAAATAAGAGAAAAGAAATTCACTTTCATTAATAGTTAAAACGAAGTACATAATGAAAAGAACAAGGCAATATTATTCTACTAAAGCAAAAATTACAACAAGGAAAGAAAATTACAACAAGAAAGAAAAGTACTTGCACTAGAAATCTCTTGCTCTCTCTCTCCAATCCAAACTTCCAAAGCATGAGACATGGGTTCCTTTTATAGGTGAGGAGAAGGATCTAGAATGAAGGGAATATGAAGGGAGCAAGGGGGTGGCCGTCCATGTAAGGGGGAGAGGGTTCATGCATGATATTTAATGAGGGAGAGAAGAGAGGGAGAGATTCATTGCATGTAGTTGAAATAAATAAAAATAGAAAATAAGGGGAATGAATAAGAAATAAAGAGGGGAGAAAGAAAAAAAGAGGAGAGAGGGGGAGATGAATGAGGAGGGTGGCCGGCCAATGCATTTGAAAGATGCATGCATGGAATTAAATGAGGAGGGGAGAGAGAGGGCCGACCATGTATGGGCTTTGTGGGCTGCTTGGTGGGCTCGGGTAGGGCTTGGATTGCATGTAGGGGCTGCTCCAATAATGGCCGGGCTGCTCCATGTTGAAGGGACTTGAAGTGGGTTGCTTAGTTGTTGAAAGGTTGCACCAACATGTAGTGCTCGGGCTACATCTTGGTATTGGTTGGCTCGGGTAGGATCTTGATGGGCTGCTCCATGTAGCATGAACCTACAAGAAACAAAGCAAATACACAACAAGTTAGATATATTTCATAACATAACATTAATTATTATAACTAAACATAACATAACATAACAAATATAACATAATATATAAAATAATAAAAATACATATAATAAAACTATAGATTTTTATATCATAACACAAAAGACTTTAAATAAGAAATAAAACATAACAAGCATAAAAATACTTAAAACATATAATTAAACTAGGAATTTTTCATACTAAACTACCTAAAAACCGATGACTAAAAGTAGTCATCAAATACTTAACAGCAATGAGCATAGTCTGTGATATTCAGGACCGAATCAGGGTAGAGCAAGGGAACGATACTACTCTGGTCCTAGTTTTTAAATCAATTGAAGATGGATCTGCTGACGAATATTCCCTAAAGGACATCCTCGTTCATCTCCGTGGTCAGCTCTACATTCCCGAAGTCGACAAAATTTGGGGAGATATCTTAAGAGAGGCACATTGCTCTAAGTATTCAGTGCATCCTGGGATTGGCAAAATGTACGCTGACATGAAGAAGACCATGTGTTTGCCAAGGATGACGAGAAACATCAGGTATTTTGTTACGCATTGTGAGGCCTGTCAAAGGGTGAAGGAGGAATGCAAGAGCCCCAAAAGATTGTTGCACTCATTTCCCATCCACGAGTGGAAGTTTGTGGATATCTCCATGGATTTCATTCACTGGTTGCCTTGCTCACGCCCAGGGAATAACTCAGTTTGGGTAATCGTGGATCGCCTTACAAAGGTAGCCAGGTTTATTCCTATGAAGAAAGAGGCTCATGTGGACGTTTTGGTATGGCTCTTTGTGGAGCAGTTTGTATAGTACCATGGCATGCCAAAGACAATTGTTTATGCCCGGGATGGCCGTTTTACCTCTAAAGAATGGAAGGTCGTACAGGCGTATTTGGGTTCAGGCCTTACCTTCATCACAACCTTTCATCCTCAGACGGACAGACAGTCTGAGAGGACCATAAGAACTTTGTAAGATCTATTAAGATTGTGCGTGCTAGATAGAGGAGAGCCGTAGGAAAAGCTCTTACCCCAGGTAGAGTTTTCATACAATAACAGTCATCAAGCAAGTATCGGGATGGCACCCCATGAAGCCCTATATGGAAGAAGGTGTGAGACTCCTTTGTCGTGGGTGCAAGATGAAGAACTGAAGGTTTTGGGAATTTAGTAAATTGATGATACTAATGTTATTATTAGACTAATACGGGACCGCATGCTTGAGGCTCAAAGTCAGCAGGCTAAATATTATAATGCAAAGCACCGGATGGTAAAATTTCAAGTGGGTGACAAAGTGTTCCTGAAGATCCGGCCGATGTACGGAGTGTCATGGTTACGTGGTGTGAAGAAGCTCAACACAAGGTATAATGGGCCTTATGATATATTAGAAAAGATTGGCCCTTTGGCCTATCGGTTGGAGCTACCGCCAAAGCTAGAGATTCTTCATGACGTATTTCATGTGTCGTCACTTCAGAAGGAGCTGTTGTGGCCCGAGCAACATGTCCTCAACACAGATGGAGCAGTGGCAAATTATAGGACTGTTCGACTAGAGCTGGTGCGGATTGTAGACAGAAACAAGGAGCTTGCGGCGGAAAAGTGTCCCATTGATAAAAGTACTTTTGTCTAATCATGAGAAGGAGGAGTATACCTGGGATCTGGTGGATTTGATGCAAAATCGCTACCCGGAGTTTTTTACCCAAGGTAACTTTAAAAGCATATTTAATTTAATTTCATGCTTTACATCCCCATAGCCTTAGCCTAATTTAGAGGACGAAATCTTTTATTTTTTTATAGGAATTGTAACATCCCATTTCGTGTTAGACCCTTCGCACGCATTTTGAGCCAAAAGAATTGGCTCAGGTTCGGGAATGGTTTAGTGAGTTGACTGGACTCGACGATTAGATTAGGAATTTACTTAGAAAACATCTGGGCTCGTGGTGTTGAGTGCGTTGAGTGCACTCAAAGCCATGGATTGATTGGCGTTGAGTGCGTTGAGTGCACTCAGCGCCATTTTACATTGCAAAATAATCTGGCTCGGTCGTTGAGCTCTTTGAGTGCACTCAATGCCATAGACTGATTGGCGTTGAGTGTGTTTAGTGCACTCAATGCCATTTTACTTAGAAAGATTTTGGTAAGCGTCGAGAGATTCGACTGCACCCTGTTTGTCAAACTCGAGAAATCTGTTCGACATTTTCAAACTCCATTCGACGTTCGTCGAAAGGATATAGCAAGCCGTTCGTCGAATATTCCCGAAATCCATTCGACGTTCATCGAACTCCGTTCGACGTTCGTCGAACTCTATTCGATGAAAGGATACAGTAATCCATTCGTCGAACTTCCCGAAATCCGTTTGACGTTCATCGAATGGACGAACTCTATTCGATGAAATGATACAGCAAGCCATTCATCGAATTTCCCAAAATCCGTTCGACGTTTGTCAAAATCCACTCGCCGATATTAACTTAATGTTGTGTGCTTGCATATGGTCTTGAGTTGTGCCGACGAATCTCGATGATTCGTTGAGTAGGAATATTTTACTCGACGAATTTGCCTTGGCAAAATTTATGATGTTGTCTGCTCACAAGCCGGTCTGAACCAGACTTTTGGAATTTGCGCCAAAATGAGTATAGCGGATGCATCTTTTCAATATGACGTATTTAAAGTTATAAATGGCGGTCCAATAGCAGGCCGACAAGTGGCTAGTAGTTAACCCTAATTCCTTACAGAATCGAATGTTAGCCGTCACTCTCATCGTTCTTCCTTGCCGAGCCTATTTCCTGTATCGAAATCGATGGAAGAGGAGCAGATCATCGGAGCCGACCTTCTTTCCCGTAAAGAACAAACATCAACAAAGGAGAAGAAGATGCCGCAAAGAAGAGTGACGAGATCTATGGCCGAAAATGAGGTGTGCTTCCTACCCTCTCCCTTGGTTATAGATCTTTAGTTATTCCTAGGAGAGATATCGACTCAAAGGAATATTGATTTGCGAGAAGAATATTTTCTAGTGAAGGGGCCATATTAGGACCTATGACCTAAAGATTAGACGTCTTCAACCTCTCCTTTCTTCAATGTGAAGATGGGGGCTGGTTTCGTGAAGAGAAAGTTGCCCTTTGAGGGTGAATAAGGGAGGAGGATTTCTGGATTTGACTTTAGGAATATCAGTTAGAGGAGGAAGACAAACCGATGCCGTTCGTTTCACTTTAGGATGCGCGCAGAAAACTGTTTTCTGCGCGCAATGAACTTTGAGGCCATTTTCAGACATGATGCGGCCAGATCTGGGCTTTCAACTAAACATGAAAGTCGTATCCCTTGGAAATACCTTTCGAACAAGTGGTTACACGTCTTCAAGCAAAGTCTGTAGTTACGAGAAAGTCTGATCGAACTTACTAGACTGTAAACGTGCAAAAACTTGTTTTCTGCACGCAGTAGACTTCGAGACTGATTTCAAGTACACTATTGTCTGATATGGGTTTTGGACCGAATATCAAAGTTGTAGTCCTTGGAAATACCTTTATAACAGATGGTTACATGTTTTCATACGAGAACTGTAGAGTCAGGAATGTCAAGTCGAAGTTGCAGTACAGTCAAGTCTTATGTACATGTTGTTCTCAGGTCAGTGTAGAGCCGGGTTTTGAATCTGGTAGAGAAGTCATGGTAAATTAATGATGAGGTTGGCTTGAAGTTTGCTGTAAATAATTGGTAGTGATTGCGATGAACAAATTAGTTGTTGGCATTTAGTTGATAGATCTATATGTGCACGAATGGTTTGAACTTGGTAAAGAGATTGTATCAATTTGAGGTTAAAGTAAGGTGACCATAGTCTATATGTAATTATGATAATGAAATGGTTTATGAATATGTGAAGTACCATTTGTAGATATGAAGGACTTGTGTAAGGGTTGGAAGTACGAGGGTGATTGCCGCACTAAACAGACATTTTGATAAGGGACTCGGTGTGGAGCTCTTGCGTGTTGTTGAGCACGAGATGTGATTAAATAAAAAGGACTCGAAGTGGAGCCCTTATATATGAAATTGCCTGTGGTGTGAGTTGACACACGGTGTCATATTCCTGGGTTAAGTATAGTGTGGCAGGTCTACGGGCTTGCCAGTCGTCACACCAACGAAAGTTGACAGATAAACTTTGGACGGTTTGGAGGTGTCCTCGATGCTCATTCCCGAGGCACTCTCCGTGCCAAGTGGATGGACTTGCTATGTCCTTGGTGCTCATTCCCGAGGCCCTTTCCGTGCCACGATGATAAGATAGTTTGGGCTGTGTGGATTGTGCACATCTACCCAAGACCCCTCTGAGTTGTAGTACGCATACGAGCTCAATTGTTGTGTTCTTAGCGTTGGGGCGTACGAAGGCCTAGGTTTAGTTGTGTGGATGCCCGCCTTGTAGTGGAGAAGCCCGCTCTATTATCACTGTCTAGCCACGATGAATGATGCCTAAGAGGTTAGCTACCTGCTCGAAAACTTGGAACTACAAGTCTGTGTCGACATAGCAGTTGCATGTGCTTGATCATGGGTGAGTCATTGCACTGCATTCATATCATTACATACATTACATACACAAGATCCTCATCCTATTAGTTTGTATGGGCACTCTTATACAATGAGTTACTTTACTGTTGAACCAATCCTTAACTCATATGTATGTATGAGCATTCATATAAGTTAAGTTTTTTCCTGCCATAGATTCACACTATATACTGTTGTTGATGGTATAACTGCTAGAGTAGATTGTTTACTTATTTGTTGTATTTACTCTGATATTCACTGTTGTTGACTAGCTCTTTACCACCTACTTTGTACTATAGATCATTTATATTTATTGTACTCTTGTTCCTTTCTTCGCTCGGTGCCGAGGACTCGTCGGGGGAGCGGATGTGATAACTGCTTAGTCTTTTTGACTAACTGTTGCTATATCTTCATTTTTTGGAGTAAACCCCGTAGATAGAGCAACAGGTTTTGCAGGAGGGCAGCCAAGCCAGGACGACAGGGTCTTATGTGACTGTACTGTTGTTGCCATCCGTTACTGATGTGAGTCTTTGAGAGATTTCAGTTATAGCCTTTGGACAATTTTGTACATGTACATTGATATTATTGAAGCTTGTTGATGCTTATTTTATTTGATGTACATTCTTTTGGACTATTTTTCTTAGGTGTGGTTTTGACATCTGTTTTATATTCTTGGTTGGGTTGACAATGAATGTTATTAATTATAGCTGGCAGGATAGGCGTCTTGTAGTACAGGTTAGCTCATGTGCTAATGCTACCGCAAGGCTGTTGTTCTGGGCATAAGACTCCCCTCAGTCGTGTCTTATATTCCAGGAGGGGTTCTTACACTTCTAAGGTTGCCTGACAAAATAAGCCTTGGGCTTTGGAAAATATCTTTGTGGAGCTGCAGGAGCTGCTGGATCATCATACATATGATTTCTTAATTGAATTCTTCTTTTGGCACATGACAATTCATACTTGTGCCACTCATCTCTGTCATAGTGGCTCCATCGGCTTTCTCCATCAAGATCAACCATGGTGAGGGAGTCTAGAAAGATTTCTCTTTAAGTTGGACAACACACCTCAGCAATCTCTCTATTTGGAAAATCTCTGACTCGCTCTTCTCTGACTGGCTCTGGCCTGACTGGCTCTGACCTGATAGCAGATGTGCCTTCAGCAAATCTTCTCCTTTTATACCGTGGATGAGGAATATCTTCAACCACTTGAACATCTGGGAACACAACAGTAGTATCAGTAGATCTATCCTGAGAGAGAACCTATGTGTCTGTCGAATGTTGAGAGTAATACTCAGCAGGATGAACTTCAACTTGAGCAAAATCAGCAGGTACTTAAAAGCTTGTATTTTCCTGACCTAGCCTTCCAAACATTTGACCATGTAGCCACACAAAATTGTCATAGCAGTAGTCATTGACCTATTTGAAGTTTCCGAACATGGCAGCTTCAACAACATCAACCTTAGCTTTAAGGGCATCTTCCCACTTTCTATCTTTGATAACTATAACATTTGCATAACTTGCCATTGTCTTGTCAAAATGATCCATAGAGCGATTGTGAGCACCAATCATAGTAACTACATTCGTATCAGCATTTCTAAGAACGTGCAAGTTACTCTTATGTCCTACCATAGTATTCTTGATAACCTCCCCACCCTGGATGAACCAAGTATCCATCTTGGTATCCAACTTGTCAACCTTCACCTTGGCCTCTACAAGGCCGTTGTTAAGATCTTTCTCTGTTTATTTGACCTTCTTCAGTACTTTTTGCATTGAGGCTTCAAACTGAGCTTGTTGCTCAGCCAACATGGCTTCTATAGTCTTCAGGATAGAACTGTCAGCATTAGAACTGGGAATATCTTCAAGCTTCACTCTCGAAGGGGAGGGAACATCAACACGAATCTCCAAGTCACTCAAATACTCATTGATCAGATCTAATTAAGCTTTGTAAATCAGTACAACGTCTTCAGTAGCTAGGACAGGAGTATGCTCCTCTACATCTCCTTCCTCATCAGAAATAGTGACCACCTCCTCTTGAACAATTGGAGGGGCACCTGGTATCTTGCCAATAGTTTTCTCAAGGTTGAAGATAAACCAGTCAACCTGAGTAGCAACCTATATCAGAGACTGAGTCGCGCCCCCTCAGAAGTTGAAGCAGAAAATCTCTGCGAGAGGGACAAGAATGGTGTAAGACCCCCTTTTTTTTTCTTTTTAAAACCCGGGGTCTTAGGCCCAGAATCGCCGCTTTGCGGTGACACCTTCACGTCCTGAAGGGTCATCACCACAAGGCGCCGATTCTGCCGGCCAATTCGATCACAAAAAGGTAGCACAATAATTGAAGTAAGAGCAAGTCCACTGAAGGTAAATCACATATATAAAATAAAATCTCCACGAAGGGAGTGTCCACAAACTAACAATAATCAGAGTACTATAAATACGGGATTATGCCCGGTACATCATATCCTCACTACAAATCTCTCATGCGAAAGCAAAAACAGAAACTACTCAGGGTCGAGACTCACGGTCCCGGCTGTATGAACTCCAGAGCTAGACTGCCCTATCTCCAGGCGCATCGGTCTCTAGGGCTGCTCCTCCATGCTGGGCTCCGCGATCCCCTAAATAATGAGGGTTCAAAAACCGTTAGTCATAAAGACTAAGCCCTATCATACCCTACCCCTTCCCCCATAGCTCCTAAGTACCGAGCGGAGAGGAAGAAAGGGAAGGACATGAAGGTGGAGATTTAATCAAGAAACAGATGGCAACGGAACTAATCTAGCAATTCTATAATAAATATGACAGAAACAGAAAGTAGGAAAGGTAACCTTAACTTATGTGCGAAAGCGCATAAGCCAAGGGATCTTCTACAAGGCTCCCATCGTATAGAGTGTCCCATACCACTTATACGTTGGGGTGTCGGTTATCAAACAGCAGCATATATATTGAATTTAACCTTAATTTATAAACTTGCCCACACAAGCTTATAGACCAAGGGGTCGTTTTGCAGGTCCTAATGTATAAGCATCCTATGCTACTTATACTTTAGGTGTCAGGGTTAAATGAATCGTTTATGCTATAACATGCAAGTGGGTATGATGAAACATGCAAGTGCAACTCACACACCCGACTCTGTGCACACAGACCTTTAGTTCCCCCTTTCGGAGCCGTTATCTCCCAGGATACCTCCGTAGTGGCAGACGGAAGCGGTGGGTTGGGCCTCGCCCACCTCTAAACCAGTAAAGCACTACCAGTCAGACCTATCGTACGCCTCAACGCTTGGTGCACTAAGCGGACGCCTGCGTACTCTTGCCGGCTGGCGCACCGGACTTCTGTTGGCGAAGTGCTAACCACACTTGCCGAGTCAGCGTATTGCCGTCAGTGCATCGACCCTCCAATACCGAAGACCCACCACCTTAATTTTCATTCCTTTTTATGCACATGCAAGTTTAATCGTAAACACACAAAAACCGAGCCGAAGCTCCCCGGACCAATACGTCCGTCTCTTAACCAACCAAGCCGAAGCTCCCCGGACCATCCCGTCCGTCTCTTAACCAACCGAGCTGAAGCTCTCATCAATCTTCCTATGCCAACAGTGTTTGTGAAAGGTGCAGCCCTAGTTACTAAGTTACTCTTGACAGTTTGTTATTACAGTTTACGTTAACCCAGGACTGCCCCCAAAATTCCCCGTGAAGGGCTCTCATAGGGCACTAGGAACTATGATGGTAGCTGAAGCCCATTGTTCCCTTTCGCAAGGCACTTATTGTTATTGGTTGATCCCCTTTACCCATTCCCTTCTCATATTACGATAGACTATCCTAGGGTGATTTTTAACCTTCCTCACTTCGGGAAAGACGATCTTTCGTCGAACCCGAGCACCTCTTATCTCTAGCTATCACTACTTCTCTCTACTCTTCATATCATCCTATTGTGATATCATCCACAATTTTCCACCCAGACAAAATGACTAACTCCAATGACTTTCTCAGATCATGTCCTATTGCAATTCACAAATTTGCTATATGTAGACCAACCTAGACTATATGTCGAACCCGTTATGCAATGATCCCAAAACTCATCCAAATGCCCTAAAATATTTACTGGGGACTTATCATGATATAAATGGCCTAAATCCAGAGTGTGGGAATTTTCCTAATTCATTTGGCATTTAATTAATTTCCTCGAAAATCCCAAGGGCTACCGGTTTGAACATGAACTACCCTAAGTTCTCATGCAAGATGTCCAACAAATTTATGA
Source organism: Platanthera zijinensis (assembly GCA_039513925.1). Taxonomy (NCBI): domain Eukaryota; kingdom Viridiplantae; phylum Streptophyta; class Magnoliopsida; order Asparagales; family Orchidaceae; genus Platanthera; species Platanthera zijinensis. Next base: position 79,095,290 of record CM077097.1, read on the forward strand.
TAAATAGTAGGTTATCTCAATAGGGTAAATCCAAAGTATCATAATTTTTCTATCATCAAAGGGCAACAAAACTATTTTAGCAATATTTACTATCTTCCATTTATTTATGAACCAAGTACAGAGAATATTCTTCCAAAAATTGTAAATAAATTATAATATGCAGATAAATACTTAAAAAAATAGCACTGGCCCAGTTTCATAATTTTTCAGCAATAAAATCATCCCTAAATAATTTTCAAAGCATAGAACCCCTTTTTAACTTTTGTGAAGAAAGTACTGGATTTACTTAACTGAAAATTATACAAAAATTCAAGGGTAACCATTCTGTCCTAAAACATTTATTTCCAAGATTTCATGAGATTTCCATGAACAGAATGGTACAAATATTTAAAACATTAATTGGGGTTATAATCAACTTTACAAACGAAGTGCTGGAAATAAACATCATAAAATTCCAGTAAAATTTTTATAAATTCTACCCACTTCAAAACTAACTCTACCCGAGTTTCACAGCCTTTAGATAATTATTAATGATGGATTGTGCTTAATTAGTATTTTAACCAAAAGCTAAGATTAAGGTTTTGAGGCATCTACTTGTCTCCAAATTTTCCAAGATTTCATCCAGACAATTATTATCATGCTAATATCAACTCTACAGAGTTTCAAGGCAATACGAGAGCAATTGCCCCCATATCCTTCACAATCCTCAAAACCCTCCATCTAGGGTTTGAGTTTGGATCCTAGGATAAACCAACCCTAAACCACATCATTTTCTCCAAGTGGGTTATAATAACCCTTCCAAGCCAGTGGTCAAGATATCATCCTCAGTTGAGGTGATATGACCGTTCTAACTTCTAGTGCACTTTTTACTCAAAAATGCCTCACTTTTGCCTAGTTAAGAATAGGTGACTCCCTATCCAAAACTCATCCAAATGAGTTGAAAATTTGTACAGAGTTAAGTTTTATAGCCAGGGACCACTCACAAAAATTTGGGAGGGTTTGGAGGTTATTTGACTACATAAATAAATTCCTCTATCCTTATTAAATTAAAACAAAAACTTTAGACAAAGTGTCTCCAAATATTTCCATTTTTGTACTTCCTTTAGATATAGCTAAGTTTAACCCCCTGCCCAAATTTCAGGTCATTTGGACAAGGGACAAATAGTGGGCATCCATCTTAATTTCTGCCCAACTCTAGGTACAGCCCCCACTAAAACAGTTGTTGTGGTCAAACCGCTTACCCAAACGAGTTGAAACTAATTTTGAATTAATCTAGACTCGAAGGGCTACGACTTTTGTGACAGGTCAGTTTTCCTAAATCGGCCTCTATGTGACTCATTTTGCAGCCTCTAAATATACTCAAATAATATATATTTTCACTATTTATTATATACATTATTTATATATTATAAACTGGTTTTACTATTCATCTTCTACATGAACCAGAAAACAGAACATAGAAAACCATATTTCCTCTAACCTTTCCGTGATCCGTCGCCGGCCGTCCGGTCACTTCCCTGGCCAGCCACCACCACCACCACCTCCGTCGAGGCGATGGCTAGCGGTCGGCGGTGGTTTGGCCGCCGGAGGTGGCGGTTTCCGGCGAACTCAACAATATTTTTCCATGGTTTTCCATGAAAATACGAGGTAGGTCTGGCTCCTTTGAGCACGAACTTCATTTCTTAGATCCTAAGATCTACCCATAAGAGAAGAAGTAGAGGAGGACCTTGTTCGCGATTTGGAGGCGAGATGAACGACGGGGTGCCATGGCGCAGTGGTGGCGTTGCCGAACTTCTCCTACAGCAAGAGCAAAAGTCTGAATTTGTTTGATCGAGCGTGTAACCTTCTCCTCTTGCTCCAAGGGGTCTTTTATAGATCAGCAAGTGGGGAGGGGAAAGAGGTAAGAAATTATTGTCATCAAGGCTCCTCTTAATGGTGTTTCGGTTATGGCAGAGGCAGTTGAAATGCTGGAAACGAAGAGGTGTTTGCCAGGTGGCGATTTCTTATTTCACCAACATTTCCTTATTTTATTAAATAATTAGAGTAGGAAACGGCCCATAAATTCTCCTGGTGTACATTCCCATAACCAGAATTGATTATGACGTCGGTTACCGAAATTTCCAGTCTGGCTGACGTTTCGGCCCTTATCACGGGCGTGACACATAGGTCACGGGTGTGACAGGCCCGAGTGGCAAAATTCTGAGGTCGACGATCGTCGAACTGAGATCGATGGTCGTCGAAGGGTGGTCACGCCCTAGGTCACGGGCGTGACATGGTCAAGATGCAAATTATCCGCTCAGGGATCGTCTCGCTGAGATCGACGATCGCCGAAGGGGGTCACACCCTAGGTCACGGGCGTGACATGCCCGGGCTGCAAGTTCGACGATCGTCTCACGGAGATCCACGATCGTCGAAGGAGTCACGCCCTAGGTCACGGGCATGGCGCATAGGTCACGGGCGTGACAGGCCCGGGTTGCAAGTTCGACGATCGTCTCATGGAGATCGACGATCGTCGAAGGAGTCACGCCCCATGTCACGGGCGTGACACATAGATCACGGGCGTGACCAACCCGTGACCTGAAGTCTCAGTCATTGTACTTCAATTCTTGGGCTTCTGGGGTTCTCTCACGATAGACCGACTTCTAGGGGTCTAGCCGGAAATGGGATGTTACAAATCCCAATAAACAAAACAAAAAAATTTTGTCCTCAAAATTGAGGTTGAGCCTACGGGGATTTCTACCGAAATAAACTAAACTTATAACATCCCATACGATTTTTCTATTGGGTTCAAGCGACTACTTGTTTGATAAACGAAAACAATCTCCCCAATAAACAAAAGATTAGCCCCTACTTTCCTGTGCATGCCTAGGTTCTAAATGTTTCCTTATCTAGTCCTACCGGTTTAATACAAAAAGGTAATTTATAGTAAACCAAGAGGTGGTGAGGTATACCTGACTGAATAGCTCAGGATATTTTTCCTGCATCAGGTCCTGAGGCTCCCAAGTATGCTCCTCTCGTCCGTGGTTCCTCCACAAGACCTTGACTAGCGGGATCTTCTTGCGGCGCAAGACTCGTATCCCCTGGTCATCGATCCGTATCGGCTCCAAATGTACAGATCGATCCGAGGATACCGGCCCATCAGTGGCCGTGATATGCAACTCCGGGCATAGTAGAGCCCTCCTGAGTGAAGACACGTGAAAAACGTCGTGCAAGCCGGCCAGCTCCAGTGGCAGCTCTAGTCGGTAAGATAGAGGACCGATCCGCTCCAGGATCCTGAACGGTCCCATGTATCTCGGGCTGAGCTTCTTCCGATGACCTCGCACCCGTGAAACTCCATGCATCGGGCCAGATCTTCAAGAACACCCGATCCCCGATCTGAAACTCCACCTGACGATGCCGAGCGTCATAATACTTCACTTGTCTGCTCTGCGCCTCTAACATCCGCTCCCGGATCAGTCTCACCTGAGCCTCGGTGTCTTCCACAAACTCTGAGTCTAGAATCTTCAGATCCACGTCCTGCAGCCAAGATAACGGTGTCCTACACCTTCTCCCATACAAGGCCTCGTAAGGAGCCATCCGTATGCTGGACTGGTAGCTGTTGTTATACGAGAACTCCACCAATGGCAGCATTTTCTCCCAGGGCTCTCCGCGGTCTACAATACATAGTCTCAGGAGGTCTTCCAGCATCTAATTGGTACGCTCCGTCTGCACGTCAGTCTGGGGGTGGAAAGCTGTATTGAAAGTCAGTCGGGAGCCAAGGTAAGCCTGCACCGATCTCCACTCTCTGGATGTAAACCGACCATCTCGATCAGATACGATCGTCCTTGGCACGCCGTGATAACGAATATACTGCTCCACGAAATTCCAAACCAACACTCCAACAGAGTCATCCTTCCTGATCGGGATGAACCTAGCCACCTTCATCAGACGGTCCACGATCACCCAGATCGAATCGTTTCCCGTCCATGATCGAGGTAGGCCATGGATGAAGTCCATCGCGATGTCCTCAAATTTCCACTCCGACACCGGGAGTGGCTGCAATAAACCAGCGGGATGTCTACACTCTGCCTTCACTAACTGGCACATCTCGCAGTGGGTCACGAAGTAGATGATGTCCTTCTTCATGCCCGGCCAGTATAGATTCTTCTTCAAATCTATCGTCATCTCTGTGATCCCGGGATGTATAGAAAATCTGCTATGATGAGCCTCGGCCATGATATCCTCCCGAATCTAGCCTCCATCCGGTATGTAAGTCCGTCCTCTGAAACATATCAGTCCATCTCGCATCGAGTAGTCCCCAGCTGAGCCTGCCTCCAAGGCCCGGAAAATCGGCTCCAATTTGGCATCCTACCTCTGCCAGTCTCTAACTCTGTCATGAATAGTATCTGTGGCGCTCGTCGCAGCTAAATACTCCTGTACAGATCAGTGTCTTCGGACGAAACCAAGGTGATGTGCATATCTTCAAAGCTCCGCAATATCTCTAAAGACATGACCTGGGGCCCGGCTTCGGAAGTGCCACATTCCCTAAACTAGATCTGAGGGAACCCAAGCCAATACTAATTTGCCCAATAAACAAAAGTTTAGCCCCCAATAAACAAAAGATAAGCCCCTACCTACCTTGGGCTAAGCATCTTTGATATTACCATGTTATCTCCGTCCCAGTTGGTTGCACAATCCCTAGAGCATCAATCTTCGACTTAGGGTTCCAACCTGAAACTTGTTGATATACTTCATACATAAAACTCTCTGAGTCACATTTATGACAACCTTATCCCGGTCAAAATGTTCCTAATCCCAAATGGGTATCTTCCGAACTTGAAATCCTATCCGACCCTCGGTGTTTGTCTTGGTGCTTGTCTCCGAGTAATCTTATTACCGGTACGAGGGTTAAGACTACTTGTCTTCTACCATTCTGCTAAAGTATTATTGATCTCAATTCTCCTTAAAGCAGTCTACTGATTTGAGTAATTCTTGATAGGGGTCGTAGGGTCACCTGAGTTTATCTATCAGGTTGTCATTCTCATGCTAAACTCCTCCTTTTATTCTGTTTGGGTATCTCCTTACCTTAAACAAGTTCATACCCAGGGTCTATTTCGAACTAGGGCATGTTATAAGTCGTCATGGTTAGTCATGTGTCCTAATAGGTTGAGTCTAACTTATTAACTAAAGAATTATAAGATGAGGTCTTTACAGCCGGAGGTGCTCCCTGCTGGGGGCAGGGTTTGCCTCAAGCTACAAAGAAGAATTCCATTTGTTGGAGAAGTGGACAATTTATATGTGATCACCATATGGGCACACCACTGCTTTCGCTGCTTAGTTTGTCCTCAAACTAAACTCGCGCGGGGGTGACCCAGGGTTTGTGGACTGCTACTTTTTCGATCGATGTTTCCTCTGATACCACTTGTAAGACCCCTTTTTTTTCTTTTTAAAACCCGGGGTCTTAGGCCCAGAATCGCCGCTTTGCGGTGACACCTTCACGTCCTGAACGGTCATCACCACAAGGCGCCGATTCTGCCGGCCAATTCGATCACAAAAAGGTAGCACAATAATTGAAGTAAGAGCAAGTCCACTGAAGGTAAATCACATATATAAAAGAAAATCTCCATGAAGGGAGTGTCCACAAACTAACAATAATCAGAGTACTATAAATGCGGGCTTATGCCCGGTACATCATATCCTCACTACAAATCTCTCATGCGGAAGCAAAAACAGAAACTACTCAGGGTCGAGACTCACGGTCCCGGCTGTATGAACTCCGGAGCTAGACTGCCCCATCTCCAGGCGCACCGGTCTCTGGGGTTGCTCCTCCATGCTGGGCTCCGTGATCCCCTAAATGATGCGGTTCGAAAACCGTTAGTCATAAAGGCTAAGCCCTATCATCCCTTTCCCCTTCCCCCATGGCTCCTAAGTACCGAGCGGAGAGGAAGAAAGGGAAGGAAATGAAGGTGGATATTTAATCAAGAAACAGATGGCAGCGGAACTAATCTAGCAATTCTATATTAAATATGACAGAAACAGAAAGTAGGAAAGGTAACCTTAACTTATGTGCGAAAGAGCATAAGCCAAGGGATCTTCTGCAAGGCTCCCATCGTATAGAGTGTCCCATATCACTTATACGTTGGGGTGTCGGTTATCAAACAGCAGCATATATATATTGAATTTAACCTTAATTTATAAACTTGCCCACACAAGCTTATAGACCAAGGGGTCGTTTTGCAGGTCCTAATGTATAAGCGTCCTATACCACTTATACTTTAGGTGTCAGGGTTAAATGATTCATTTATGCTATGACATGCAAGTGGGTATGATGAAACATGCAAGTGCAACTCACACACCCGACTCTGTGCACACAGACCTTTAGTTCCCCCTTTCGGAGCCGTTACCTCCCAAGATACCTCCGTAGTGGCAGACGGAAGCGGTGGGTTGGGCCTCGCCCACCTCTAAACCAGTAAAGCACTACCGGTCAGACCTATCGTACGCCTCAACGCTTGGTGCACTAAGCGGACGCCTGCGTACTCTTGCCGGCTGGCGCATCGGACTTCTGTTGGCGAAGTGCTAACCAAACTTGCCGAGTCAGCGTATTACCGTCAGTGCATCGACCCTCCAATACCGAAGACCCACCACCTTAATTTTCATTCCTTTTTATGCACATGCAAGTTTAATCGTAAACACACAAAAACCGAGCCGAAGCTCCCCGGACCAATACGTCCGTCTCTTAACCAACCGAGCCGAAGCTCCCCGGACCATCCCGTCCGTCTCTTAACCAACCGAGCCGAAGCTCTCATCAATCTTCCTGTGCCAACAGTGTTTGTGAAAGGTGTAGCCCTAGTTACTAAGTTACTCTTGACAGTTTGTTATTACAGTTTACGTTAACCCAGGACTGCCCCCAGTATTCCCCGTGAAGGGCTCTCAAAGGGCACTAGGAACTATGATGGTAGTTGAAGCCCATCGTTCCCTTCGCAAAGCACTTATTGTTATTGGTTGATCCCCTTTACCCATTCCATTCTCATATTATGATAGACTATCATAGGGTGATTTTTAACCTTCCTCACTTCGGGAAAGACGATCTTTCGTCGAACCCGAGCACCTCTTATCTCTAGCTATCACTACTTCTCTCTACTCTTCATATCATCCTATTGTGATATCATCCACAATTGTCCACCCAGACAAAATGACTAACTCCAATGACTTTCTCAGATCATGTCCTATTGCAATTCACAAATTTGCTATATGCAGACCAACCTAGACTATATGTCGAACCGGTTATGCAATGATCCCAAAACTCATCAAAATGCCCTAAAATATTTACTGGGGACTTATCATGATATAAATGGCCTAAATCCAGAGTGTGGGAATTTTCCTAATTAATTTGGCATTTAATTAATTTCCTCGAAAATCCCAAGGGCTACCGGCTTGAACATTAACTACCCTAAGTTCTCATGCAAGATGTCCAGCAAATTTATGATAAATAGTAGGTTATCTCAATAGGGTAAATCCAAAGTATCATAATTTTTCTATCATCAAAGGGCAACAAAACTATTTTAGCAATATTTACTATCTTCCATTTATTTATGAACCAAGTACAGAGAATTTTCTTCCAAAAATTGTAAATAAATTATAATATGCAGATAAATACTTAAAAAAATAGCACTGGCCCAGTTTCATAATTTTTCAGCAATAAAATCATCCCTAAATAATTTTCAAAGCATAGAACCCCTTTTTAACTTTTGTGAAGAAAGTACTGGATTTACTTAACTAAAAATTATACAAAAATTCAAGGATAATCATTCTGTCCTAAAACATTTATTTCCAAGATTTCATGAGATTTCCATGAACAGAACGGTACAAATATTTAAAACATTAATTGGGGTTATAATCAACTTTACAAACGAAGTGCGGGAAATAAACATCATAAAATTCCAGTAAAATTTCTATAAATTCTACCCACTTCAAAACTAACTCTACCCGAGTTTCACAGCCTTTAGATAATTATTAATGATGGATTGTGCTTAATTAGTATTTTAACTTAAAGCTAAGATTAAGGTTTTGAGGCATCTACTTGTCTCCAAATTTTCCAAGATTCCATCCAGACAATTATTATCATGCTAATATCAACTCTACAGAGTTTCAAGGCAATACGAGAGCAATTGCCCCCACATCCTTCACAACCCTCAAAACCCTCCATCTAGGGTTTGAGTTTGGATCCTAGGATAAACCAACCCTAAACCAAATCATTTTCTCCAAGTGGGTTATAATAACCCTTCCAAGCCAGTTGTCAAGATATCAGCCTCAGTTGAGGTGATATGACCATTCTAACTTCTAGTGCACTTTATACTCAAAAATGCCTCACTTTTGCCTAGTTAAGAATAGGTGACTCCCTATCCAAAACTCATCCAAATGAGTTGAAAATTTGTACAGAGTTAAGTTTTATAGCCAGGGACCACTCACCAAAATTTGGGAGGGTTTGGAGGTTATTTGACTAAATAAATAAATTCCTCTATCCTTATTAAATTAAAACAAAAACTTTAGGCAAAGTGTCTCCAAAAATTCCCATTTTTGTACTGCCTTTAGATATAGCTAAGTGTAACCCCCTGCCTAAATTTCAGGTCATTTGAAGAAGGGACAAATAGTGGGCATCCATCTTAATTTCTGCCCAACTCTAGGTATAACCCCCACTAAAACAGGTGTTGTTGTCAAACCGCTTACCCAAACGAGTTGAAACTAATTTTAAATTAATCTAGACTCAAAGGGCTACGACTTTTGTGACAGGTCATTTTTCCTAAATCGGCATCTAAGTGACTCATTTTGCAGCCTCTAAATATACTCAAATAATATATATTTTCACTATTTATTATATACATTATTTATATATTATAAACTGGTTTTACTATTCATCTTCTACATGAACCCGAAAACAGAACATAGAAAACCATATTTCCTGTAACCTTTCCGTGATCCGTCGCCGGCCGTCCGGTCACTTCCCTGGCCAGCCACCACCACCACCACCTCCGTCGAGGCGATGGCTAGCGGTCGGCGGTGGTTTGGCCGCCGGAGGTGGCGGTTTCCGGCGAACTCAACAATATTTTTCCATGGTTTTCCATGAAAATATGAGGTAGGTCCGGCTCCTTTGAGCACGAACTTCATTTCTTAGATCCTAAGATCTACCCATAAGAGAAGAAGTAGAGGAGGACCTTGTTCTCGGTTTGGAGGCGAGATGAACGACGGGGTGCCATGGCGCAGTGGTGGCGTTGCCGAACTTCTCCTACAGCAAGAGCAAAAGTCTGAATTTGTTTGATCGAGCGTGTAACCTTCTCCTCTTGCTCCAAGGGGTCTTTTATAGATCAACAAGTGGGGAGGGGAAAGAGGTAAGCAATTATTGTCATCAAGGCTCCTCATAATGGTGTTTCGGTTATGGCAGAGGCAGTTGAAACGCTGGAAACAAAGAGGTGTTTGCCAGGTGGCGATATCTTATTTGACCAACATTTCCTTATTTTATTAAATAATTAGAGTAGGAAACGGCCCATAAATTCTCCTGGTGTATATTCCCATAACCAGAATTTATTATGACGTCGGTTACCGAAATTTCCAGTCTGGCTGATGTTTCGGCCCTTGTCTCGGGCGTGATACATAGGTCACGGGCATGACAGGCTCGAGTGGCAAATTCTGAGGTCGACGATCGTCGAACTGAGATCGACGGTCGTCGAAGGGTGGTCACGCCCTAGGTCACGGGCGTGACACATGGGTCACGGGCGTGACATGGTCAAGATGCAAATTACGCGCTCGGCGACCGTCTCGCTGAGATCGACGATCGCCGAAGGGGGTCACGCCCTAGGTCACGGGCGTGACATTTTGGTCATGGGCGTGACATGCCCGGGCTGCAAGTTCTACGATCGTCTCACGGAGATCCACGATCGTCGAAGGAGTCACGCCCTAGGTCACGGGCGTGGCGCATAGGTCACGGGCGTGACAGGCCCGGGTTGCAAGTTCGACGATCGTCTCATGGAGATCGACGATCGTCGAAGGAGTCATGCCCCATGTCACGGGCGTGATATATAGGTCACGGGCGTCACCAACCCGTGACCTGAAGTCTCAGTCATTGAACTTCAATTCTTGGGCTTCTGGGGTTCTCTCACGACAGACCGACTCCTAGGGGTCTAGCCGGAAATGGGATGTTACAAATCCCAATAAACAAAACAAAAAAATTTTGTCCTCAAAATTGAGGTTGAGCCTACGGGGATTTCTACCGAAATAAACTAAACTTATAACATCCCATACGATTTTTCTATTGGGTTCAAGCGACTACTTGTTTGATAAACGAAAACAATCTACCCAATAAACAAAAGATTAGCCCCTACTTTCCCGCGCATGCCTAGGTTCTAAATGTTTCCTTATCTAGTCCTACCGGTTTAATACAAAAAGGTAATTTATAGTACACCAAGAGGTGGTGAGGTATACCTGACTGAATAGCTCCGGATATTTTTCCTGCATCAGGTCCTGAGGCTCCCAAGTATGCTCCTCTCGTCCGTGGTTCCTCCACAAGACCTTGACTAGCGGGATCTTCTTACGGCGCAAGACTCGTATCCCCTGGTCATCGATCCGTATCGTCTCCAAATGTACAGATCGATCCGAGGCTACCGGCCCATCAGTGGCCGTAATATGCAACTCCGGGTGTAGTAGAGCCCTCCTGAGTGAAGACATGTGAAAAACGTCGTGCAAGCCGGCCAGCTCTGGTGGCAGCTCCAGTCGGTAAGATAGAGGACCGATCCGCTCCAGGATCCTGAACGGTCCCATGTATCTCGGGCTGAGCTTCTTCCGATGACCTCGCACCCGAGAAACTACATGCATCGGCCGGATCTTCAAGAACACCCGATCCCCGATCTGAAACTCCACCTGACGATGTCGAGCGTCATAATACTTCGCTTGTCTGCTCTGCGCCTCTAACATCCGGTCCCGGATTAGTATCACCTGAGCCTCGGTGTATTCCATAAACTCTGAGTCTAGAATCTTCGGATCCACGTCTTGCAGGCAAGATAACGGTGTCCTACACCTTCTCCCATACAAGGCCTCGTAAGGAGCCATCCGTATGCTGGACTGGTAGCTGTTGTTATACGAGAACTCCACCAATGGCAGCATCTTCTCCCAGGGCTCTCCACGGTCTACAATACGTAGTCTCAGGAGGTCTTCCAGTGTCCAATTGGTATGCTCCGTCTGCCCGTCAGTCTGGGGGTGGAAAGCCGTACTGAAAGTCATTCGGGAGCCAAGGTAAGCCTGCACCGATCTTCACTCTCTGGATGTAAACCGACCATCTCGATCAGATACGATCGTCCTTGGCATGCCGTGATAACGAATATACTACTCCACGAACTTCCGAACCTACACTCCAACAGAGTCATCCTTCCTGATCGGGATGAACCTAGCCACCTTCGTCAGACGGTCCACGATCACCCAGATCGAATCGTTTCCCGTCCATGATCGAGGTAGGCCATGGATGAAGTCCATCGCGATGTCCTCAAATTTCCACTCCGGCACTGGGAGTGGCTGCAATAAACCAGCGGGATGTCTACACTCTGCCTTCACTAACTGGCACGTCTCGCAGTGGGTCACGAAGTAGATGATGTCCTTCTTCATGCCCGGCCAGTATAGATTCTTCTTCAAATCTATCGTCATCTTTGTGATCCCGGGATGTATAAAAAATCTGTTATGATGAGCCTCGGCCATGATATCCTCCCGAATCGAGCCTCCATCCGGTATGTAAGTCCGAACTCTGAAACATATCAGTCCATCTCGCATCGAGTAGTCCCCAGCTGAGCCTGCCTCCAAGGCCCGGAAAATCGGCTCCAATTTGGCATCCTGCCTCTGCCAGTCTCTAACTCTGTCATGAATAGTATCGGTGGCGCTCGTCGCAGCTAAATACTCCTCGTACAGATCAGTGTCTTCGGACGATACCAAGGTGATGTGCATATCTTCAAAGCTCCGCAATATCTCTAAAGACATGACCTGGGGCCCGGCTTCGGAAGTGCCACATTCCCTAAACTAGGCCCGAGGGAACCCAAGCCAATACTTATTTGCCCAATAAACAAAAGTTTAGCCCCCAATAAACAAAAGATAAGCCCCTACCTACATTGGGCTAAGCATCTTTGATATTACCATGTTATCTCCGTCCCAGTTGGGTGCACAATCCCTAGGGCATCAATCTTTGACTTAGGGTTCCAACCTGAAACTTGTTGATATACTTCATACATAAAACTCTCTGAGTCACATTTATGACAACCTTATCCCGGTCAAAATGTTCCTAATCCCAAATGGTTATCTTCCGAACTTGAATTCCTATCCGACCCTCGGTGTTTGTATTGGTGGTTGTCTCTGAGTAATCTTATTACCGGTACGAGGGTTAAGACTACTTGTCTTCTACCATTCTGCTAAAGTATTATTGATCTCAATTCTCCTTAAAGCAGTCTACTGATTTGAGTAATTCTTGATAGGGGTCGTAGGGTCACCTGAGTTTATCTATCAGGTTGTCATTCTCATGTTAAACTCCTCCTTTTATTCTATTTGGGTATCTCCTTACCTTAAACAAGTTCATACCCAGGGTCTATTTCGAACTAGGGCATGTTATAAGTCGTCATGGTTAGTCATGTGTCCTAATAGGTTGAGTCTAACTTATTGACTAAAGAATTATAAGATGAGGTCTTTACAGCCGGAGGTGCTCTCTGCTGGGTGCAGGGTTTGCCTCAAGCTACAAAGAAGAATTCCATTTGTTGGAGAAGTGGACAATTTATATGTGATCACCATATGGGCACACCACTGCTTCCGCTGCTTAGTTTGTCCCCAAACTAAACTCGCGCGGGGGTGACCCAGGGTTTGTGGACTGCTACTTTTTCGATCGATGTTTCCTCTGATACCACTTGTAAGACCCTTTTTTTTTTCTTTTTAAAACCCGGGGTCTTAGGCCCAGAATCGCCGCTTTGCGGTGACACCTTCATGTCCTTAAGGGTCATCACCACAAGGCGCCGATTCTGCCGGCCAATTCGATCACAGAAAGGTAGCACAATAATTGAAGTAAGAGCAAGTCCACTGAAGGTAAATCACATATATAAAATAAAATCTCCATGAAGGGAGTGTCCACAAAATAACAATAATCAGAGTACTATAAATGCGGGCTTATGCCTGGTACATCATATCCTCACTACAAATCTCTCATGCGGAAGCAAAAACAGAAACTACTCAGGGTCGAGACTCACGGTCCCGGCTGTATGAACTCCGGAGCTAGTCTGCCCCATCTCCAGGCGCACTGGTCTCTGGGGCTGCTCCTCCATGCTGGGCTCCGCGATCCCCTAAATGATGCGGTTCGAAAATCGTTAGTCATAAAGACTAAGCCCTATCATCCCTTACCCCTTCCCCCATGGCTCCTAAGTACCGAGCGGAGAGGAAGAAAGGGAAGGACATGAAGGTGGATATTTAATCAAGAAATAGATGGCAGCGGAACTAATCTAGCAATTCTATAATAAATATGATAGAAACAAAAAGTAGGAAAGGTAACCTTAACTTATGTGCGAAAGCGCATAAGCCAAGGGATCTTCTGCAAGGCTCTCATCGTATAGAGTGTCCCATACCACTTATACGTTGGGGTGTCGGTTATCAAACGGCAGCATATATATATTGAATTTAACCTTAATTTATAAACTTGCCCACACAAGCTTATAGACCAAGGGGTCGTTTTGCAGGTCCTAATGTATAAGCGTCCCATACCACTTATACTTTAGGTGTCAGGGTTAAATGAATCGTTTATGCTATGACATGCAAGTGGGTATGATGAAACATGCAAGTGCAACTCACACACCCGACTCTGTGCACACAGACCTTTAGTTCCCCCTTTCGGAGCCGTTACCTCCCAGGATACCTTTGTAGTGGCAGACGGAAGCGGTGGGTTGGGCATCGCCCACCTCTAAACCAGTAAAGCACTACCGGTCAGACCTATTATACGCCTCAACACTTGGTGCACTAAGCGGACGCCTGCATACTATTGCTGGCTGGTGCACCGGACTTCTGTTGGCGAAGTGCTAACCACACTTGCCGAGTCAGTATATTGGCGTCGGTGCATCGACCCTCCAATACCGAAGACCCACCACCTTAATTTTCATTCCTTTTTATGCACATGCAAGTTTAGTCGTAAACACACAAAAACCGAGCCGAAGCTCCCCGGACCAATATGTCCGTCTCTTAACCAACCAAGCTGAAGCTCCTCGGACCATCCCGTCTGTCTCTTAACCAACCGAACTGAAGCTCTCATCAATCTTCCTGTGCCAACAGTGTTTGTGAAAGGTGCAGCCCTAGTTACTAAGTTACTCTTGACAGTTTGTTATTAAAGTTTACGTTAACCCAGGACTGCCCCCGGTATTCCCCGTGAAGGGCTCTCAAAGGGCACTAGGAACTATGATGGTAGCTGAAGCCCATCGTTCCCTTTCACAAGGCACTTATTGTTATTGGTTGATCCCCTTTACCCATTCCCTTCTCATATTACGATAGACTATCCTAGGGTGATTTTTAACCTTCCTCACTTCGGGAAAGACGATCTTTCGTCGAACCCGAGCACCTCTTATCTCTAGCTATCACTACTTCTCTCTACTCTTCATATCATCCTATTGTGATATCATCCACAATTTTCCACCCAGACAAAATGACTAACTCCAATGACTTTCTCAGATCATGTCCTATTGCAATTCACAAATTTGCTATATGTAGACCAACCTAGACTATATGTCGAACCCGTTATGCAATGATCCCAAAACTCATCCAAATGCCCTAAAATATTTACTGGGGACTTATCATGATATAAATGGCCTAAATCCAGAGTGTGGGAATTTTCCTAATTCATTTGGCATTTAATTAATTTCCTCGAAAATCCCAAGGGCTACCGGTTTGAACATGAACTACCCTAAGTTCTCATGCAAGATGTCCAACAAATTTATGATAAATAGTAGGTTATCTCAATAGGGTAAATCCAAAGTATCATAATTTTTCTATCATCAAAGGGCAACAAAACTATTTTAGCAATATTTACTATCTTCCATTTATTTATGAACCAAGTACAGAGAATATTCTTCCAAAAATTGTAAATAAATTATAATATGCAGATAAATACTTAAAAAAGTAGCACTGGCCCAGTTTCATAATTTTTCAGCAATAAAATCATCCCTAAATAATTTTCAAAGCATAGAACCCCTTTTTAACTTTTGTGAAGAAAGTACTGGATTTACTTAACTGAAAATTATATAAAAATTCAAGGGTAACCATTCTGTCCTAAAACATTTATTTCCAAGATTTCATGAGATTTCGATGAACAGAACGGTACAAATATTTAAAACATTAATTGGTGTTATAATCAACTTTACAAACGAAGTGCTGGAAATAAACATCATAAAATTCCAATAAAATTTCTATAAATTCTACCCACTTCAAAACTAACTCTACCTGAGTTTCACAGCCTTTAGATAATAATTAATGATGGATTGTGCTTAATTAGTATTTTAACCAAAAGCTAAGATTAAGGTTTTGAGGCATCTACTTGTCTCCAAATTTTCCAAGATTCCATCCAGACGATTATTATCATGCTAATATCAACTCTACAGAGTTTCAAGGCAATACGAGAGCAATTGCCCCCATATCCTTCACAACCCTCAAAACCCTCCATATAGGGTTTGAGTTTGGATCCTAGGATAAACCAACCCTAAACCACATCATTTTCTCCAAGTGGGTTATAATAACCCTTCCAAGCCAGTGGTCAAGATATCAGCCTCAGTTGAGGTGATATGACCGTTCTAACTTCTAGTGCACTTTTTAATCAAAAATGCCTCACTTTTGCCTAGTTAAGAATAGGTGACTCCCTATCCAAAACTCATCCAAATGAGTTGAAAATTTGTACAGAGTTAAGTTTTATAGCCAGGGACCACTCACCAAAATTTGGGAGGGTTTGGAGGTTATTTGACTACATAAATAAATTCCTCTATCCTTATTAAATTAAAACAAAAACTTTAGGCAAAGTGTCTCCAAAAATTCCCATTTTGTACTGCCTTTAGATATAGCTATGTTTAACCCCCTGCCCAAATTTCAGGTCATTTGAACAAGGGACAAAGAGTGGGCATCCATCTTAATTTCAGCCCAACTCTAGGTACAGCCCCCACTAAAACAGGTGCTGTGGTCAAACCGCTTACCCAAACGAGTTGAAACTAATTTTAAATTAATCTAGACTCGAAGGGATACGACTTTCGTGATAGGTCATTTTTCCTAAATCGGCCTCTAGGTGACTCATTTTGCAGCCCCTAAATATACTCAAATAATATATATTTTCACTATTTATTATATACATTATTTATATATTATAAACTGGTTTTACTGTTCATCTTCTACATGAACCCGAAAACACAACATATAAAACCATATTTCCTGTAACCTTTCCGTGATCCGTCGCCGGCCGTCCGGTCACTTCCCTGGCCAGCCACCACCACCACCACCTCCGTCGAGGCGATGGCTAGCGGTCGGCGGTGGTTTGGCCGCCGGAGGTGGCGGTTTCCGGCGAACTCAACAATATTTTTTCATGGTTTTCCATGAAAATACGAGGTAGGTCCGGCTCCTTTGAGCACGAACTTCATTTCTAAGATCCTAAGATCTACCCATAAGAGAAGAAGTAGAGGAGGACCTTGTTCGCGGTTTGGAGGAGAGATGAACGACGGGGTGCCATGGCGCAGTGGTGGCGTTGCCGAACTTCTCCTACCGCAAGAGAAAAAGTCTGAATTTGTTTGATCGAGCGTGTAACCTTCTCCTCTTGCTCCAAGGGGTCTTTTATAGATCAGCAAGTGGGGAGGGGAAAGAGATAAGCAATTGCGGTCATCAAGGCTCCTCTTAATAGCGTTTCGGTTATGGCAGAGGCAGTTGAAATGCTGGAAACGAAGAGGTGTTTGCCAGGTGGCGATTTCTTATTTGACCAACATTTCCTTATTTTATTAAATAATTAGAGTAGGAAACGGCCAATAAATTCTCCTGGTGTACATTCCCATAACCAGAATTGATTATGACGTCGGTTACCGAAATTTCCAGTCTGGCTGACGTTTCGGCCCTTGTCACGGGCGTGACACATAGGTCACGAGTCTGACAGGCCCGAGTGGCAAATTCTGAGGTCGACGATCGTCGAACTGAGATCGACGGTCGTCGAAGGGTGGTCACGCCCTAGGTCACGGGCGTGACACATGGGTCACGGGCGTGACATGGTCAAGATGCAAATTACGCGCTCGGCGATCTTCTCGCTGAGATCGACGATCGCCAAAGGGGGTCACGCCCTAGGTCACGGGCGTGACATTTTGGTCACGGGCGTGACATGCCCGGGCTGCAAGTTTGACGATCGTCTCACGGAGATCCACGATCATCGAAGGAGTCACGCCCTAGGTCACGGGCGTGGCGCATAGGTCATGGGCGTGACAGGCCCGGGTTGCAAGTTCGACGATCGTCTCACGGAGATCGACGATCGTCGAAGGAGTCACGCCCCATGTCACGGGCGTGACACATAGGTCACGGGCGTGACCAAACCGTGACCTGAAGTCCCAGTCATTGTACTTCAATTCTTGGGATTCTGGGGTTCTCTCACGACAGACCGACTCCTAGGGGTCTAGCCGGAAATGGGATGTTACAAATGGTGTCCACTAACACTTGCTCAACAACATCATCATCAGTATCATCAGCTTTGGTCTCATCAGTAACAACCATAACCTCATCAGCATCCACCTCATAGTCATCAACATTAAAATCATCATCGAAATCATGCTCAGAAGGAGGTTGAACAACATCATCAGCAACCTCTGAGAGTAGATCAACTATCTCTTTATCAACGGCTGCTGGGACTTGAACTTAAACAAAACCTGTAACCTCAACAATTGGGATAACTTTAACTATTCTAGTAGGAACACTCAAGGGCACTTGTTCAGTTACCACTTGTGTATCAGCTGACTCCCCTTCGATTCCTGCACTCAGACCATCAAGAATTTCACTGGGGGCGGAGAAGGATTCCTAACCTCAGGAGCATGTTCTTCCTCATCCACATGCAAATCTCTTGCTCCCCCTGGCCTCAGGATCCTCCTATCCAACCTTGAGAATATAGATGAGTCGATTTTCTTTAGGTGATGGATATGCACACCTTTGGCATATCAAACTTGTTTTTGTGCATTTGGTTCAAGAACAAGTTGATAGTCCTTCCAAAGTTGGGAGTGCTAAGATTGTATTTTATCTTAGCAAACAACACAACACCCCAACATAATTTCTTCCTATAGATAATTCTCACTAGGATCATAAACATCTCTGAAGATAGATAGTCATGTGATCCTGTCTTGCATAGGAGAACTTTACCAAAGATATCTGATAATAGTTTCCCATCATCGTTCATACATTTCCTCTTAATTGCCTAGGTACCTCTAGGCAGTCCACAAAACAACATTATACTAGTGAAGTCCTCCTCCTCTAGCTGATCAACCTCTTCACAGGCTAGAAACCGCAAGATCGGGTTAGGAGAGAAGCTTTCACGTTAACTAAAGTCTGATGAACCTTGCTCTTTATGACTGAATCCTCCCCGCGAAGCTTAGCATTCTTATAAAACTCCAGGACATCTTTGTCTAGAACATTGCATGGGTGTTCTAGCACTAAGGAATGATTGGAAGATTCCAACATCATGATAACATTTCTGAACTCATCAAATGCAGAGGCAAATACTGTACGAACAAATTCTCCACCGCCTAGCAAACCACTTGTGCTGCGAGGGGCCATGGAGAATCATAAATTAGAAAACTGAGGAATCGGCTCTGGACTGAACTGTCGGCTTGGTCCATGATTGCTATCACGGACGGAATTGGTGACAACAAGAATTTTCTGGATCAAAGCTCTGGAATAAATCGTCAGGGGACTCTGATGGACTGTCGGAAATAGCTTGCATAGACCTAATCAATGAAGGACAGAAGCAGAGCGACGAAGGAAGATGATGAATAGTCCCGAAAAATGAATCGTAGGCAAGAAGAGCTGTTACGCGAAATCACTTTCTAGTTTCGACGAAATAGCATGCAGTTTGACCTTGACTCTTTTTAATATATATATATATATATATATATATATATATATATATATATATATATATTAAATTTAATACATGGGAATGGCATGTACCTGATAATCCGTGACTCTTCGGATCTAATATAGGAAAGAAAATTTTGACTTAAGTAAAATTCGGCGAGATTCGGCGATTTTAGGCGTGTATATCCGACGAATCGCCAAAATTCCCGAGTATATCCGAAGAATCGCCGAGTTTGCTGACCGATATTCGATGAATTTTCCTTGGTCAAATTTATTGCTTCCTAAAGTATTTCCCAAGTGAATTCTTGTCTTCTTGGCCATCTTCATGAGTCCTTGTTTAGCATGCCCAGTTCCATTTCAGAAAACGAGAACTTGGCCTCGTCCAGCGGCTTCATGAAAATATTTGTGACCTGCTAATCTGACGGGACGTAGCCAACAACTATGTCCTTGTTGTCCACATACTCCTGGAAGAAGTGATATTGCACTTCTATGTGCTTTGTCTGGCTGTGAGAAACTAGATTATTTTCGATCGCTATTGCATTGGATGAGTCGCAATACATCGGAATCTCTTTGAACTTCAGGTTGTAATCCTCAAGCGGATTCCTGATCCATAGAAGTTGTGCGCAACAACTACTCGCAGAGATATACTCTGACTCAGCAGTGGAAGTTACCACACAATTCTGCTTCTTACTGCTCCTTGAGATAAGCCTTCTTCCGAGGAATTGGCACGTCCCAGAAGTGCTTTCCTATCTTCCCTGCTACTTGCATAATCTGCATCTGAAAATCGAATTAGCTCGACATCATTACATCTTGGGTACCATAAGCCAAGATTGGGTGTACCCTTAAGGTATCTTAAAATTCGCTTTGCAGCGATGTAATGAGATTCGGTTGAGTTCACCTGAAAATCTAGCACAGACACATGTTGAGAACATTATGTCTGGTTAACTGGAAGTGAGTTAGAGCAAGGATCCAATTATGCCTCTGTACATGGTTTCATCAAAAGGTTTCCCTTTCTCATCCTTGTCCAGAGACATAGTTGAATCCATTAGAGTCCTCAACGATGTTGCATTCTCCATTCCAAATTTCTTAAGTAACTCTTTGGTGAACTTCGTCTGAGAGATGAAAATTCCATCTTTATATTGCTTCACCTGAAGTCCTAAGAAATACTTCAGTTCTCCCATACTGCTCATTTCAAACTTCCCTTGCATAAGTTTGGAAAACTTCTTGCCAAGGTTGTCTTTATAATGTCGTCGAAATAGATTTGCCCTAGCAAAATCTTGCATTTTACTTCATTAAGAAATAATTTTTTATCTCTATTTCCTCTTGTGAACTTGTTCTCAAGAAGAAAGGTAGACAACGTCTCATACCGAGCTCGAGGAGCTTGTTTTAATCCTTATATAACTTTATTAAGAAAATAAATGTATTCAAGGAAAGAAAAATTGACAAAACCTAGGGGTTGCGCTATGTATACTTCCTCTTTCTGATTCTCGTTGAGGAATGCTGATTTTATGTCCATTTGATATAACTTGAAGCCTTTTGTAACACCTCAAAATCTTAAGATGGAGTCCGGTTGGGTGACACGGCCTGGGATACAGGCGTGTCCAATGAACACGGCCTGGGACACGGGCGTGTCCCAGGGCGTGTCCTTCTCTTGAGGCATCGACTAGAGTTCTCGAGAACTGATCGTCGAGAAGCGACACGGCCTGAGCCACGGGCATGTCCCAGGGCGTGTCCTGCTCGGGAGAAAATCGATGGCGTTGAGTGGCGCTGAGAGAAATGGAGTTGAGTGGTGCTGAGAGAAATGGCGTTGAGTGGCGTTGAGTGTGGAACACGGCCTATGACACGGGCGCGTCACAGGGGCATGTTGGACACATGGCCATGGACACGGGCATGTGCCTTAGCCGTGTCTTTCTCCGGTGATTTGGGTCTGTGTTGCAAAGGCGACACGGCCAGTCGCACGGTCGTGTCAAAGTTGACACAAGCATGTCTACCCTGTGACACGGGCGTGTTGGAGCCCGTGTTCTGGTTCACTTTGAGTCGGTTCGTACACCGCTTGGGGGACACGACCTTGGACACGGGCGTGTCACAGGCCGTGTCAAGTCAAAAATGGAATTTTGGGCAGATCTTGGCCATCCAATTATTTCTATTTGGATCTAATGGCCCTGGTCTTTTCCTGCAGTGATAAGACTGAGTAGTAGCTTCTTCTCTCATTCTTATCAAGAGAGAAAAAGAGAGAGAGAGCTTGGAGGAAGGAGAAGGAGGAGAAGAGCAAGGCTTTGGTGGTGCTCCCGCGGTCCGGTTCGCGATTCGAGGCTTGTTTAGTGGAGGCAAAGCTACTGCGGTGCTTTCGAACCGACCAGATTTTTGATGGCTCCCAATAGATCGTCAAGGGTAACGATCTTCCTTCTTGGACATGTGAAGTCCTCTTTATGCATGAGTAAGGAATCTTCTTCACCAAAAGGTGGAATGAGTGAGTGATTCTGGAGGGTTGATAGTTGTTATCCCCTGTTGCGTTTGCATATAGACCTGGAAAAGTGTAGTATGAGATAGGCATGTTGTGTGAAGCCCATCTGGACATGTTGGTCTAGATTGGTGATGTTGCATTTACGCACTGGAGAAGACTCCGCATATACTCATGTAGTTAGTGGGGTCGTTGGGTTATGCCTGTGAAGGGGAGTAGCAGGAAGTACTTGATTGTGGAACTCCAGGAAAATGCCTTTGTGCTGGTTGTGTTGTGGCTACGATGTAGCCAGTCCTTGTTGTACGATGAAGCCAGTCCAAGTTGGACAGTGTGGCTATTATGACGCCAGTACTTGGTTGACGTTATGGCGATTGGGAGCTACGAGCTCTAAAAGGCCTCGTGCCGAACAGGAAAGATGAAGCTGACCTGCGCCTTTTGTTATAGCCGCAAGTACGATGTGCTTGGTGAGGGCAAGGCGAGTTGAGCAACGGGTGTGGTGGATCTGTACCTGCGTTATGTTGACTGTACAAGGAAGTGCCAAGGCATTGGGGTTTCGTCAGTAGCATAATGAGAGTCTTAGGCATGCGCGCCATTAATACTAAATGCTCATTGGTGTTGATCCTGGTTTGCTGGTGTACCCAAAAGTGTGCCTGAAAGCATAGATCGTCGGGCCGGCTGGCCGACGGTTGTGATGGATTGCTTGTGCGTGAGAGCACAATATGTATATTATCTGTCAATTGCTGTATTGCTCTGCAAGGAAAGGAATGCCTATGCCCCGGGAAAGGAGTAGGATTATTATAAATTGGTCAGCTGAATGCTGACCGTTGCCTTGTTTGCCACCTTCTGGGTGGATTGTCCCTGTGCAGGTGCTGGAGATACAAGCAGAAAATGAAGGGTTGATGCCCCTGCTGCTGCTGCTACTGCCGGTCTTGCTGTTGCTACTAGCCCTTGAAGGCTAGCTTTTGTAGTTTCTGTTATTCATGTATGGCCGGCCTGCGCGTCGATGTCTGTAATCCATAATGTTTAAAGAGGAACTATAAGGCCTTAAGGCCAAACTGTAGTATTTGTTATGCCCTCGTTTGAGTGGTTGTATATAACATTGGTTTATATATATCTAGTGGATATTCCTGCTATTAGTTAAGCTACTTGTGTATTCATTCCGCTAGCATGCTTTGTGTTAGGATGTGTTGATGGTATTATCCTGTGACCTCATCGTCTGTTTGTATCATATAGTGTGGGGCCTCGGTCGGACCTTCTATTATATGTTATTTAACGGGTGGAGTCATTATATTTTGGTATCAGCTTGTCTCGGTCTTCCTCTTTCGAATTCGTGGTCGAATTCTATTGTGGTGGTGGCGAGCACGTGTCTGTGCGAACCGCTGTAACGCTAGTGAACTCTGGAATATCCACTAGAAAATGCAAATACACTTGTTTGAGGAATCTGCACGTTCCTACTTTTTTGTTATTGCTTACGTATTGTCGCTAATGTGTGTCTTGTCCACCCATAGGTGACTCATAGTGGTGCTGGGCAATCTGAGCCCCAGCGCTCTGATGAGAGTGCGACACCAGCTCAGGTGACAACACCTCCTCTATCTGTGGAAACTGTTCGATTAGTTGTTGAGGCTATATTTGCGATGATTCGGCCGACTGGGCAGGCGCTGCCGGTAGTGGTGCCAGATCGTGTTGGTGTCCGACCCGAACCCATTGAGGCTGTGGATCTGCGAGCAGCTGAACGACAATTGAAGCAAATCATGAGCTTCAATCCACCTACGTTCATAGGATTGGGATACCCAACGCAGGCAGAGGACTTGTTAGCGCGAGTCAAACGTATTTTGACGTCGATCTGGACGGAGGAAATTCAAAAGGTCACTTTGGCCACCTTCTTCTTAGAAGGAGAGACGAGGTTATGGTGGGACGAGGTTGAGTTACACCATTTGGCTGGCAGGCAATTGACTCAAGTATCGATTGAGGAGTTCTCTCGTATGTTTTTGGCTAAACAACTTCCAGCCGCACAACGCATTGCTATGGAGAACGAGTTCTAGCAGCTAACACAAGGAGAGCCTAGCGTTGATGCGTACCTACATGAGTTTACAAGATTGGGATGGTATGCAGGAACAATCTTCACCGATGAACAAAGAAAAACAAATCGGTTCTATGAAGGATTGCGGGACGAGTTGAGGTTCCTGCTTTCTAGTTCAGTGAACCAGGGATTTTAAGCTTTGGTTGATACAGCGGGTGCGCTGGAAAAGGACATGAAGCAGGTGTACGACAGGAAGGACTTGGCTGTGGCAAAGCCCGAGTTCAAAGCACCCCGCTCTGGCAAATCGTACTACCAGAAGAAGTGGGGCAAGAGGTCCAAGCCTTCGGGGCAAACTTCTGGGACGGTTACATCATGAGCAACGTCGAGGCCGGTGTCTCGTGCATGCTTTAACTGTGGCAAAGTGGGGCATTTAGCCTGTGATTGTCGGGTTGCTCAACCCAAAGGATAAAAGAAGACGGGTGCGTCTTATGCTGAGAAGGGCAAAGAAGTGGTTGATTCCTCTGCATCGCAGGCGCTGCCCAGAGTCTACAACCTTGGCCAACAGGAGGCTATCAAGCAAAGTGACGTCGTCACAGGTATGAGTTAAGTTAATGCTTATTATATTAATTGCATATTTTGTATGTAGCTTGTGCATGATGTGTGTGATACAGGCTTTGTCCTGATTTGGAACAATCCGGCGAGAGCCCTGTTTGATACGGGTGCTTCACATTCTTTTCTGTCTAAGGAGTTCGTAACTCGAGTTGGAGTATCGATTCATGTGACGATAGATGGTGTAAAGGTGCTACTACTGAATGGGTGTATCATGCTTGCGGATAAGACTTGTGATATGGACGTGCATATAGGAAATTGAGATTTCTGATTGAGAGCATCCGTGCTGCCACTATCAGAGTTTGATGTGATCTTTGGTATGGACTGGCTCTCGGAGCAGCGTGCCTTGATTGATTGCACTTCCAAGGATATCACACTGGGCCAGAATACCGAACTTGAGACGAAGTATACTGGTATGCGAGGAGTTGGCGGGACCTTGTTGTCTGCACTCCAAGTCATTAGTGTTGTTCGGAAGGGCACGGAGTTATTCTTCACACTTATTCAGGCTGTTGATCCAAAGGCCAGTGTAAGTGAAGTTCCGATTGTGTCGGAGTTTGCAGATGTGTTTCCTAAGGATCTTCCCGGGTTACCTCCCCAGCAGGAGATTGACTTCGCGATTGAGTTGGTGTCAGGTGTAAAACCTGTGGCCTTGCTCATCATATCACGTTGCGCCAAAGGAAATGGATGAACTGAAAGTCCAATTGCAAGAATTGTTAGTGCAGGGATACATACGCCCAAGTATGTATCCTTGGAGCGCACCTGTTCTATTTATGAAAAAGAAAGACAGTAGTTTGTGTTTGTGTATTGACTACCGCGAATTGAATAAGCTGACGGAAAAGAACAAATATCCAATTCCACGGATCGATGACCTATTTGATCAGCTAGCGGGGTCAACCGTCTATTCAAAGTTGGATTTGAAATCGGGATGTTATCAATTGCGGATTCGGGAAGGCGATATTCCTAAGACAGCGTTTGGGACACGCTATGGTCATTATGAATTCACAGTGATGCCGTTTGGCTAATGTAATGCTCCTTCAGTATTCATGGATCTAATGCAACGGACGTTCCGAGAGTAATTGGAATTATTCGTAATTGTGTTCATTGATGATATTCTTGTGTACTCTCAGTCAGGAGATGATCATGCAAACCATTTGTGGTTGGTGTTGCATACCCATCGGAGGAATAAGTTGTATGCCAAGTTCTCAAAGTTTGAGTTCTGGCTATCGTTAGTGGCTTTTCTGGGCCAAGTGGTAAGTGGAGAGGGCATAGCAGTAGATTTGGCAAAGATAAGTGCCATACGGGATTGTCAATGATGTCTTTAGTGGCCAAAGTTAGGAGCTTTTTTGGCTTGTCAGGCTACTATAGACGGTTTGTAGAAAACTTTTCACGGATTGCTTTACCTCTGACCACGTTGACGAGAAAAGATCAGAAGTTCGTTTGGACACCGGAGTGTGCGCGAGCTTTTGAAGAGCTGAAGAGTCGTTTGACCACGGCACTTGTGTTGACATCGCCATATGGTACAGACGGCTATGAGATCTATAGTGATGCATCAGGGAGCGGCTTAGGCTGCGTTCTTCTGCAATTTGGTAAAGTGATTGCTTATGGCTCACGCCAGGTAAAGGTGCATGAACGAAACTACCCCGTCCACGATTTAGAGTTTGCGGCAGTAATCTTTGCGCTAAAGTTGTGGCGGCACTATCTTTATGGCATTAAAGTAGATATCTATACAGATCACAAGAGCCTAAAGTATTTGTTAGATCAGAAGGATCTGAATATGCCACAACGGAGGTGGATGGAGTTCCTTGGGGACTACACTTTCGATATTCACTATACTCCTGGGAAGGGAAATGTGGTCGCTGATGCTTTGAGTCGTAGGACGCCAGTATGGGCAAACTGGTTGCAGAGGCATGATGTGCGGCTAATCCAAGAGATGGAAGCGTTGGAGATATCTTGTGTTGACAAGGATGCTACGGCCGACGCGTGCTTGAATAGGATAGAGGTATAATTTGACCTTATGGATAGAGTTCGGCGAGCAATGAAGCTTGATGAAAGTCTCCAACACTATGCAAAGGAGGGTCCTGGTGACCAATTCTCCTGGGATGATGGATTATTGCAAAAAGATGGTCGATTGTGCGTCCCAAGTATATGGAAGTTGAGAGAAGAATTGATGTACGAGGCGCATTTTGCCAAGTACTCAATTCACCCTGGGAGCACAAAAATGTACAGAGACATGAAAAAGTTGTTCCGGTGGTTTGGACTAAAGAAAGAAATAGCACGTTATGTGGCAGAATGTCACACTTGTGCTTTGGTAAAAGCGGAATGCCAGAAGCCTGGTGGTTTCCTGAAGTCATTACAGATTCTGGAGTGGAAGTTTGATGATATTTCAATGGATTTCGTGCACGGGTTGCCGAGATCTCAATGCGGTCATGACTCTATCTGGGTGATCTTAGACCGGTTGACAAAAGTGGCACACTTCCTTCCAAACAAGAGAGATGATTCAGTAGAAACCTTGGCTAAACTCTATGTGGAACAGATTATTCGACTGCATGGTATTCCTCGGAGCATTGTCAGTGATCGTGATGGGCGATTTACCTCAACTGATTGGAGGTTAATTCATCAAATGTTGGGTACAAAATTAGCATTCAGTATGGCCTTTCACCCCCGGACAGATGGCCAGACTGAGCGAACCAACAGGACGATGGAAGATATGCTTCGTATGTGCGCCCTAGATTTCGGTAAGAAATGGGAAGAGTACATTTACTTGGTTGAATTTTCCTATAATAACAGTTACCAAGCGAGCATCGGTATGGCACCGTTTGAGGCTCTATATGGTCGTAAATGTCGTACACCATTAGCTTGGGCGGAGGTAGGCGAATCCAAGCTGAATGGGCGAAAGGAAGTTAAAGAAGCTACCTCGATAATATGCTATATTTGAGAGAGGCTATTGATAGCCCAAGATCGACAAGCAAAGTACTACAACGCCAAGCATCTGAACGTGGAGTTCGCGGCGAGCGATTGGGTCTATTTGAAGATCAAACCCTTCAAAGGCGTATCTCGGATTCGGCGGTTCAAAACCTAAGTCCCAGATACCTTGGTCCGTTTGAAGTGGTGGAGCGAGTCGGGGAAGCTGCTTATCGGCTAGCGCTTTCAGTAGAATTGAGCGGATTGCATGATGTCTTCCATATCTCAGTACTTCGCAAAGCCGTCAAGGATCTAGCTCAAATAGTTGAGAATGATCGTGTACTGTTCGAGTATGGGCTAACGATGAAGGTTAGACCCATTCGGATCGAGGATCGAGCCGAGAAATATTTGCGGAACAAGATAATCGGGATGGTAAAAGTCCGGTGGGACAATTGTGGCCGAGAGGAGCTAACATGGGAGCGTGAGCAGACCATGCAAGCTGAGTTTCCCGTACTTTTTGTATAAACTATTGACCGTGTACATTTTGTTATAACAGCTCGTTTAATGTTATAGCTTTGTGATTCCTGTTTTTTTTGCTGAGTACAAATTTCGGGACGAAATTTATCTTAAGGGGGGAGGATTGTAACACCCCAAAATTTTAAGATGGAGTCATGCTGGGTGACACGGCCTGGGACACGGGCGTGTCCTAGGGCGTGTCCAGTGAACACGGCCTGGACACGGGCGTGTCCCACGGCGTGTCCTTCTCTCGAGGCATCGACTCGAGTTCTCGAGAACTGATCGTCGAGAGGCGACACGGCCTGGGACACGGGCGTGTCCCAGGGCGTGTCTTGCTCGGGAGAAAATCGATAGAGTTGAGTGGCGCTGAGAGAAATGGCGTTGAGTGGTGCTGAGAGAAATCACGTTGAGTGTGGAACACGGCTTGTGACACGGGCGTGTCACAGGGGCGTGTTGGACACAGGACCATGGACACGGGCGTGTGCCTTAGCCGTGTCTTTCTCGCGTGATTTGGGCCTGTGTTTCAAAGGCGACACGGCCATTCACACGGCCGTGTCAAAGTTGACACGGGCATGTATGCCCTGTGACACGGGCTTGTTGGAGCCCATGTTCTGGTTCACTTTTAGTCGGTTTGTACACCGCTTGGGGGACACGGCCTGGGACACGGGCGTGTCACGGGTCGTGTCAAGTCAAAAATGGAATTTTGTGCAGATCTTGACTATCCAATTATTTTTATTTTGATCCAATGGCCCTGGTCTTTTCCTGCAGTGATAAGACTGAGTAATATCTTCTTCTCTCATTCTTATTAAGAGAGAAATAGAGAGAGAGCTTAGAGGAAGGAGAAGGAGGAGAAGAGTAAGGCTTTGGTGGTGCTCCCGCGGTCCGATTCGCGATCCGAGGCTAGTTTAGTGGAGGCAAAGCTGCTGCGGTGCTTTCCAACCGGCCTGATTTTCGATGGCTCCCAAGAGATCGTCAAGGGTAACGATCTTCCTTCTTTGACATGTGAAGTCCTCTTTTATGCATGAGTAAGGAATCCTCTTCACCAAAAGGTGGAATGAGTGAGTGATTCTGGTGGGTTGATAGTTGCTATCCCCTATTGCGTCTGCATATAGACCCAGAAAAGTGTAGTACGGGATAGGCATGCTATGTGAAGCCCATCTGGACATGTTGGTCTTGATTGGTGATGTTGCATTTACGCACCGAAGAAGACTCCACATATGCTCGTGTAGTTAGTGGGGTCGTTGGGTTATGCCTGTGAAGGGGAGTAGCAGGAAGTACTGGATTGTGGAACTCATTGAAAATGCCTTTGTGTTGGTTGTGCTATGGCTACGATGTAGCCAGTCCTTGCTGGATGATGATGCCAGTCCTAGTTGGACAGTATGGCTATTGTGATGCCATTCCTTCGTGGACGTTATGGCGATTTGGAGCTACGAGCTCTGATAGGCCTCTTGCCGAACAGGAAAGATGAAGTTGACCCGCGCCTTTTATTATAGCCGCAAGTACGATGTGCTTAGTGAGGGCAAGGCGAGTTGAGCAACGGGGGTGGTGTATCTGTACCTGCATTCTGTTGACTGTACAAGGAAGTGCCAAGGCATTGGGCTTTCGTCAGTAGCATAATGAGAGTCTTAGGCCTGCGCGCCATTAAGACTAAATGCTCATTGGTGTTGATCCCGGTTCGCCGGTGTACCCAAAAGTGTGTCAGAGAGCACAGATCGTCGGGCCGGGTGGCCGACGATTGTGATGGATTGCTTGTGCGTGAGAGCATAATATGTATATTATCTGTCAATTGTTGTATTGCTCTACAGGGAAGGAATGCCTTTGCCCTGGGAAAGGGGTAGGATTGTTATAAATTGGTCAGCTGAATGTTGATCATTGCCTTGTTTGCCTCCTTCTGGGTGGATTGTCCCTGTGCAGGTGCTGGAGAGACGAGCGGAAAATGAAGGGCTTATGCCCCTGCTGCTGCTGCTAATGCCGCTCTTGCTGTTGCTACTAGCCCTTGAAGGTTAGCTTTTGTAGTTTCTGTTATTCATGTATGGCTGGCCTGCGCGCCGATGTCTGTAATCCATACTGTTTAAAGAGGAACTGTAAGGCCTTAAGGCCAAACTGTATTATTTGTTATGCCCTCGTTTGAGTGGTTATATATTGTAAGACCCCCCCCCCCCCCTTTTTCTTTTTAAGACCACCGGGGTCTTAGGCCCAAGATCGCCGCTTTGCGGAGACACCTTCACGTCCTGAAGGGTCATCTCCACAAGGCGCCGATTCTACCGGCCAATTCGATCACAGAAAAGGTAGCACAATAAATTAAATAGAAGCAAGTCCACTGGAAATAAATCACATATATAGAAATAAATCTCTACGAAGGGAGTGTCCACAGAATAGTATATCAGAGTACTAAAAAATACGAGCTTATGCCCTATACATCATGTCCTCACTACAAAACACTCATGCGGAAGAAAAAATAGAAACTACTCAAGATCGAGACTCACGGTCCCGGCTGTATGAACTCCGGAGCTAGACTGCTCCATCTCCAAGCGCACCGGTCTTTGGGGCTGCTCCCCCGTGCTGGGCTCCGCGATTCCCTAAAATGATGCGGTTCGAAAACCATTAGTCATAAAGACTAAGCCCTATCATCCCCTACCCCTTCCCCCATGGCTCCTAGGTACCGAGCGGAGAGGAAAAAATGGAAGGACATGAAGGTGGAGAATAAAACCAAAGCAAATAGGTGGCAGCGGAAATAATCTAGCAATTCTATAATAAATATGACCGAAATAGAAAGTAGGAAAAGTAACCTTAACTTATGTGCAGAAGTACATAAGCCAAGGGATCATTTGCAAGGCTCCCATCGTATAAAGTGTCCCATACCACTTATACGTTGGGGTGTCGGTTATCAAACAGCAGCATATATATATTAAATTTAACCTTAATTTATAAACTTGCCCACACAAGCTTATAGACTAAGGGGTCGTTTTGCAAGTCCTAATGTATAAGCGTCTTATTCAACTTATACTTTAGGTGTCAGGGGTTAAATGAATCAATTATGCTATGACATGCATGTGGGTATGATGGAACAAGCAAATGCAACTCACACACCCGACTCTGTTCACACAGACCTTTAGTTCCCCCTTTCGGATCTGTTACCTCCCCGGATACCTCCGTAGTGGCAGACAAAAGCAGTGGGTTGGGCCTCACCCACTTCTAAACCAGTAAAGCACTACCGGTCAGACCTATCGTATGCCTCAATGCTTGGTGCACTAAGCGGACGCCTGCGTACTCTTGCCGGCTGGCGCACCGGACTTCTGGTAGCGAAGTGTTAACCACACTTGCCGAGTCAGCATATTAGCGTCGGTGCATCGACCCTACAATACCGAAGACCCACCACCTTAATTTTTCTTTACTTTTATGCACATGCAAGTTTAATCGTAATCACAAAAAAACTGAGTCGAAGCTCCCCGGACCAAAACGTCCGCCTCTTAACCAATCGAGCCGAAGCTCCCCGGACCATCCCGTCCGTCTCTTAACCAACCGAGCTGAAGCTCCCAACAATCTCCCTGTGCAAACAGTGTTTGTGAAATGTGAGATCCTAATTACTATGTTACTCTTTTCAGTTTGTTATTACAGTTTACGTTAACCCAAGACTGCCCCCGATATTCCCTGTGAAGGGCTCTCAAAGGGCACTAGTAACTATGATGGTAGTTGAAGCCCATCGTTCCCTTTCGCATGGCACTTATTATTATTGGTTGAATCCCTAACCCATTGCCTTCTCGTGTTACGATATACTAACCTAGTGTGATTTTTACTCTTCCTTTCCTCGGGGAAGACGATCTTTCGTCGAACCCGAATACCCCTAGAATCTAGCCAAACCACTTCTCACAACTCTTCCTATCCCTTTATAGTGAAATCATCCACACCAGTCCACCAAGCCAAAACGACAAACTCCAACAACTATCCCGGATCATGTCCTATTGCTATTTAGCAATTTGCTACATGCAGACCAAACTAGGCTATATGTCGAACCGAATAGGGCAATGATCCAATACTTATCCAAATGCCCTAAATTATTAATTGGAGACTTACCATGACATTACTAGCCCAAATCCAGAAAATGGTAATTTTTCCTAATTTATCTTGCATTTAATTAATTTCCTCAAAAATTCTGAGGGCTGCCGGTTTGAACATGAACTACCCTAAGTTCTCATGCAAGATGTCCATCAAAATTATACTAAATATTATCTAATCTTAAAATAGTAAATCCTAAGTATCACAATTTTTCTATCATCAAAAAGGCACTAAAACTATTTTAGCAATATTTTCTATAATTCGTTATTTGTGAATCAAGTACAGATAATATTCATCCAAAAATTATAAATTAATTATACTATGCAGATACAACCATAAAAATAGCATTGGCCCAGTTTCATAATTTTTAAGCAAGTATTAATCTGTGAATAAATTAATTACCAAATATCTCCTTAAGGTGGTCTTGTAAATAAAGTGTCGTAACTACAATTCTAAAAATCATGAATAATTGTCTACAAGCATATAATGTCCTGAAAGTCTCAAATCCTAAGACTCATAATTTTTAAACAGAAATATCATCCATAATTAATTTTTAAACCATCAAAGCCCTTTTTAAAATTTGTGAAGGCAGTACTAGATTTACTCAACTAAAAATTATACAAAAATTCAGGAGCAATCATTCTGACCAAAAACATTTACTTTCAATATTACATGGAGTTTCAATGAATAGAAAGATCTAAATAATTAAAACATCAAATAGGGCTATAACAAACGTTTCAAATGAAGTGCTGGAAATAGACATCCTAAAATTCCAGTAAAATTGCTTTAGCTTCTACCCACTCCAAAACTCACCCTACCCGAGTTTCACAGCTTTTAGATAATGCTTAGTGACCTATTTTACTTATATAGTATTTTACCCTAAGGCTCAGGTTAGGGTTTTGAGGTATCTACCTATCACCAAATCTTCCAAGATTCCATCCAGATGATTCATATCATGCTAATATCAATTCTACTGAGTTTCAAGGCAATACGAGAGCAATTGCACCCATATCCTTCACAACCCTCAAAACCCTCCATCTAGGGTTTGAGTTTGGATCCTAGGGTAAACAAACCCTAACTCACACCATTTTATCCAAGTGGGTTATAATAACCCATCCAGGTCAGTGGTCGAAACATCAGCCTCAGTTGAGGTGATTTGACCATTCCAACCTCTAGTGCACTTTTACTCAAAAATGCCTCACTATTTCCTAGTTAAGAATAGGCGACTCCCTATCCAAAACTCATCCAAATGAGTTGTAAATTTGTAAAGAACTAGGTTTTATAGTCAGGGACCACTCACCAAAATTTGGGAGGGTTTGGAGGTCATAAGACCACTTAAATAAATTACTCTAACTTTATTAAATTAAAACAGAAACTTTAAGAAAAGTATCTCCAAAAATTCCCATTTTTGGACAGCCTCTAAGTATGATTAAGGGTAACCCTCTGCCCAAATTTCATGTCATTTGGACAAGGGTCGAAGCGTGGGCATTCATTTTAGTTCCTGCCCAACTCTAGGTACAACCCCCATTAAAACGGGTGCTGCGGTCAAAACACTTGTGTTGGAACACCCTTGTTATATTTGGGTCAGGATAACTATGCTAAGGATGTTGACCTAATTGTATAGCCAAGGTCATTGAGTGTGAGTTTAGAACTTAGGTTATTTGAGATTCAGTTCTGCTCAGCTCGACGGAGAGTCGACCCCAGCTCGACGTAGAGTCGTCCTCAGCTCGACGCATAGTCGACCGCTGCTCGACGCACAGTCGATCGCAGCTCGACGCAGCGTCGTTCTCAGTTCGACGTAACGTCGAGTTCTGCTCGACGTTTTGGCGTGTATTTCTCTGCTTCAATTTTACTCTCTGATCGACGATCAGTCGAGCTCAGATCGACGCTTCAAGTTGAGTTCGACGTTTTAAGTTCTCCCGTCCGTTGACATTTGAAATTCAAATGAGAGATTTTTCAAGCAGTTATTGCAAGAGATCCCTGGCCGTTTCAAGACTTAATTGCACCATATCTCAAGGAATTTTCAATGGAAATCAATTAAGGCTTTCCTTCAAGGCATGGACAGTTATGGAATATATTAAATGCCCTGCCAACGGCTATCCATTACTCAGAGATCTATTCGAGAGAGACAAGGAGAACAAAAAGATTATTCATTCTGACAACACAGAGTACATCAAGCTTCATCTCTTTCTCAAGAAATCTGTCTGCAGAGAATTTACAGAGAAGAACCACACTCAGAGAAACATCTTGATCAACATTCTCTGAAACCTCTTCTGCCTCTGCATTCAACTCTTCTCAATTTGCTTTCTGCCTTCAGACATCAAACACTCAGTTTCTGAGTCATCTATTGCTGAAGAAGGACAAGCAGTGAAGAGCCTGTCACCCTTGTGCAAAGCTTCTTCTACCTGAACTTCTACATCTCAGGGGGAGCTTTGACAACATCTACATCCACTTGTGCTTCTCTCATTTGACTGAGAACAGAGAAGACAAACTCAACTTTTACTTTTTCTTTTCCTGCTGTAAAAGGGTTCTTGAACTCCCTTCAAAAGTTCTGTCTGGTTCTGAGAGCCTTGTCAAAACTCAGTGGTGGCAAGACACCTTATCAAAAAATCTAGATTTGGTTTTTGGGCACCTTATCAAAAGCTCATTGGTGTCAGGACACCTGATCAACTCAGTCCTGAGTGGATTCCTACCAAGGGTGGTAGAAGAGTGGATGTACCCAGTTTTGGGGAACCACTATATTTCCTTGTGTCTTCTGTGGATTGTTTTTCTTCTTGCTTGTGTGCTGTGTGATTTTATTTTAAATATATTTATCTGCTGCATCACTCACTACCTACACTAAGTAAATCAAAAAGTTTTAAATATATCAATTTATTTGAACTTGCTCTATTCACCCCCCCCCTCTAGAGGCTGTTAGATCTTATCACCTAACTTTCAATTGGTATCAGAGCCAGGTTAGTTGTTCATACAGGCTAACACCTGAACCAAAAGATCCCTGATAAGATCAATCTCTGTAGAGGATTATTTTCTACACATCTATTTATTTATTTAAAGACATGGCACAAAACAAGGAGTATGCAAGCACAAGACCTCCAGTGTGCAATCTTTCCAAGTTTGGACTCTGGAAAGCAAGGATAAAACTTTACATGAATTCTTTTGATGAAGACATCTTTAATTGTGTCTTAACAGAATGTCCAAGACCTCCTACTTCAACAAGTACTTCAGCTGTTCCACCTCCTGCAGGAACAGACACTGATATAAAGAAGTGGAAAGTTGCTGATGCAAAAGCAATGAACATATTGGCACAAACTATGTCTGATGACATATTCCAAAAAGTTGCTGACTGCAATTCTGCCAAGGAAATCTGGGACAAATTAACTGAAATAGTCTCAGGTTCAGCTGATGAAAGAAAGGATAGAAGAGCTCAACTGATAACACAGTATGAGAACTTCAAAATGGCTCCAGCTGAATCTGTGGCTGACATGTACAACAGATTCAGTCTCATTGTCAGTGAGTTGAAAACTCTGGACAAGGATATATCTCTCACTGAGATAAATGATAAAATTCTCATGTGCCTACCTAGCACTTGGGATTCAAGAATCTGGCCAATCAAAGATGGCAGAAGTCAAATTGAGCTATCCACTGAAGCTCTCTTAGGCAAGCTCAAGTCCTATGAGCAATTTGTCAAGACAAGAGAAGGGGAGCAAAACACATCTTCTCCTGCACCCAAAGTGGAGAAGACAATAGCTCTCAAAGCTTCAGAGGAAGTACCTAAAGAGAAGGAGATAGTCAATGAAGAACTTCTAAGCCTACTAGCCAAAAGATTCAACAAGATGGCTAGGAAGAATTTCAGAAAATGGTCTTCTAAGGACCAAGACAAGCCAAGGTATGATAGGTCTACTAATAAAGAAATTATTTGCTATGGCTGCAGGAAACCAGGACACACTGCTCCAAACTGTCCTGAGAATCAAGGCAAAGAAAAGAAAGATAGGAGAGAAAGAAAAGACAAGAGAAGAGAGAAAGATTCAAAGAAATATTATGAGAAACCCTCTTCCAGCAACACCAAAAATACGAGGAAAGGATTTGTTGCAGAAACTTGGAGTGACACTGAAGATTCTGAAGAATCATCCAGCACAAGTGATGATGAGGATGATGCCACAGAAAAAGGATTCTGCATGATGGCAATCAATGCATCACAAAGCAGCTCAGATTCAGAGCATGAATCTGAATATATGACTGATCAGGAATTGAGTGAAGATCAGGTACTTGACTCATTTGATTTTTCTTCTGATGATTTCAAGTTTAGATTTAAATCAATGTGCATAGACTTGCTGACAGCAGAGAAGACAAATGATTCTCTTAGAAGTCAACTGTCTGATTACAGCACATTAAGTGCAAATAATCTCAAGCTCTCTGATGAGTTAGAGTGCTGTAGGGAGGAGATAGCTTCACTAAAGAGTGAGCTATCCAAGGCTAAACAGCTAGAGGAAACTCTCAATGGGAGGAGCCTCAAGCTAATAGACATCACAAGCACAGTGAACTCAAGAATGAGTGGTTCACTAGGTTTGGGTGCCTCTCCAAGCCAACCTATAGTGCTAACAACTCCCATAAAATTTACCAGTAACAAGGGTAAAGGAATTATGGTAGTAGCCAGAAAAAATTCTGATCTACCTAAGCAACTTCAAGTTCAACAGAAAACGTCGAACAGAGCTCGACGTTCTTCGACCAGAGCTCGACGCCGTTCTAACAAGAATCAGCAACACCTTGCTGAAACGTCGAACTCAGGTCGACACACGTCGAACTCAGGTCGACTTGCTGTTGTCCCTGAAAGTAGGCCTGTTCAAGCGTCGAATGGAGCTCGACGTCCTGAAACTTCAGCGTCGAACTCAGGTCGACGTGCGTCGAACAGAGCTCAGAGTTCTGGGTTGTCTGCACAGGATAAATCTAAATTGAATATCAAGTATCCTACATCTCAGCCTAACCCTTATGCTGAATGGGTGATTCCTCCTAGGAGATATCATCCTGAAGCCTATAAGAGTCAGCCTGAAATGTCATTCATTTCTGATTTCATTGGTTATCAACCTCAACCCAAGGTGAACTGGGTGAAAAACAACTAAGCTGTTACATGTGCAGATGAAGAGCTATCCAGTGGTGAACCAGCATTGGTACCTGGATAGTGGTTGCTCCAAACATATGACAGGAACCAAAAGCAATCTTTCATCCTTCAAAGCAAAGCTTGGACCAAGAGTAATCTTTGGTGACTCCAATTTTGGACAAACCAAGGGATATGGTCAAGTCAAAATAGGCTCAATCACTATCAAGAAGGTAGCCTATGTGGAAGGACTGAAGCACAACTTAATCAGCATCAGTCAACTTTGTGATGCTGGTTATCAGGTTTGGTTCACTGATCTAGTATGTAATATTGCTCTAGATAATAATATTGTGTTGATTGGAAATAGGCAAGATAATATATACCTAGTAGATTTTAATTCATCTAAAGTAGACATATGCCTTTTTAATTCCCTTAGTAAGCCAAATGAACTTTGGCATAAAAGATTAGGACATGTTAACCTTAGAACTATTGCTAGGTTGTCTAAACTCAACCTTGTTAGAGGACTACCTTCTGGTCCCTACAAGAAGGAAGGACTCTGCAAGGCTTGCCAACTAGGAAAGCAAACTAAAAATAGTTTCAAATCACTTAACAAGAGTGATTCACCTAGGGTTTTGTATCTGTTGCACATGGACCTTTTTGGACCTACTACAGTACAAAGTCTAGGGGGGAAATCTTATGCCTTAGTGATTGTAGATGACTTCTCAAGATTCACTTGGGTGTTCTTCCTAAGAAAGAAGTCTGACAACTTCAAAATTTTGACAGATTTTCTCAAGAGCATACAGATTGAGTTCAATACTCATATAGCCCTGATCAGAAGTGATCATGGGACAGAGTTTGATTCTCTTCTTATGCAAGAGTTCTGTCAGAATGAAGGGATCAGGCACACTTTCTCAGCTCCTAGAACTCCTCAACAAAATGGGGTAGTTGAAAGGAAAAATAGAACCTTAATTGAATCAGCCACAACATTATTGACAGATGCTCATCTTCCTCTAACCTTTTGGGCAGAGGCTGTGAACACCTCCAATTATGTTTTGAACAGAAGCCTGATACATAAACTAAAGAATAAGACCCCTTATGAATTGCTCAAAGGAAAGAAACCTAAAGTTAGCTTTTTCAAAACCTTTGGTTGCATTTGTTTCATTCACAATAATGACAAGAGATATTTAGCAAAATTTGAAGCTAAGGCTGATGAAGGAGTGTTTCTGGGATACTCTTTGAACAGCAAAGCTTATAGGGTGTATAACAAATCATCTCATAAAGTTGAAGAGTCCATGCATATTACCTTTGATGAATCTAATATGTCTTATAAGGAGAAGAATTCTTCTACCATAGATCACTTACAGGTACAATCATTAGCTGAAAATATTAATCAGTTAACCATCATGGATGAGGGAAATCTATCTTCAACAACTCAACAAGAAGCTGCTAGTAATAAGGGTGAAGATACAGATCAAATTTCAGAACCAAATGGAGAGCCAGTTGTTGTTCCACAAGAGGAAACAACAACACAGGTTGGTGAACAATCAACACCCACTGTTGATTTAGTAACAATAAGAGATCATCCAATCTCCCAAGTGATTGGAGAAATTTCAGAAGGTGTGCAAACCAGAAATCAGATAAATCAACATCTGATGCACACCTGTTTTCTCTCCCAAATAGAGCCTCAAACTATTCAAGATGCAGAGCAAGATCCAAACTGGATCATTGCAATGCAAGAGGAACTAAACCAGTTTGAAAGGAACAAAGTATGGGAATTGGTTCCAAAACCAAGAAACCATCAAATTGTTGGAACTAAGTGGGTTTTCAGGAATAAGCTAGATGATCAAGGGATCATTGTGAGAAACAAGGCAAGGCTTGTTGCTCAAGGCTATTGTCAAGAAGAAGGGATTGACTATGACCAAACCTTTGCACCAGTTGCAAGGTTGGAGGCCATAAGAATTTTCCTTGCTTATGCTGCACACAAGAAGTTCAAAGTTTTCCAAATGGATGTTAAAAGTGCATTTCTCAATGGAGACATCAAGGAAGAAGTCTATGTCAAGCAACCTCCAGGTTTTATCTCTTCAACCTTTCCTGAACATGTTTTCAAATTACATAAGGCCTTATATGGTCTCAAGCAAGCTCCAAGAGCATGGTATGAGACCTTAGCCTCCTTTTTGCTTGAAAATGATTTTAAAAGGGGTAGAGTAGACCAAACTCTTTTTATTAGAACCCATAAGTCCCATATCCTACTAGTACAAATATATGTAGATGATATAATATTTGGGTCTACTGATTCAAGCTTATGCAAAAAGTTCTCACAACTTATGCACTCAAAGTTTGAAATGAGTAGCATGGGTGAGCTTTCCTTTTTCTTAGGATTGCAAATCAAACAACATGCTGATGGCATATTCATCTCTCAAACCAAGTATGCAAAAGAATTGGTTAATAAATTTGGGATGTCAGATGCATCTTCTATGAAAACACCTATGCCTACTAATGCTGTCTTAGATGCTGATGAATCTGGTAAACCAGTTGATCAGACTAATTTTAGAGCAATCATTGGTTCTCTTTTATATCTTACAGCAAGCAGACCAGATATTATGTTTGCTACATGTGTATGTGCTAGGTTCCAAGTGAGCCCTAGAGAGTCACACCTCACATTAGTTAAGAGAATTCTTAGATATGTAAAAAGTTGTCCAAATCTAGGTCTCTGGTATCCACATGATTCAGGATTTGATCTCACTGGATTTTCAGATGCTGATTATGCTGGATGTAGAGTAGACAGGAAAAGCACCAGTGGAACTTGTCAATTCCTGGGTGATAGACTTGTCTCCTGGTTTTGCAAAAAGCAAACATCTGTGTCTACATCAACTGCTGAAGCTGAATACATGGCTGCAGGAAGTTGCTGCTCACAGATGTTGTGGATTCAAAACCAGCTCCTAGACTATGGTTACAACTTAGAGAAGTCAAAAATTTTTTGTGACAATACTAGTGCAATTTGTATTGCTCAAAATCCAGTTCTCCATAGTAGGACAAAGCACATAGAGATCAGACATCATTTCTTAAGGGATAATGTAGAAAAGAATAAAATAGCACTAGAGTATATTCCTACTGATTTACAAAGGGGAGATATTTTCACCAAACCTTTGGATGAAAAGAAACACTTCTTCTTCCTTAATCAGTTGGGAATGATAGATGGAGATAGCATAAATTAATTTACAAGATTTTGAAACCATAAAAATAACAAAATCTAGGCAAATGTATCTTTTCCTTAAGGATCTAGAGGTTCTGTCTGAACTCTGCTCGACGCTCGACGCTTTTCACTTGAAAACGTCGACCGGAGATCGACTGACCGTCGACCGCTATATAGCGTCGACCGTCGACCTCATCTTTTGCGTCGACCAGAGATCGACTCTGTCTGGAGTTTGTTAAGCTTCTGTTTCGGTCGACGACGTTAATTGACGTCGACCAGAGCTCGACGTTCAGCATCCCTAATAGCGTCGACCGTCGACCTTCAAAACGTCGAACGTCGAACTCAGCTGAACACCATCGAGTCTCTTCGTTTCCCCTAGAGCCTCTTAGCGTCGAACTAAGCTCGACGTTATTTCCTTTTCAGCGTCGAACCCTAGTATAAAATCATCTTCTCGGCGTCGATGTCTTTTGCGCTTTCGTATTTCCTGCAACTTTATTCTCCCTCCAAAGCTTTTACACTTGTTCTTGAGAGGTATTCTGCAGATAATGGCGATTCCAGCAAACATATTGACGGCAATGAAGATCGATTATGGTTTCGACATTGACTTGGATTCCTTTGAAGGTTCCTCACAGAATTTTCTGGATATCCTGGAACTCTTTAAAGAACAGAAACTAGTGAAGTTCATGTCAACAAGAATGCCCATGGCAGAGACTGAAATTAAAGAGTGGATATTTACAGCAGTTAATACAGATGAAAGCACTATTACTGGTTCTATTTCTGGAACTCAGGTATCAATATCTCCTGCTAGTTTTACTGAAGCTTTTGAATTAGACAATGGACATGACAGTTTGGAATTGTCAAATGAGGAGTATGATGCAATGCTAGACAGAATGGGTCATTCTTCTGAGAATGCCTCCAAATTGCTGAAAGTGGATCTTGCCATTGAATTTAGGCTTTTAGCTGATGTGGTAGGCAAGGTCATCTGTGCTAAGAGGACAGCACATGATGCTATTTCCAGGCAACAATTCTGCATCATGGCTGCCCTCCTAGATAAAAAGCACCTAAACTGGGGAGAACTACTGTTTGATTTAGTGAAGAAGAAGGTCAATAAGACCTATGTTCATTTTGGAAGGACTTTGGGATTGTTGCTTCATCATGTCTGCCCACAGCTTCTGGTATCCTCCAAGCACATTAATGCTTCAAAAAGGTTGACCTGTGCCCTGATTGGAAAATGGGACAGGAAGATTGTAAATCCCAAGGCTGCTGCAGCACTGAAATCCTCTACTGAATCAAGGGCTGTTGTGGCCACTCACCCTCAGTCAACTGACCTAGTAGAAGAAGCCAGGCCATCAATCACCATCTCTCCTTCTTTCAGCTTTCCAACCACCTTCACTCCATCAACTTCTCAGCTCTCATCCCCTTTGCAAATATCATCTATTGACACTATTGCATCTTCTCTTCATCCATCCATTACCACCACTTCTGAAGTATTTGATCCTCTTCATTACTTCCCTTCAATGGACATTGAGTTCAATCAAGCTGATTCCTTCTTGGATGGTTCACATGATAACAATGCTGAGACCTCACTCTCAGACCTCATCATATCCTCCATTCCTTTTCCTTCTATACCATCATCTTCTCCTGCTGCATCTGTTTCTCTCCCCTCTACCTCTGCTAAACAGTCTGAGCAAGTAGATCTGCTTCCCTTGGCTAATAAGCTCTATGAGCTCTTGGCTCCAAGGTTGTCCTCCTTATTGGATGCTTCCCTAGCTCCAATAATCAGATCTTTGGACTCTATCTCTTCAAAGCTTTCTTCCCTCTCTCCTGCTGTGGCTGGCCCTTCTTCTAGGGGCCTAGAATCAGTTGCTACTGAATCTAGGCAGGGGGAGATTTTGGTAGAAGAAGAGATGCCCTCTGTTGATTGTGAAGAAATGCTTATTTCAGATGTTCAGATTGCAGATAAAGAATTCAGTCCACCTTCAGTTGAAGATTCTATTGTGACAGTACCAGCATTATTTTTCAGAAGATCCTTCAGCTCTCACAAGTTACTGCTTGCTGAAGATCTGTCCAGGGCCATCATTCCCTTTGCTGCTGCTGTTGTTGGTTGTGATAAGATGATTCTTGAAGATGATGCAGTGGTAGCTGATGCTCCTGCAAATGAGTCTGCTGATAACATGACTGTTGATAAGGTTCTTAACACTTCTGATGCAGTGGAAGCCCTTGCTCCTGCTGAAGTTATTGTTTCT
This sequence comes from Platanthera zijinensis, assembly GCA_039513925.1. Taxonomy (NCBI): domain Eukaryota; kingdom Viridiplantae; phylum Streptophyta; class Magnoliopsida; order Asparagales; family Orchidaceae; genus Platanthera; species Platanthera zijinensis. Next base: position 79,137,491 of record CM077097.1, read on the forward strand.
GAGGCAGTGGTAGCTGTTGCTCCTGCCAGTTCTTTTGTTTCTTCTGCTTCTGATGCAGTGGTAGCCTCAGCTCCTGCTAGTGAAAGTTATCCAGCCATTTCTGTTGAGGCTGTGATTTCTGAAGTCTTGAGTGACCTAGCTGATTCAGTGCCTAATGCTCCTGAAACCTTTTCTTTCCCTGCAGTGCTAGATAAGTCATCTACACTGGCAGATGCTCCTCCTTCTGTTTCAGAAAGTGCATCAAAAGGTGATTATTATGATCCCTATGATCATATCCAAAGCAGCTCCTCTGATGAGTTTGCAACTAGCTCTGATGACTCTGCTGCAACTATTGCTAAAAAGAGGAAAGCCAGATCAAAAGCTGCAAGAAGAGTTCCAATGGCTAGAGCAACTGACCATGACATCCCTTATTACATACAGCACAAATGTGAGATTACTGAGCCATGGATGCAGTTCTCTAAAAATCAGCTCAAGGCAATGAAAATGAAAAAGAAGTTCAAGAAAGGAGATTCCAAGTCTTTTGACTTTCCTCCTCCTCCACCTCCTCCTTCTCCAGGTGCAGGAGGCAGTGCTAACCCAGTAAGCAAACCTCCAACATCCTCCTTCCAAGGCAAGACTTATCAGTCAAGGAGAGGACAAGGAGGTGGCCAATCTAGAGGTTATCAATCAAGAGGAAATCAATCCAAAGGATCTTCTAGAGGTAATCAAGCTAGAGGTCAAGCCAGACCCCAACCTTATCAAAGGGAAGGAAAGACCATTGCTTCAACCACTGGTCCCTTTCCCTTTAAGCTCAATGAGGGTGTAAGGCAGAAACCTATTCCTTCAGATCATCGTAATAAGTATGAGCCTCCTATTCCATATGATGATCCAGTCAACAACCCTACTGCATGGAAGGCTAGGATGGCTGAGCTTGCTGCCCTAGATCTAATTAAGAAGAACAAAGAAAGGGGACTGGACATATCCAACATAAGCACTATGTCAGACCAGAGAAGACAGGAGTTAGACAAATATCATTCTAGCAAATTCTTTGATGCTGATAGATACATGGAGCTACATCCTGCTGCTGTTCCTCCTTCTGCAAAGAGCATAACTTCATTGGGGACTTCTGAAGATTACAGATCAAAGAAAGACAGTGCCAACCCTCAAAGGGAAATCAAATTCAAGAAAGGCTTTGAAGAAGAGCCTAAGGAGAAGTAAATGTAAGATGGCTTATCTTCTATGTTACTGCCATAAACATTTTTGACAGTTGTTTATCTGCTCCTGCTTCCATCTATGCTCTTGTTTTTCAGTTTTCTTGTATAATGTCTGTATGCTTTTTTAATTTCCTTAAATTCATGTGAATAGTAATCCTAATCCAAATAGGGGGAGATTGTTGGAACACCCTTGTTATATTTGGGTCAGGATAACTATGCTAAGGATGTTGACCTAATTGTATAGCCAAGGTCATTGAGTGTGAGTTTAGAACTTAGGTTATTTGAGATTCAGTTCTGCTCAGCTCGACGGAGAGTCGACCCCAGCTCGACGTAGAGTCGTCCTCAGCTCGACGCATAGTCGACCGCTGCTCGACGCACAGTCGATCGCAGCTCGACGCAGCGTCGTTCTCAGTTCGACGTAACGTCGAGTTCTGCTCGACGTTTTGGCGTGTATTTCTCTGCTTCAATTTTACTCTCTGATCGACGATCAGTCGAGCTCAGATCGACGCTTCAAGTTGAGTTCGACGTTTTAAGTTCTCCCGTCCGTTGACATTTGAAATTCAAATGAGAGATTTTTCAAGCAGTTATTGCAAGAGATCCCCTGGCCGTTTCAAGACTTAATTGCACCATATCTCAAGGAATTTTCAATGGAAATCAATTAAGGCTTTCCTTCAAGGCATGGACAGTTATGGAATATATTAAATGCCCTGCCAACGGCTATCCCATTACTCAGAGATCTATTCGAGAGAGACAAGGAGAACAAAAAGATTATTCATTCTGACAACACAGAGTACATCAAGCTTCATCTCTTTCTCAAGAAATCTGTCTGCAGAGAATTTACAGAGAAGAACCACACTCAGAGAAACATCTTGATCAACATTCTCTGAAACCTCTTCTGCCTCTGCATTCAACTCTTCTCAATTTGCTTTCTGCCTTCAGACATCAAACACTCAGTTCCTGAGTCATCTATTGCTGAAGAAGGACAAGCAGTGAAGAGCCTGTCACCCTTGTGCAAAGCTTCTTCTACCTGAACTTCTACATCTCAGGGGGAGCTTTGACAACATCTACATCCACTTGTGCTTCTCTCATTTGACTGAGAACAGAGAAGACAAACTCAACTTTTACTTTTTCTTTTCCTGCTGTAAAAGGGTTCTTGAACTCCCTTCAAAAGTTCTGTCTGGTTCTGAGAGCCTTGTCAAAACTCAGTGGTGGCAAGACACCTTATCAAAAAATCTAGATTTGGTTTTTGGGCACCTTATCAAAAGCTCATTGGTGTCAGGACACCTGATCAACTCAGTCCTGAGTGGATTCCTACCAAGGGTGGTAGAAGAGTGGATGTACCCAGTTTTGGGGAACCACTATATTTCCTTGTGTCTTCTGTGGATTGTTTTTCTTCTTGCTTGTGTGCTGTGTGATTTTATTTTAAATATATTTATCTGCTGCATCACTCACTACCTACACTAAGTAAATCAAAAAGTTTTAAATATATCAATTTATTTGAACTTGCTCTATTCACCCCCCCCTCTAGAGGCTGTTAGATCTTATCACCTAACTTTCAACTTGCCCAAACGAGTTGAAATTAATTTTAAATTAATCTAGACTCGAAGGGATACAACTTTTGTGACTGGTAATTTTTCCTAAAACGGCCTCTAAGTGTTTTATTTTGCAGCATCAAAATATGACCATTATATATACATTTCCTTTATATATTATATAATTTTATATAATAATAATGTTTACTGTTCATCTCCCCTACCAAACAGAACCCGAACAAAAACTCAGAAAACCATATTTCCTGTAGCCTTTCCGTGACCCGTCGCCGACCGTCCGATCACTTCCCTGGCCAGCCACCACCACCACCACCTCCGTCGAGGCGATGGCTATCAGTCGGCGGTGGTTTGGGTGCCGGAGGTGGCGGTTTCCGGCGCACCCGAAAATATATTTTTTTCATGGTTTTCCATGAAAACGCGAGATACGTCCGGCTCCTTTGAGCACGAACTTCATTTCTAAGATCCTAAGATCTACCCATAAGAGAAGAAGTAGAGGAGGACCTTGTTCGTAGTTTGTAGACAAGATGAACGTCGGATTGTCATGGCGCGGTGGTGGCGTTCCCGAACTTCTCCTACAGCAAGAGCATAAATCTGAATTCGTTTGGTCTAGAGTGTAACCTTCTCCTCTTGCTCTAAGGGGGCTTTTATAGATCTCCAAGTAGGGAGGGGAAAGGATGAAACATTCATGGCCATGAATACCCTCTCTCTCTCTTAATATTATTTCGGTTATGGTGCAGGGAAGAGGAAAAGGTGGAAGATGAAACGGCTGATCCATGTGGCGATTTCCTATTGGACCAACACTTCCTCTTCTTATTTAGTAATTAGAGAATGAAACGACCCATAATTACTCCTGTTGTAAATTCCCATAATCAGAATTAATTATGGTTTGGGTTACAGAAATTTCCAGCCTGGCTGACGTTTCGGCCATTGTCACGAGCGTGACACATAGGTCACGGGCGTGATAGGTGTGTTGCAAATTCAGAGTTCGGCGATCGTCTTCCTGAGATCGACGATCGTCGAAGGGGTCACGCCCTAGGTCACGGGCGTAAACTGTCGGTCACCGGCGTGACAGCCCGTGATGCAACCTCTGCGCTCGCCGATCGTCTTCCTGAGATCGACGATCGTCGAAGGTGGGTCACGCCCTAGGTCACGGGCGTGACACGTTGGACACGGGCGTGACATGGCCATGACGCAAATTCTATGCTCTAAGGTCATCTTACAGAGATCGACGATCGTCGAAGGGGGTCACGCCCTAGGTCACGAGCGTGACACATGGGTCATGGGCGTGACAGGCCCGAATTGCAAAAATCCGCGCTCGACGATCGTCTTCCTGAGATAGACGATCGTCGAAGGGGTCACGCCCTAGTCACGGGCGTGACGGGTCGGTTACGGGCGTAACCAACCCGTGAATTGAAGTCTTGGTCGGTGGACTTCAATTTTTGTGCTTCCTAGGGTTCTGTCACGATAGACCGACTCCTAGGAGTCTAGCCGGAAATGGGATGTTACAAATCCCAATAAACAAAACAAAAATTTCGTCCCCGAAATTGAGGTTGAGCCTACGGGGATTTCTACCGAAATAAATTAAGCTTGTAACATCCCATACGGTTTTTCTTTTGAGTTGAAACGAGACTAACTGTTTGATAAACGAAGACAATCCCCCCAATAAACAAAAGATTAGCCCCTACTTTTCTGCGCATGCCTAGGTTCTCAATTTCCCTATCTAGTCTTACTGGTTCAATACAAGAAGGTAATTTATAATATACTGAGAGGTGATGAGGTATACCTGACTAAACAACTCCGGGTATTTTTATCTCATCAGGTCCTGCGGTTCCCAGGTGTGCTCCTCCTGACCGTGGTTTCTCCACAGAACCTTGACTAAGGGGATCTTCTTGCGGCGCAAGATCCGTACTCCTTTGTCGTCGATCCAAACCAGCTCCAAGTGAAAGAATTGGTCTGAGGCTACCGGCCCTTCGGTGGTCAAAATCTGCTGCTCCGGGCGTAGTAGAGCCCTTCTCATCGAAGAAATGTGGAAGACGTCGTGTAGAGCTGCCAGCTCTGGTGGCAACTCCAGCCGGTAAGCTAGGGCCCCGATCCGCTCCAGGATCCTGTAAGGGCCCATATACCTAGGGCTGAGCTTCTTCCTCCGACCACGCACCCGTGAAACTCCATGCATAGGCCGGATCTTCAAAAACACTCAATCCCCCACCTGAAACTCCACCTGACGATGTCGGGCGTCATAGTACTTAGCCTGTCTACTCTGTGCATCTAACATCCTATCTCTGATCAGTCTCACCTGAGCCTCGGTGTCTTCAACGAAATCCGATCCAAACTCCTTCGGATCCTCGTCCTGAACCCAAGAAAGCAGGGTCCTGCATTTCCTTCTATACAAGGCTTCATAAGGCGCCATCCTGATGCTGCACTGGTGGCTGTTGTTATAGGAGAACTCGACCAGGGGTAAGAGTTTCTCCCACGGTTCCCTGCGGTCCAAAATGCATAGCCTCAAAAGATCTTCCAACGTCTTGTTGGTGCACTCTGTCTCCCTGTCCGTCTTAGGGTGGAAGGTTGTGCTAAATGTCAATCGGGTGCCCAGATATGCCTGCACTGACCGCCACTCCCTGGATGTAAACCGTCCATCGCGGTCCGACACTATCGTCCTAGGCATGCCATGATATCGGATATACTGCTCCACGAACATCGGTACCAGCACTCCCACCGAGTCATCCTTCCTGATTGGTATAAAGCGGGCCACCTTAATCAACCGATCAACAATCACCCAGATCGAGTCATTCCCTGTCCGAGACCGGGGAGGCCCATGTATAAAATCCATAGCTATATCATCAAACTTCCACTCCGGCACCGGGAGTGGCTGCAACAGTCCTGCGGGGTTCCTGCACTCTGCCTTCACCAACTGACATGCCTCACAATGGGTCACGAAGTACGTAATGTCCTTCTTCATCCCTTTCCAAAACATCATCTTCTTCAGATCTTCCGTCATCTTGGTGATCCCCGGGTGTATAGAATATCTGCTGCAATGCGCCTTCGCCATGATGTCCTCCTGAATCCGGCCTCCTGCGGGTATATATACTCTGCCTCTGAAATGTAGCAATCCATCTCTCAGGGAATAATCTCCAGTCGAACCCTCCTCCAAGGCTCGGAATATCGGCTCTGCCCATGCATCTGTCCTCTGTCCGTCCCGGATGCGGTCCCGAATATCATCTATGGCCACCATCGATGCCAGATACTCCCTATACAGCTCTGGTTCATCCTCGGACACTAGGGATATCTGCATATCTTTGAAGGACCGGACTAGCTCCATGGACATAACCTGGGGCCCGGCTTCGGAAGTGGCAGCTCTCCGACTCAACGCGTCGACCACCACGTTTGCCTTCCCTGGATGGTAGTGCATCTCATACTGATATTCTGTTAAGAACTCCACCCAACGCCTCTGCCTGATATTCAGCTCCTTCTGCGTGTCCACGTATTTCAGGTTCTTGTGGTCAGAGTAGATGTCGCAGTGGACTCCATAAAGATAATGGCGCCAGACCTTCAGAGCAAAAACGACCGCTCCTATCTCAAGGTCGTGCACCGGGTAGTTCTGCTCGTGCTTCTTCAACTAGCGAGATGCATATGCAATCACATGGCCCTTCTGCATCAATACAACTCCCATACCCTGGTAGGAAGCGTCGGTGTAGACCTGAAAACCTTCTTTCCCCGAGGGGAGAGTAAGTATGGGGGCCGAAGTGAGTCGATCCTTCAACTCCTGGAAATCTGCCTGGCACTGCAGGGTCCAAACAAAAGGTGCCTCCTTCTTCATCAAAGATGTGAGGGGGAGGGCAATTTGAGAGAATCCCTCCACGAACTTCCGGTAATAACCGGCAAGTCCTTGAAAGCTTCGTACATCGGTGGCTGACTTCAACTGCGGCCAATCACGAACCGCCTGAATCTTTGCCAGATCCACTACCAACCCGGCTCCGCGTATAATATGGCATAGAAAGCCAACTCCTTCAACCAGAATTGACATTTGCTGAACTTTGCATATAAGTGATTCTCCCGCAGTCTCTGTAGGGTTAGTGCTAGATGGCGAGCGTGCTCCTCTTCCGTTCTCGAGTAGATGAGGATGTCATCGATAAACACAATGACAAACATATCTAGGTACTCCTTGAAAACCTGGTTCAAGAGGGTCATGAACGCTGAAGGTGCATTTGTGAGCCCGAAGGGCATCACTGTAAACTCAAACAATCCATATCTGCTACTAAAAGAATTATTCTGAATATCCTCCTCTCGAATCTGAAGCTGGTAGTAGCCCGACCTCAAATCCAATTTTGAAAAGATGTGCGCCCCTTCCAGCTGGTCGAACAGCTCGTCTATCCGTGGGAGCGGATAGGTATTCCGGACGGTCAGCCTATTTAGTGCTCGATAATCGATGCACAGGCGAAGTATCCCATCCTTATTCTTCACGAACAGTGCCGGGGCTCCCCATGGCGAGGAACTCGATCTAACAAATCCTGCCTCCACCAACTCCTGCAACTGAGTCCGAAACTCTGCCAACTCCTTCGGGGCCATCCGATAAGGGGCCCTAGATGCCGGCTTAGCTCCCGGCACAAGCTGTATTTGAAAGTCCTGCTCTCGGTGCGGAGGTAGTCCTGGTAATTTCTCGGGAAAGATGTCAGCGAAATCTCGCACCACCAGGATGGCTGTCACAGACTCTTTGACTTCCGTCATCTCAAATAGAACCTGATAAACCTCCTCTCCCTGCAGATGGGCCTTAACGGCCTGTACTGAAGATAAGAGTATACGAGAGACAAGTCTTATACCTTCGATGACAATGAAAGAGTCCCCGTGTCTCACGGTGATCCTCTTCGCTTGGCAATCAATCTGGGCATGGTTCCAGTGCAGCCATACCATGCCCAGGATCAGGGCATAGTCCGTCAGCTTCAAAATCGTCGCTGGAGCCTCGAACGCCTTTCCACAAATTTCTGCCTCCATATTACAGTGGTCCGTGGTAAGGAGCTCAGATCCATCCAGTAGTCGCACCCTCATCTTCGAGCCCGTGAATCACTCCATGCCTTCCAGTTCTTCTACGAGCGTCTCCGACACAAAGGAGTGAGTAGCTCCAGTATCGAATAACGTGCGGATATGCTTGCCACTGATGAAGACTATACCTGGGGTGATTAGATGTCTTAGGGTTCTATAATGAGTTTTCTTTCCTTGCTAATCTATCTAGTGTGCTTCTAAGTTTTAACAACTTAAAGGGAAATTCTATGAAAATAAAGAAGCATTGCAGCGTACCTGCTATGACCTGCTCCGGATTCCGAGGCTGCACATGTCCAAAGCATATACCTTCTCCCTTCCCTGTCTACGATCTCCCTCCTGGTACCCATGACCGCGGTCGCGTCCTCGGCCTCCGTAATGCTGAGCTGGTGGGCCATCCTGTGGTGTTGGAGGTGGTGCCCCCCTCATCGGGCAGTTCCTCCGGATGTGCCCAATCTGATGACAAAGGAAGCACTCTGGTGGGGGATACGCCATTCCCCCGGGTCTCGGCATCTCCTGCATCCGGAGAGGTTGAGGGGCCAATATCACCTGCTCCCTCGGCCCTGCCTCACTTCCTGACGAGGCTGGTCCTCTGTCCTTCTCCCCTCTGGTATAGCACCTCGTCGCTGGTCATTTCTGACTCTCTGTCCCTGATCCTCTGCTGGCCGCTTCCAGCCCCGAGTGGTGTGCCAATCAGCCTCAATCCTCTTTGCCATCTCCAAAATCTGGGAGATAGGCCCGTCGGATAAAAACAACAAAGCCTCCCTCAAGTCCTCCCGCAGGCCCTTATAGAACCTCTTGATGTACCCTGCTTCGTCCAGCTGGTAAGATTCTGCTTATCGAGCCAGATGGTCGAATTCCTAATAGTACTCCACCACCGTCTGGGTGCCCTGCTTCAACTGTAAGAACCGCTCCTCCAACTCATCCCTGGCCGACTGCGGAACAAAATGCTCAAACAGCGTGGCCCTGAACTCTTCCCAGGTAACCTCCGCAACCTCCCTGAACACTTCCAACACCTCTTGGCATGGGACTCCAGGCAAGAGACAACCAGAGCCACCCTCTCCTCCCAGGGAAACCGTATCCCGGTCTTCATCTCGTACATAATATCCAGCCACTCTTCCGTCCGAACCGCCTACTCTGTCCCCAAGTAGGATGGGGGGAGAAAGTCCTCGGAAGATGCTCAACCAGTTGGCCCCCGGATTTGGCTGCGGGACCGGAACCTGCTGGGCCCTGAAAGCCTCCAGGATGGCAGTCAGAGTCTGTCCCATGTATGATTGAAGGAAAGGAGTGGGGACCGGTGGAGGTGGTGCAACATCCTGAGCCTGTTGAGCTCCACCTTGTGGCGTAGGCTGTGCTGGAGGCTGCGTAACAAAAACCCATACTGAGAAAACGTTCAATCTTTAATAAAAGTGGACAATTTATATGTGATCCCCATATGGGCACACCACTGCTTCCGCTGCTTAGTTTGTCCCCAAACAAAACTCTAGCGGGGGTGACCCAGGGGTAGTGGACTGCTACCTTTTTCAGATCGATGTTTTCCCCTCTGATACCACTTGTAAGACCCCTTTTTTTTAAAAACCACCGGGGTCTTAGGCCCAGGATCGCCGCTTTGCGGAGACACCTTCACATCCTGAAGGGTCATCTCCACAAGGCGCCGATTCTGCCGGCCAATTCGATCACAGAAAAGGTAGCACAATAAATGAAATAGAAGCAAGTCCACTGGAAATAAATCACATATATAGAAATAAATCTCCACGAAGGGAGTGTCCACATAATAGTATATCAGAGTACTAAAAAAATACGGGCTTATGCCCGGTACATCATGTCCTACCCACAAAACACTCATGCGGAAGCAAAAACAGAAACTACTCAAGATCGAGACTCACGGTCCCGGCTGTATGAACTCTGGAGCTAGACTGCCCCATCTCCAAGCGCACCGGTCTCTGGGGCTGCTCCCCCATGCTGGGCTCCGTAATTCCATAAAATAATGCGGTTCGAAAACCGTTAGTCATCAAGACTAAGCCCTATCATCCCCTACCCCTTCCCTCATGGCTCCTAGGTACCGAGCAGAGAGGAAGAAAGGGAAGGACATGAAGGTGGAGAATAAAACAAAAGCAAACAGGTGGCAGCGGAAATAATCTAGCAATTCTATAATAAATATGACCGAAATAGAAAGTAGGAAAAGAAACCTTAACTTATGTGCAGAAGAGCATAAGCTAAGGGATCTTCTGTAAGGATCCCATCGTATAAAGTGTCCCATACCACTTATACATTGGGGTGTCGGTGATCAAACAGCAGCATATATATATTAAATTTAACCTTAATTTATAAACTTGCCCACACAAGCTTATAGACCAAGGGGTCGTTTTGCAAGTCCTAATGTATAAGCATCCAATTCTTCTTATAATTTAGGTGTCAGGGGTTTAATGAATCGATTATGCTATGACATGCAAGTGGGTATGATGGAACAAGCAAGTGCAACTCACACACCCGACTCTGTGCACACAGACCTTTAGTTCCCCCTTTCGGAGTCGTTACCTCCCAGGATACCTCCGTAGTGGCAGACGGAAGCAGTGGGTTGGGCCTCGCCCACCTCTAAACCAGTAAAGCACTACCGGTCAGACCTATTGTACGCCTCAACGCTTGGTGCACTAAGCGGACGCCTGCGTACTCTTGCTGGCTGGCGCACCGGACTTCTGTTGGCGAAGTGCTAACAACACTTGCCGAGTCAGCGTATTGGCGTCTGTGCATCGACCATCCAATACCGAAGACCCACCACCTTAATTTTTATTTACATTTATGCACATGCAAGTTTAATCGTAATCACACAAAAACCGAGCCGAAGCTCCCCGGACCAAAACGTCCGTCTCTTAACCAATCGAGTCGAAGCTCCCCGGACCATCCTGTCCGTCTCTTAACCAACCGAGCCGAAGCTCCCAATAATCTCCCCGTTCAAACAATGTTTGTGAAATGTGAGATCCTAATTACTATGTTACTCTTTTCAGTTTGTTATTACAGTTTACGTTAACCCACGATTGCCCCGGTATTCCCTATGAAGGGCTCTCAAAGGGCACTAGGAACTATGATGGTAGCTGAAGCCCATTGTTCCCTTTCGCAAGGCACTTATTATTATTGGTTGAATCCCTTACCCATTTCCTTCTCGTGTTACGATATACTAACCTAGTGTGATTTTTACTCTTCCTTTCCTCGGGGAAGACGATCTTTCGTCGAACCCGAATACCCCTAGAATCTAGCCAAACCACTTCTCACAACTCTTCCTATCCCTCTATAGTGAAATCATCCACACCAGTCCACCAAGCCAAAACGACAAACTCCAATAACTATCCCGGATCATGTCCTATTGCTATTTAGCAATTTGCTACATGCAGACCAAACTAGGCTATATGTCGAACCGAATAGGGCAATGATCCAATACTTATCCAAATGCCCTAAATTATTTACTAGAGACTTACCATGACATTACTAGCCCAAATCCAGAAAATGGTAATTTTTCCTAATTTATCTGGCATTTAATTAATTTCCTCAAAAATTCCGAGGGCTGCCGGTTTGAACATGAACTACCCTAAGTTCTCATGCAAGATGTCCAACAAAATTATACTAAATATTATGTAATCTTAAAATAGTAAATGCAAAGTATCACAATTTTTCTATCATCAAAAGGGCACTAAAACTATTTTAGCAATATTTTCTATAATTTGTTATTTGTGAATCAAGTACAGAGAATATTCATCCAAAAATTATAAATTAATTATACTATGTAGATACAACCATAAAAATAGTATTGGCCCAGTTTCATAATTTTTCAGCAAGTATTAATCTCTGAATAAATTAATTACCAAATATCTCCTTAAGGTGGTCTTGTAAATAAAGTGTCGTAACTACAATTCTAAAAATCATGAATAATTGTCTACAAGCATATAATTTCCTGAAATTCTCAAATCCTAAGACTCATAATTTTTCAACAGAAATATCATCCATAATTAATTTTTAAACCATCAAAGCCCTTTTTAACATTTGTGAAGGAAGTACTAGATTTACTCAACTTAAAATTATACAAAACTTCAGGAGCAATTATTCTTACCTAAAACATTTACTTACAAGATTGCATGGGGTTTCAATCAACAGAAAGATCTAAATAATTAAAACATCAAATAGGGCTATAACAAACGTTACAAATGAAGTGCTTGAAATATACATCCTAAAATTCGAGTAAAATTGCATTAGCTTCTACCCACTCTAAAACTCACCCTACCCGAGTTTCACAGCTTTTAGATAATTTTAGTGACCTATTTTACTTTTATGGTATTTTACCCTAAGCCTAAGGTTAGGGTTTTGAGGTATCTACCTATCACCAAATCCTCCAAGATTCCATCCAGATGATTCATATCATGCTAATATAAATTCTACTGAGTTTCAAGGCAATACGAGATCACTTGCCCCCATATACTTCACAACCCTCAAAAATCTCCATCTAGGGTTTGAGTTTAGATCCTAGGGTAAATCAACCCTAACTCACACTATTTTCTCCAAGTGGGTTATAATAACCCATTCAGGTCAGTGGTCGAATCATCAGCCTCAGTTGAGGTGATTTGACCGTTCCAACCTCTAGTGCACTTTTACTCAAAAATGCCTCACTATTGCCTAGTTAAGAATAGGTGACTCCCTATCCAAAACTCATCTAAATGAGTTGTAAATTTGTACAGAACTAGGTTTTATAGCCAGGGACCACTCACAAAAATTTGGGAGGGTTTGGAGGTCATAAGACCACTTAAATAAAGTACTCTAACTTTATTAAATTAAAACAGAAACTTTAGGCAAAATATCTCTAAAAATTCCCATTTTTGGACAGCCTCTAAGTATGGTTAAAGGTAACCCCCTGCCCAAATTTCAGGTCATTTTGACAAGGGACGAAGCGTGGGCATTCATTTTAGTTCCTGCCCAACTCTAGGTACAGCCCCCATTAAAACGGGTGATGCGGTCAAACCACTCGCCAAAATGAGTTGAAATCAATTTTAAGTTAATCTAGACTCAAAGGGCTACAACTTTTGTGACTGGTCATTTTTCCTAAAACGGCCTTTAAGTGCCTCGTTTTGCAGCATCTAAATATAACCATTATATATACATTTCGTTTATATATTATATAATGTTATATAATAATAATGTTTACTGTTCATCTCCTCTTCCAAACAGAACCCGAACAAAAACTCAGAAAACCATATTTCCTGTAGCCTTTCCGCGACCCGTCGCCGGCCGTCCGATCACTTCCCTGGCCAGCCACCACCACCACCACCTCCGTCGAGGCGATGGCTATCGGTCGGCGGTGGTTTGGCCGCCGGAGGTGGCGGTTTCCGGCGCACCCGAAAATATATGTTTTCATGGTTTTCCATGAAAACGCGAGATACTTCTGGCTCCTTTGAGCACGAACTTCATTTCTAAGATCCTAAGATCTACCCATAAGAGAAGAAGTAGAGGAGGACCTTGTTCGCGGTATGAAGACGAGATGAACGTCAGATTGTCATGGCGTGGTGGTGGTGTTCCCGAACTTCTCCTACAGCAAGAGCAGAAATCTGAATTCGTTTGGTCTAGAGTGTAACCTTCTCCTCTTGCACTATGGGGGCTTTTATAGATCTCCAAGTAGGGAGGGGAAAGGATGAAACATTCATGGCCATGAATGCCCTCTCTCTCTCTCTTAATATTATTTTGGTTGTGGTGCAGGGAAGAGGAAAAGGTGGAAGATGAAACAACTGATCCAGGTGGCGATTTCCTATTGGACCAACACTTCCTCTTCTTATTAAGTAATTAGAGAATGAAACGGCCCATAATTACTCCTGTTGTAAATTCCCATAATAAAAATTAATTATGGTTTGGGTTACAGAAATTTCTAGCCTGGCTGACGTTTCGGCCATTGTCACGGGCGTGACGCATAGGTCACGGGCGTGATAGGTGTGTTGCAAATTCAGAGTTCGGCGATCGTCTTCCTGAGATCGACGATCGTTGAAGGGGTCACGCCTTAAGTCACGGGCATGACCTGTCGGTCACGGGCGTGACAGACCGTGATGCAACCTCTGCGCTCGCTGATCATCTTCCTGAGATCGACGATCGTCGAAGGTGGGTCACGCCCTAGGTCACGGGCGTGACACGTTGGACATGGGAGTGACATGGCCATGATGCAAATTCTGCGTTCGACGGTCATCTTACTGAGATCGACGATCATCGAAGGGGGTCATGCCCTAGGTCACGAGCATGACACGTGGGTCACGGGCGTGACAGGCCCGGATTGCAAAAATCCGCGCTTGATGATCGTCTTCCTGAGATCTACGATCATCGAAGGGGTCACGCCCTAGTAACGGGCGTGACGGGTCAGTCACGGGCATGACCAAACCGTGACTCGAAGTCTTGGTCGGTGGACTTCAATTTTTGGGCTTCCTAGTGTTCTGTCACGACAGACCGACTCCTAGGGGTCTAGCCGAAAATGGGATGTTACATATATAACGTTGGTCTATATATATCTAGTGGATATTCCTGCTATGAGTTCAGCTACTTGTGTATCGATTCCGCTAGCATGCTCTGTGTTAGGATGCGTTGATGGTATTATCCTGTGACCTCGCCCTCTATTTATAGCATATAGTGTGGGGCCCCGACCGAACCTTCTATTATATGTTATTTAACGGGTGGAGTCGTTACACCTTTGAGGGAAGGATACGCAAGAAATAACCTGATCACCTCAAGCCTGGCCACTGGAGCAAAGGTTTGGTCGAAGTTGATCCCTTCTTCTTATTTATACCCTTGATCTACAAGCCTGGCTTTGTTCTTGATAATAACTCCATGTTCGTCCATCTTATTTCTGAAAATCTATTTGGTGTCGATCCCGTTCTGTTCTTTGGGCCTAGGTACCAACTCCTAGACTTTACATCTTTTAAACTGATTGAGCTCCTCTTGCATTGCCAATATCCAATAGGCATCCTTGTTTGCGTCTTCAAACTTCTTTGGCTCAACCTGAGACAGAAAACTAAGATGTAATATCTCATTAGCTGTACCTCTTCTAGTTCTAACACCATCGCCTGGCTTTCCAATTATTTGATCAGCTGAGTGATCTCTTAGGTGTAGATTTCTTGCTCTTCTTCCAGCAGGTTCTGCAACATCTGGTGCATCACCTATAGGTTGAAGCAATTCTTCCACTAGAAGTTCTTCATACAACAAACCTGGATTGACGACCTTGACTGAGCTTGGAGCATCTTCCTTGACTGCTTCATCCAAGCTTAGTTCCTTGAACCTGGTACCTCCATCTGCACATATAACACTAGACGAGCTGCTTCGGAGCAGGATTATCTCATCAAATACAACATTTATAGACTCTTCTACCACTAGGGTTTTCTTTTAAAAATCCTATACGCCTTACTATGAATACTATAGCTTACAAAAATTCCTTCAAAAAATTTTTTCACTAAACTTCATGCTGTAAAACTTCCCATTATTAAGTACGAAGCAGTTACTTCAAAAGATTCTAAATTAGGAAACAGTCGATTTTCTACTCTTCAATAGTTCATAGGGAGTAATATGATGGAGTTGTTGATTAGAGCTCTATTTTGCACGTGGCAAGCATTGTTAACTGCTTTGTCACAGTAGTACTCTTGAAGTGAAGCGTCATTCAACATAGTTGTACATGCTTTAATGAGGGCTCTATTCCTCTCAGTAACTCCAATTTGTTATGGAGTACACTTGGAGGAAACTCATGAAAGATACCTTGACTTACACAGAATTCTGTCATGGAAACAGACTCAAACTCTGTTCCGTGGTCACTTCTGATTTTGACCACTGAGCAGTTCAATTCGTTCTGAATTTGATGGACAAAATTAGTGAAAGAATCAAAGGTGTCTGACGTGTGTTTCAGAAAGAACGCCCAAGTAAAACGAGAGTAGCCATCAATAATTACCAACGTATATACTTTACCTCCTAAACTGTGAATTGTCATGGGACCGAATAAGTCCATATGAAGTAAATATAAACTTCTCGAAAAATCTTTTTCAGCAATACCCTTGAAGGTAGACCTTGTCTGCTTACACATTTGGCATGCGTGACATGGACTCTCTTTAAGGCACTTAATGCTGGGGGCATCACGCACTAAGTTGTGAGAAAATAACATATTTATGGTTTTGAAATTAATATTTGCTAATCGATCTCTTGTGTCATTGGTCACAGAGAGACGCACTATATTTTTGCTAAATAACACACTAGTGTAGAATTGTCTAATCATAAAAAATTTAAATAAAATATATTTCTACTCTGAGTGCCGGTTAAGAGTATCTCCAAATTTGCAAACGAATTTATCAGACACTTGTTCTTGTAGAACTCAACGATATAGCCTTTGTCATATAATTGACTTATGCTTATCAGATTATGTTGTAATCCTTCAACATAAGCCACGTCTATGAAAGAAACTATGTCGTTGAAAATCATACCATAGCCTTTGGTAATTCATCGGTCAAACCCTCTAAAGATAACTTTTGGTTCATCTTCAACTGGGGTAAATTCTCGCAGTAGGTTTCTTGTCCCGGTCATTTGTCGAGAGCATCCGTTGTCCAAATACCAAATTGGATTTTTGTTAGCCTTTTGACATAACTGCAATCATAAATCATTTCACCTTAGAAACCCAAATAGATTTGGGTCCTTGGTTCCTTGTCAGCTTAGCACAGCTAGGAACTATAACTTTGCGAGTGGTCGGTCTCACACTGTTAACTCGTGGAGCTTAAAAATTTATCGGGTAAAACCAACAATCTATGCCAAAATGACCAATTTTGCCGCAACACCAACAATCAAACATGTTATACCTTCTCGTGTACTCCTGCTTTACCTTTTGAATTTGAGGTCTAGCAGGGGTAACATACTTGGAGGTTGAAGCCTACTGACTGCAATAGATGCGGGGCTTCTCCATCTACTTTTCCTTGGGTAGAAAAGTTTTGGCTTTCAGTGCCTTCTTATAATTATGTCCATAAACATAAGGACCATAGTTCTTAAGTGGAATTTCTTAATAGGGTGCTTTGAAAAAACTGGCACCGTTGTCTCGGGGATGGGTACATACTTGGTAGCGCTTCTTAGAGTCTATATAGGTAGGCCTAGCAAAGTGACTGAAGGAAGACTCAATGTCAAATATATTAGTTGGGAAGATTACCTTCTTAAATGAGGATTGACCTTGTGGTGCCTTCCCTTTGCCTTTGGTACTGGCTTTCTTGGTAGCCTTATATTTTCCAGTAATGTGGACAAGACCACTGCCCTTCTTATGAGAAGAAAACTCATCAATGAGGGGAAGAATGGTCTTTGGTTTCGAGTAGCTTTTGACCAGCTTACTTTCCACCAAGAGCCTCTCTTCCAGCCATCTAGGTATTTCTCCTTCTAACTTAATAATTCAGTGGAGCATTTTAATTCCTCTTACAAGGAGTGGACTTCACTTTTGAGAGGAGTCAATTCAGTAATTTCCTCCCTCAGGCTTGATTCCACTAACTTGAGAGATGCAATCTCTTTTAATTTCTTTTGACTACCTTGCGGCATTGTCAAAAGCCTTCAATAGTTCTTGATGTTGAACCATCAAGTCAGCTTCGTCATCCTTAGAGGAGTAGTCTTCATGACCAGTTGTGGAGGTTTCCGACTCTGAGATGATTATACGAGAGTTTACCTTCCAATGGTACTCTTATTCGCCAACTTCCTCGTCTGATTGAGCCATAAGCCAGAAGTAAGCTTCATCATCCTCTGAACTTGACTCACTCAAGTCACTTTTGCTGAGATTCATAGACTTCTTGGAAATGAATCTTTTCTCTTCCTTTCTCCTACAATTGAAGGATCTCTTCTCTTTCTTTTTGGAACATTCCTTCTCCTTGTAGGGACACTCTGCAGTCATGTGTCCTGACTTACTACAACAATAGCAGACAACGTCCGAGGAAGAATGTTTATTCGGATTATATTTATTTCGGTCCTCTTTGATGTAGCTTTTCTTAGCACGATCACCATCACGATGTGATCTTCTTAAGTTAGACGAGGAGTACTGATTATTCATTTATCTCCTCTTGCTTATAAATCTTTTGAACTTCTTGGACATGAGTGAGAACTCTCCATCAGATAGCTTGGAGCCTAACGTGCTTGGCTTAGAGTCTTTAGGAGTATTTGGAGCTCGTGTCCTTACAGGTGACACGGCTTTATATTTTCTCGAACCTTCAGCATTCAAAGCAGCTGACTTATCCCTTCTTGAAGTCTTACTGCTTTGCTCCTCCTTCTTTTTAGTATTCATTTAAAGCTCGAAGGAGAGCAACTTTCCAAAGAGGTTCTGGGGGTCAATCTCCCACTATATCCCAAACTCCCTAATGGCAAGTACTTTTGTGTCCCAGCCCTTTGTTAGGGATCTGAGGAACTTGTCATTTAGTTCACCATTAGTGAAGATGTGGCTAAACTTTCTGAGCCTGTTCACGATCTTGAAGAACTTCTGGAAGTTATCGACAATAGTATCATTTGCACCTTGTTTGAAGGCTTCGTATTATTGATTCATCAATGATTTGTGATTGTCTCTAACTTCTTCGGTACCTTCCTTGAGAAATGCAAGGCAGTCTCATATCTCCTTGGCAGATTTGTAGTGGAACTGGTTTTGAAGCATTTAGTCATCCACTGCACTTGCTATAATATTCTTAGCCTTTTTGTCCAAGAAGACTAGGGCAATTTAACCCTTGGTCAAGTTCATCATTTTCTTTGGAATAAAAATTGTCGAATTCAGTGCTGAGGCTTATGTAGGTATGTGAGGTCCTTATTCCATAATCTAAAAAATTCTCAGATCTGCTGCTTCCATGAAAAATCGGACTCGTTCTTTCCATATGAGAAAGTTCTCCTTGGTGCACACCAGTAACTTCATAGAAGACATGTCCTTGCTTCTGTCCATAGCTACTGAGCAGAATCTCTTGATGCAAGATATGGGATCTTGTTTAAGGTGTTAAGCTTCTGATGCAAATTTAAATTATCTAGAGTCAACCTAAATCACCTAGAGGTAGGTGAAAAGGTGATGTCTGTGTCTTTTTGTAGAATAAAAATTACTTAAAAATATGCAAGCACACAGAACACAGAGATTTATAGTGTTTACCCATATTGGGTACATCCACTATCCCGCCTGGCCTCTCTACCACAAAGGGCGAGATTCGGCTACTTCACATTTATCAGATTTCATAAAATCTTACACCTCAGAGCCTCAACTCCTACAAATTGGAGACAACACTCCTACCACTCAGAGAAAAACCTCTCCTATAACTCGATCGACAACTGGATCTATAACTCGATCTACAAATGGACCTACCACTTGATCCACAAATGGATCTACAACTTGGAGATAAAATCTCCTACAAATGTAAAATAATATTACATTGAAGTATTTCACAATCTTGACAAGATCAAAAGTCTTCTATCCGTCATTCTTTAAAAATTATTGATCTTGAATACCCTTGGAGAACACAAAAAATCTGAAAGCTTTGAAGAATTAGATCTTGAATCTCGAATTGACTAGATATGAAAGAAAAGAGTTCTTAAGAAAGAAAAGATCCAGTCGAATCGGAAAAGGAAGATCTAATCGTGCACAACTTGCGTCGGCCAAACGAGAGTCACGAGATGGACAGGAGCCGACAGTTTCACTTTTGGAATCTTTTGAGATTTGAAATTTTGAATTATTAGCATGATTAGAGTTGATAAAAAATCCACCCTAAGTATTTATAGGAATCCTCAATTGTAATGGTTATTAAAGAACTTCCAAAACGAGACTTGCGAAGTAACTGTGCATGGTTATCGATTAACCTGAGCCGAGAATTGAAAAACTTTCGAAAAAAATAACCCAAGTGCTTTTCGTCGAGTATCGTCTAGTATACCTGAGTATACTCGCCGAACTAGCAGTGATATTCGATGAAATTTACTTAGAGAAATTCAGTTCAATCCAACTTACCACTCAACGCCATGCAGAAGTCATACTCGACGAATTCAATGAGTATCGGCTAGTATACTAGACGAATTCAATGAGTATCAGCTAGCTCAATTAACGCACTCGACGACGTCAACGCATTCGACGCACACGATGCACTCGACGCACTTGACGCACTCAACATTGTCAATGCGGTCGACACACTCGACGTCGTGATAATCGACGAATTTTGCCTTAGAAAATCTAGATAAGTAGCGTCGAGATGATTCGATGAATTCGGCGTGTATTGACATGTATATTCGACGAATTAGGCGATTATCGTTAGATAAATTTGATGATTTCGATGAGTATACTTGACGATACTCGACGAATTTTACTTAACTATTTTTCCAACTTTCAGATATTCTACCACAAGTACATATGATGAATACGACGAGTGCTAGTAAGTATATACAATTAATTCGATGAGTATCAACGAGTATACTCGACGAATTCGACGAATATCCCTACAATACTCAACGGATTTTACTTGGGTTAAATTTCTATTCTCCTGAATTCAAGTCCTTCTCCTTTCTTGATCCTCCTCATGCATTTGGGATAGAAGTACACCCCAATAGAGAGATTACACGTGAGTCAACACATTGGCCTACACAATGAAAGATTACATTGTATATTCCTGTGTTTACTGACCTACTATAACCTAACATTGGTGTGTACTTAGCAATGTAGAACTACAAGTACATAACTGAAAATACCACATCAAATACAATCTCAATTCATCTTAGCATAACCGGACCCTTCTTCAAATTAGGGTTATTGTAGATACAATACCTAACAGAAACCCTAGATCTAACTGTCTGCTCCTTTATAAATGATATCAAAGAATTATCGCCAGTCATCTTCCTCATGAACCGAGCCCTTTGCTGAGAAGAACTAGAGCCCAAGGTAAAAGCCATCATACCGCCAAGGAGGAGGACAAGATCTATGGATAGAAATCGGGTAAGCTTCATACCCTCTCCCTTGGTGCTAGATCTTTAGATCAATTATAAGAGAGGTTTCCACTCAAGAGAGCTTGACTTTAGCGAGTAATAGAGATCTCCTAGGTAGACACCACGCTAGGACCTTTGTCCTAGGGCAATAGTTGTCTTCAACCATTCCAGTCTTCATCGTGAGTATGATGGACTAGGTTTCGTGAAGAGTAGTGGAATATTGAGGAAGAATACGGGAGGAGGAAGAGTGGAATGTAATTTGTGTGATTGGCTAGAGGAAGAAGAGGAATCAAGGTCGTTCGTTTGACTTTATGATGCATACAAAAATATGATTTTTGTATGCAACAGGCTTCATGCTCAATTTATGCCATGATCCGAGAACTTCTAGGTCCTGGGATGAATACGAAAGTGGTATCCCTCAGAAAGATATTTCCAATAGAGGGTTGTATGCTTTCTGGTGAGCACTATGGTTCCAGCAAAGCACAACCGAAGTTGCTGTGTTAAACTAACATAAGGCCAAGTCAAATTTTCTATCTAAGTAGTTGATGAGTTAGCCTTGTGTTCGAATCTTCGACTTGGTAGGAATTCGTAACCTAGGATGACATCTTGCGTTGGGAGAATCTAGTTTGTGGAAACCGTGATGAGCTAATTCATTGTGTATGTTTTTTTGATAGACCTTGGATGTACAAATGGTTTATCTATACAATCAGATGAAATCTCATACAATAATACTACGATGGTTGATAAGTATTGGAAGAGTAAATGGTGCTCTTGTATGATATATGCAATATATAGAAAGTGATGAACTATAAATGATGAAAGAATGTGTGGTGTGTAATTGTATATGATTATTAATTACCTATAAACATATATGTTACGATAATCATTTCCGGAAACAAGATGTGCTGAAAGATAAATAATTTGATATGTGTGCACGCGCTAAACTCGGAAAAGGGGGCTAAATAAATATTATGCCCATGGTCATGCAATGAGTTTCTTGATCTTATGAATTGAAAGTATGATTGGTAAGTCCACTACGTAGAGTTGTGTTAACTCCCTACGGGTAGCAGTGATGGTCGTATATCAATCAAGAGGAATTGATATCTTAGGTTATGAAGGAACCCTACGTGCTTTTGAGCACAAGATTAGTATGATGATAAGGGACTTAGTGTGGAGCCCTTGCGTGCTCTTGAGCACAGGATTAGTATGATGATAAGGGACTCAGTGTGGAGCCCTTGCGTGCTCTTGAGCACGGGATTGGTATGTTAAGAAGGGACTCGGTTGGAGCCCTTGGATGTTTTATAGCATGGCCTAGTTTAATTGCATGCGGTGTGGGTTGACACGTGGTGTCATGATCCTGGGTTAAGTATATTTTGGCAGGTCTACGGGCTCACCAGTCATCACACCAATGAGAGTTGACAAATAGACCTTCGGCGATTGGGCTTGCTCTACAGTGATTTTTATCGAGGCTTCTTCCATTCCAGTGGACAATTGGGCTTGGTCCTTGGTGCTCACTCCCAAGGCTCTTTTTGTGCAACGATGTTAGGCCAGTTGGGCAAGGCTCTTGGTGCACATCTACCCGAGACCCCTTCTTAGTCATAGTACGCAAAGGCTCTACTTTTGTGTTCTTAGCATTGAGGTGTACAGAGGCCTAGGCCTGGTAGTATGGATGCTCGCCTAGTAATGGAGACGCCCGCTCCATTGTCACCGTCTAGCCACGATGAGTGATACCTGTGAGGTTAGCTACTTGCTCAAAAAATGGGAACTAAAGGACTATGTAGACATATCAAAACAGAGTGCGTGAGTTGTATGAGTGCATCATAAACCATCATTGCATTGCATTACATCGCACAAGATTGGCATAATTTAAATTTGTATAGAAACTTTTATATGGTGAGTTACTTTTTGTTAAGCCGATCCTTAACTTATAAATCTGTATGGGCATTTTTATAAGTTAAGTTATTTTTCTATTTATAGAATTAAATGCTTGTGGTTAAATGCTCTTACTCTTACAATACTTATAGTGTATAATGATGTTACTATTTACTGTATACTGCTACCATTACTCTTATGATAAATAGAGATATACCATATGGCTGTACTTACATTTTATATACATATATTATACCTTTCCTTCTTTCACCCACCCGTTGCTTAAGAGTCACTGGGGTGAGCGGATGTGATAGCCACTTAGTTATTATGTCTAACGGTTGCTGCATCTACCATTTTAGGAGGAAACTCCATAGTTTTAGTAGTAGTCATACCTTATGCATGAGGACAACCATGCCTGGGAGACAGGGCTTGATTCAACGATACCCTCATTACCTTTAGTGATCGATGTGAGTTTGAGCATTATGGTGTAGCCTTCAGGCAATTTTATTGTACTATGATATTCAAGGAACTAATGTAGTTCCATATTATTTATGTATTACTTTTGGACATTTACTTATTGTAATATTATGACGTTTGTGTTCCTCTTTTGGTTGGGTTGGAATTTGTGATATCAGATTAGCCGACAGGATAGGCGGCTTATGATTCAGATTAGCCCATAAGTTGATGCTACCACAAGGCGGTTGTTTTAGGCATAAGGGTCCCATTGGCCGTGTATTGTGTTTTGAGGGGGGGGGGGGGGGTCTTATAAATGGTATCAATTTCCATCGATCCTACGATAAATAAGTCATTGAACGTGGAGTTTCCCCACTTGATTATGCGGTTTGCGGACAAACCAGATTAGCGGAAGAAATGGTATGCCTAACTGTGATTCACACTTAGAATGTCCACCCATTACCCTATGTTTAGCCAACCTGACCAAAAAATCATGCTTGTACATAGATTCTGGTATATATAGAGCCGACATTGGGCATTCATGTTCATCCGATCCCTACTCCATTCCAACAATCGGAGTTGGGGTAGACCCTAACTGCAATCTTAGATGCCTTCAGGTCTGAGCAGGCTCTGGTACAACAACATGCCCCAGGATCTAATTTGCTTAGTACCTTTCGAGCTCCTTCTCCACCCATCTACAACGAGACTGAATCGACCGTTTGCACAAAGGAATGGCTAGATGATGTGCAAGAATTAATGGTTGGAATCAGATGTCCATCAAGTATATTTATTACTTTAGCTATATCTGTCTTGGAATCACACGCAAAAAGTGGTGGAAGTCCCTTATGGGCTCCACATTTCAAGGATGCGTATACACTGACATCAGTTGGACGTATTTTTTGATGCCTTCTTAGAACATTTTATTCCCTCTACTGCTCGAGATGAGCTCGAAGGAAGATTCCTTCAGTTGAAATAGAGATCTAAGTCAAACGTTGAGTATCAATCGGAGTTTCATCACCTCGCCAGGTTCGCTGAATCCTATGATTTGGATCATCAAAGATATGCGAAACGGTTCTATAAATGTTTGTGAGACCGTTAAGGCAAGCAATTTTATTTATTGTGGACTTGAGCCTGACGAAGATAATATATATAAAAAAGAGGTTGGAGGCGGACCATTTGGGAGTCCAGGTCAGTAGTAAGAGATACGCAGTAGGTGTGATGGAAGCAGGGCCCAGCTTTAGGAAGAGGTAGAATGCGTGTGGCGGAGGAGGAAATATAAGAGGGGCTGGTCACTTCCGCCATTACTTTAGGATAGTGCGCCCGACCCAATAACCAACGTTGCCTCCATCTTAGCAGATTCAATGGTATTAATAACCTGGAGAGCAATTCGGCCAAATTTGTTTCCAATGTCATCAGTCGGGCCACATCCGACGTTACTGCCCGTAGCTAGTTAGGAATGTCCCTCCTGTCCCTCCTCTAGTGGCTTAGTGAGGACGAGGACGATGGCATGACCGATGACCGCAAGGAAGGAATCCGGGACCTCCGTGGGTGCAAATGTTCGTGCTAGATATGACGCTGAAATGGGACACCAAATGATGTCATAACATGTATTTGTTGGGAATTGTCTTCACAATACCCCAGATTTGTGGGAAGTCAGACCTGAAACTAAGATGAATTAAGTTGTATTTGATGTTGTGTTTAAGTTGTGCATGTAGGACTCTATTGCCAAGTGTAAACCAATGTCAGTCTATATTGGGTCATCAAACACAGGACCATACAATGTAATTCCTCATTGTGTGATCCAAGGTGTTGACTCATGTATAGCCTCTCTATTGGGGTACACTTTGTTTCCATGCACTTGGACTACTGGACTCTGGAGTATTAAAGACTTTCTCAGAAGAAATTTTTTCTAAGTCCACATACTCGAGTGGTATCTTCTATATACTCGAGTAAGTGACTTAGTACTCGAGTAGATTGGATTACATACTCGAGTAGTTCTCAAGTTACTCGAGTAAGTGTTCTGATCGTACTCGAGTTGATCTGGACTTCTCATCTCAGAAAGTTTCTAAGTCCATATACTCGAGTAAATCCATTCATATACTCGAGTACCTTTTTTCCTTACTCGACTAGGTGTTTGTGTACTCGAGTAGAGCCTTAGTCATACTCGAGTAGTCTCTTAGTTATACTCGAGTAGGGCTAACTATTCAGTCTAAATATTTCTAAGTCCACACACTTGAGTAACTTCGCTCATATACTCGAGTAAGTGGCTTAGCACTCGAGTAGATCCTTCTTATACTCGAGTAGACTGGCTTAGCACTCGAGTAGATTTTTCTTATACTCGAGTAGTTTGGATTAGTACTCGAGTAGATGTTTCTGCTTACTCGAGTAATCTGTCTAGAGTAACTCAGGTAGTTCTTCCAAGGCACTCGAGTAATCATTTCTATTACTCGAGTACATGTTTCTCTTATCTACTCGAGTAGCAGACCTTTTTCCTCGAGTATCTTATCTAACCCGAGTATGTCAGCTCAGAATTCCAGAAATCGTTAAGTCCAGAATTGACGGAGATTTGAAATTAACCTTTTTCTGGTTGGTCCACGTGTCAATCTTAATTACGATTATGACCGTTGGAGACCACCTATAAATAGGTCCTTTCAAATTTGACTAAATACGCATTTACTGAGATTATCTTTTAAGAAAGAGAAAATCCCGAAAACCCTAATCTTTCTGTCCGCCGCCATTACCGTTTTCGAAAGAAGCTCTGGATCGTCTTCTCTCAGCCGCAGCTATCGATCTCTGATTCTCTAGCGATCCAGACTCAAGAAGAATCATCCGATCTCTCCGTGCTTCATCGTCTCTGATTTACTTTCTTGATCGTGGTGATTCCAGATCTCAGAATCGTGGATCTCAGTCAAGTCTTCTTCAACTGTCTGTTCAAACCGAAAAGCTCTCAAGAAGAAGATTACGTCAAAGATCCAGATCTGTGATATTCTTGTTTGTATTTTTTTTTCTTCAAACAATTTCATTGTAGGAGATCTTTCTCCGAGTGGTAGGAAGTTTTATCTTCTGAGTGTAGATCCGTTTGGGATCGAGTTTTGTAGGAACGTGGTTCCGAGGTGTAGGATTGGTTTGCAATCCGAGATAGTGGAGTAGCCGAGTCTAGTGATTTGCTAGATCGGTGAGAAGAGTGGAAAAACCCAAGATTGGGGAACCACTGTAAATCTCTTGTCGTCTGTGTGATTGCTTGATTACTTATCTGTGCTGTGTTAATTTTTTATTCCGCATTTGACACGCATTTCACCTATTCACCCCCCTCTAGGTGATTTAGGTTGACAACTTGGCGCTCTCAGTATTTGTAGTCAAGCTCCCCGTCATAGGCATAAGTATATCCACATACTCATGCCTAAAATGCGGTAAAGTAGCAATATTATGGTTACCATTTAAGCATGGTGACTATATATGGGAGGCTTGCCTATGCCCTGTTTGATACATGTGCAATGAAGAAGTTCATCTTGTAAGATTTCGTGAAGGACTTGGAAGGCGTGCGACATTACACCGGAGCCAACCGAATAGTTTGACTCCCAGACAGCTCCGTGATAAATGCATCAGCCAAATGCACCCTGGATGTGGACCTAGGCCCGAATCAACTATACAGTAAAGGAGATTATGTTGATGCTCGGGGATTCAGAGATCAAAATTACAAGGTATTAAATCCGTAGCCCATATGCTAATATCCTTTATTCTGGCCAGTAAGGCCTATGTGCAGGGAGACAGTTTTCTCTATAAGCTTTGAGATGAAGTAGGAAGTGGGTAGCATAGCGGATGTTTCTGTAGTTCAGGATTTTCCGGAGAAGCTTCCAGGATTACACCCATATAAAAAAGTGTACTTTCAAATCCAACTAGTATCGGGGGCCAAACCAGTCTCGTAGACCCCATACAGGATGGCCCAGAAAGAGCTAGACGAGTTTCAAGCATAGCACTAGGAGTTGGTAGATTCTGGATTTGTTTTCCCTAGTTCATCTACATGGGGAGCTCTAGTGTTGTTCGTAAAGAAGAAGGATGGGTCACTTCGGTTGTGCATAGATTACCGGGAGCTTAACCGGTTGACCGTGCGAAACACTTACCCTTTGCCCTGGATCGACGAGCTTTTCGATCAGTTGGTGGGGGCATACTACTTTTCCAAGTTGGACTTACGATTTGGGTACCATCAGTTGAGAGTTAAAGAGGAAGATATTTAGAAGACGGCCTTTAATTCAAGGTACGGGCTATATGAGTTCACAGTGATGCCGTTTGGACTCACAAATGCTCCCTTCGCATTCATGTGCTTGATTAATAGAGTGTTTGAGCCATATCTGGATATCTTTGTCATCACCTTCATCGATGATGTGTTGGTTTATTCAAAGATGGAGAAGGATTAGGTGAAGAAATTGGTCCTAGCGTTGGAGAAGTTAAGAGAGCAATCCTTATTTTCTAAGTTCAACAAGTGCGAGTTTTGGATCCGAGAAGTTGCCTTCTTGGACCATGTTATTAGTGGTGATGGATTAGTAGTAGACTTGGCCAAGGTGCGTACTATGAAGGAGTGGTTGCCTTTGAGGTCAGCGGCGGCCGACGTGCGAAGTTTTCTTGGACACTCAGGGTATTATCGTATGTTTGTGGAGGGATTTTCGAACAACGCCATTCCTCTCACTACCCTGACAAAGAAAGGTATGTCATATGAGTGGACACCCCAGCATGAGGCTGCAATCTAAGAGCCGAAGGATCGACTTAACTCCACACCAATCCTAGCCCTTTCATTCGGGAAGGAAGGATTTCAGGTTTACACTGATGCATCCTATCAAGGTATGGGATCAGTGTTGATGAAACATGGGCATGTGATTGCTTACAATTCAAGATAGTTTAAGAAGCATGAGATTAATTACCCAGTGCATGATTTGGAATTGGGGACAGTGGTCTTCACACTAAAGATTTGGAGGCACTATCTCTACGGAGTCTATTGTGAGATTTTCTCAGATCATAAGAATTTGAAATATGTTCATACTCAGAAATATTTGAATTTATGGAAGTGGCGGTGGTTGGAGTTCTTGTGCGATTATGAGTTTACGTTGAACTACCACCCCAGGAAAGCGAACTCCATAGAAGTTGCTTTAAGCAGAAAGGTACCGGCATTGAGCCTCGAATCTCAAATGATGACTATAGAATTGGCTCGAGTGCTCGAGGAGATGGAGACTACGCTGGTGTGTAGGAATCATTCTGAGACGTATACAGAATACTTAGCTCCCTTGAGTATAGTATGTGACATCCATGAGCGGATCCAGGTAGAGCAAGGGAAGGATTCTACTCTGGCCCTTGTGTTTAAGGCAATTAAGGGTGGATTTGCTGAAGAGTATACTCTGAAGGAAGGCCTCATTCATTTTTGTGGCATGCTCTATATTCCCAAGGGCGGTGGAATCCAGGAAGATATCTTAAAAGAGACTCACTACACCAAGTATTTAGTGCTTCTTGGGATTTCCAAGATGTATAATGACTTGCAGAAGTCCATGTTCTGGCCAGGAATGAAGGGCGTTGTTAAGCATTATGTTACGCACTGTGAGGATTGTCTAGGGGTGAAGGTGGAGTGTAAGTGCTCGGGAGGATTTTTGCAGTCATTGCCCATCCCCAAGTGGAAAATCGAGGATATCTCCATTGATTTCGTCCACGAGTTACCTCGCTCGCGCTCGGGGAACGATTTTGTTTGGGTTGTAGTGGATCACTTGACAAAGGTTGTCAGGTTCATTCCAATGAGGAAGGAGTTGCATGTTAATGTTTTGGGGTGTCTCTTTGTGGACCAGATTGTGCGGTTCCATGGGGTGCCCAAGACAATTGTTTTAGACCGCGATTGTCGCTTCACTTCCAAGGAATGGAGGGCAGTTCAAGCATATATGGGCTCTTGCCTTACCTTTAATATGGCTTTTCATCCTCAGATGGACGACCAGTCTGAGAGGACATCAAAACCATGGAAGATTTGTTGAGATTATGCGTTTTGGATAGGGGCGAGCCGTGGGAAAGGCTTCTATCGCTGGTGGATTTTTCATTCAATAACAGTTATAAAGAAATCATTTGAATGGCGCCTTACGAAGAACTTTAGGGGAGGAGGTGCAGAACTCTATTATGGGGGGGTACTGGATAAAGAATCGAAGACTTTGGGAGTGGAATATATTAATGACACTGATGCTATGGTTAGATTGATACGAGACCGCATGCTAGGAGCTCAAAGTCGATAGGAAAAGTACTATAATGCGAAGCACATGGTAGTGGAGTTTCAAGTGGGTGACAAGTTGTTCTTGAAGATTAGCCCAATGCATGGATTGTCATATGTGCGTGGTAGGAAGAAGCTCTGCCAGAGATGCGCGGGGCCTTATGCTATATTGGAGAGGATTGGCCCTTTGGCCTATTGGCTGGAGCTACCACCAGAGCTAGAGTATTTGCACGATGTCTTACATGTGACGTCGCTTCAGAAAGCATTGCTATGACCCGATCAGCATGTCACTACTACAAATGGAATAGTGGAAACTAATAGGTCTGTCCGACTAAAGCCGGTGAGGATAATGTATACTGAAATAAGAAGGTTATGATAAAAGAGGGTTCCTTTGGTGAAGGTCATGTGGTCTAATCATGGAAAAGAGGAGTATACTTGGGAGCTGGTGGACTTGATGCGGAAGCGCTATCCGGAGTTGTTTCCCCCAGGTAAACTTAAACGCATACCTTGTATTCTTCATACTGTATTTTTCCCCATAAACTTAGCTTGATTTCAGGGATGAAATCTTGAATTTTGTTTATTGGATTTGTAATGTCCCGATTCACGCTAGACCCTTCGTGCGCATTTTCAAGTCAAGTGAGTTGACTTGAGATCAGGGTGCACTGATGGTCAGACTTGCACCTGAGATAGGGGAACTACCGACTCAACACTGAGTGTCAGGATGATATAGCATGGAGGTAGTAGGTACCGCATGGCGGTAGCTATCGTCGAGTACACAAGACAAATATCAAGAGGAGTCGAGAGTGCCGAGTGGACTAAACAATCGTCGAGTATTATCGCGTGGCGGTAGTAGGTACCGCGTGGCGGTAGAGATCGTAGAATATACACGACGAATGTCAAGGGGAGTCGAGAGCACTAAGTGGACTCAACGATTGTCGAGTACTACCACGCGGTGGTAGTTGGATATCGCATCACGGTACTGAGTTATCAGCGTATTACTTGGTGAGCAACTGCCTGGCGGTAGTAATACTGCTGGTGTTAACATTTTGACAAAGTTCTCCATAAGCTACCCCACAGCGGTAGAAAGAGTACTGCATAGCGATAGTAGTCCAGGAGGCAGTGTCTGAGTGGTGGATCTATAGGTACCACTCGGCGATAGCTCTCAGATCGGGAAACCCTAGATTTAACTGGCCGCTCCTTTATAAATGTTGTCTAAGACTTATCGCAAGTCTTCTTCCTCACGAACTGAGCCCTTCACTGATAAGAATGAGATTTCAAGGTAGACGTAGTCATGCCACCAAGGAGGAGGACATGATCCCTGGAAGGAAATTAGGTGAGCTTCCTACCCTCTCCCTTGATGCTAGATCTTTAGATCTATTATAGGAGAGAGTTCCGCACAACAGAGCTTTACTTTGGCAAGTAATGGATATCTCCTAAGTTGAGACCACGCTAGGACCTTTGTCCTAGTTCTATAGTTGTCAACAAACATTCCTCTCTTCATTATGAGGATGATGTACTCGATTTCGTGAAGAGAGGTGGTCAATTAAGGATGAATAAGGGAGGAAGAAGAGTGGAATGTAATTTGTGTGCTTGGCTAGAGGAAGAAGATGAAACAATGCCATTCGTTTGACTTTACAATGCGTACATAAATCTGATTTTTGTACGAAGCAGGATTTGTGCTCAATTTAAGCCAAGATCCGGACACTTCTAGGTCTCGGGCTGATCACGAAATTCATAGCCCTCGGAAAGACATTTCCAACATATGTTTGCATATTTTTTGGTGAGCACCCGCAAAGTGCGATTGAAGTTACTATGTTAAAATAACATAAGGCCAAGACAGGTTTTCTGTCTAAGTAGTTGAAGAGTTAGCCTTGTGTTCAAATCTTGGACATGGTAGGAAGTCGTAGCCTTCGATGACATCTTGCGTTGGGAGAATCTAGTTTTAGGAAACTGTGATGAGCTAATGTATTATGTATGTGTTTTTGATGGACCTTGGATGTACAAATGATATATCTATGTAATCCGATGAAAGTGCATACAATAATACTATGATGGTTGATAAGTATTGGAAGAGTAAATGGTGCGTTTGTACGATATACGCAATCGATATCAAGTGATTAACTATAATTGATGAAAGAACTTGTGGTGTGTAATTGTATACGATTATTAATTACCAAGAAAAGTATATGTTATGTTGATCATTTCCGAAAACAAGATGTGCTGAAAGATAAATGATTTGATATGCGAGCGTACGCTAAACTCAAAAAGGGGGTCTATATGAATATTACGCCCATGTTCATACGATGAGTTTCTTGATCTTATGAATTGAAAGTAAGATTGGAATAAGTCCACTGCTTAGAGTTGTGTTAACTCCTTATGGGTAGCGGTGAGGGTCATATAAAAATCGTGAGGAATTGATATCTTAGGTTATGACGGAACCCTGCATGATTTTGAGCACGAGATTGGTATGATGATAAGGGATTCAGTGTGGATCCCTTGTGTGCTCTTGAGCACGGGTTTAGTATGATGATAATGGACTCAATGTGGAGTCCGTGCGTACTCTTGAGCATGAGATTGGTATGTTGAGAAGAGACTCAGTTGAAGCCCTTGGATGTTTGATGCCATGGCCAAGTGTAATTGAAAGAGGTGTGTGTTGACATGCGGTTTCATGATCCTAGGTTAAGGATAGGTTGGCAGGTCTACAGGCTTGCCAATCATCACACCGATGGGAGTTGACAGATAGACCTTAGGCGGTTAGGCCTGGTCCTCAGTGCTTTTCCCGAGGCTCCTTCTGTGCTAGTGGAAGATTAAGCTTTGTCCTTGGTGCTCAATCCCAAGGTTCCTTCTGTGCCACGATGTTAGGCCAGTGGGCTGGGCTCTTAGAGCACATCTACCCGAGACCCCTTTTAAGCCGTAGTACGTAGAGGCTCCACTATTCTGTTTTTAGCGTTGAGGCATATAGAGGCCTAGGCCTGGTAGTGTGGATGCCTGCATAGTAGTGGAGATGCACTCACCATTGTCACTGTCTGTCCACGATGAGTGATGCCTGAGAGGTTAGCTACCTGCTCGAAAAGTGGGAACTAAAAGACTATGTCAACATAAAAAAATAGAGTGTGTAAGTTGCAAGGGTGCATCATAAACCATCATTGTATTGAATTGTATCGTTAAGATCCTCATCATATAAATTTGTTTGGGCACTTTTATATGATGAGTTACTTTCTGTTAAGCTGATCCTTAACTTATAAATCTGTATGAGCATTTTCATAATTTAAGTTTTATTTCTGTTTGTAGAATTAAATGATGGTAGGTTACTGCTCTGACTCTTATAGTACTTCTACTATAGAATGATGTTACTATTTGATGTACAATGCTGTTGTTACACTTATGATAAAGAGAGATATACCACCAGCTTATACTTATAGTTAATATTCATATATTATACCTTTCTTTCTTTCTCCCGCCCGGTGCCTAAGAGTCATTGGGGTGAGATAATGTGATAGCCACTTAGTCATTAAGATTAACGGTTGCTATGACTTCAATTTTAGGAGGAAACCTCACAGTTGGAGAAGCAACCGTGTCTTATGTGGGAGGACATCCAGGCCAGGGAGATAGGGCCTGATATGACAATACCCTCATTACCTTCAGTGACTGATGTAAGTTTGAGCATTATGGTATAGCCTTCGGGAAATTTTGTTGTACTCTGATATTCAAGGAACTAATATAGTTCCTTATTATTTATGTACTACTTTTGGACATTTACTTATTATGATATTATGAATTCTGTGTTTTTCTTTTGGTTGAGTTAGCATTTGTGATATCAGATTAGTCGACAGGATAGGCGGCTTGTGGTACAGATTAGCCATATCTTGTGTTCTCGGGGGTCTTACAAATATATTGTAGGAAGAATACTTTATAATTGCTTAGCCGAAACAACTAACATTGAAGGAAAACAAAAAATGGATCAACTACAGAGCACTATCATCAGTGGGTAAGAGCTAAGCTAACTCAAATGATAAAGTCCATATAGAAAATATGAGTAGTTTAGCTCCAAACCCAGCTTAAAACTAAGAGCAAGAAGCTGAAAATGAGCATACATGACAAGCAAAACCAACTAAAGAAGGAACATAATAAGAGAACACTCATACACTTGTTGGTGCTAGAATAGAACATGTGTAGACAATCCTCAGTGATCACCCCCAAACCCAAGTGTTAGGAGATGTAAATTATGGAGTAAGGACAAGGAACCAATTATCAACTGAGGCCATGCTGCAATGATTCCTTTCTCAATATGAACCCAAGAAATTTGAGGAAGTAGGCAATGATCCTAACTATATTATTGCAATGCGGGAAGAGTTATCTCAGTTTGAATGGAATAAGGTCCATACCACTGTGGAAAGTGAAAGTCCACCTAGTGCCAACTACCTTCACCTATGGGGGGGGGGGAATAGGTGTCTTGCAGCGTTTTTGCGGAATTAAGCTATACCTGCACAAACAAACAAAACAACACAGCATAGAAAGACACAGGCAATTTATAGTGGTTCCCCGATTTGGGTACGTCCAATCTCCCCCTTCGACCTATCTCCCAACAAGGGACGACTCGGTCACTTCACCAACAGGATTGAAAACCAATCCTCACACTAAGGAAGTAACTCTTCCACATGAAGGAGTCACCACTCCTCCACCACGGGTTGCACCCAACCCTTACACAGAGGAACCAACGTTCCTTCACAACAAAAGAAAAACTTGAATGTATAAAATACAAACTACTTTTGGAGCCCTTGGTGTCCCTCTTCGTTCGACGTTGCGTTCTTGAATAAGTCGAAGAGTCTACGACCTAAGTGCTCTCTTAGAGAGAATCTCCACGAAACCAGCGGCGGCAAGAAGTGCGGCGGCGTAGCTGTCAGGATAGGCGGCGACAACGAAGTGCGGCGGCTGAGCTTTGGAGATCCAACCTTCGTAGCAAAGCTAGCGAGGTCTACCAACGGTCTTGCTAGGATCGATCGTCTCGATCGATTCGGAAAGGGAAGGTATTACCGATCAACAAATCAAGAGACAAAGGATCTCTAGGTAGACACGTTAGACGCGTTGCTTGATAGAGCTTCTGTCGCCGGGAGATCGAGAAGAAACCACGATCAGCAACGGCGACAACCTGCATGAGCGGCGATTGTGATCCGAGCGGCGACGGCGGTGGAAGGAAATCCGCGATGCTTTAGGTCACGATGGCGGCTCGTTTCTTGTTCTATGTATTCGGTATCTATAATGATCGAAATACAACAATATTTATACTGTAGGTCATACATTATGACCGTTGTGGGCCCCACCAGTAGAAACCCTAAGTCCGGTTCAAAACAGTGCCTAAATATTTGGACCGGTCCATCGAGCAGAAGAAATTCGCCTAAGGCAAATTCGGCGAGAATCATTGGTGATTCTCGACGAATCGGAGAGAATTACTTATGATTCTCGCCGAATTCTACTTGACAGAATTCTGGTTGAAGATCTTGCAATCCGGAGAGAATCGGCGAGAATCATAATTCATTCTCGACGAATCGGCGAGAATGCAAAGTCATTCTCGACGATTCGGCGAGAATCAACTAGTGATTCTCGACGATTCTGCCTTAAGCAGAAATCAAGACGGTGCTGAGACAGCCTGCTGCAATCGGCAAGAATCAGCGAGTGAT
The DNA here is from genome assembly GCA_039513925.1 of Platanthera zijinensis. Taxonomy (NCBI): domain Eukaryota; kingdom Viridiplantae; phylum Streptophyta; class Magnoliopsida; order Asparagales; family Orchidaceae; genus Platanthera; species Platanthera zijinensis. Next base: position 79,172,448 of record CM077097.1, read on the forward strand.
TCTCGACGATTCGGCGAGGATCCTCGAATCGGCGAGAATCACTTAGTGATTCTCGACGATTTCTACTTAGACGATTTTCGTCTTTCTTCCCGCGAGTTGCTTTGACCCATCCTTACTCCTTGTCTGCTCTTGATCTTTCTCAGCCCTGTACTTGAAAGTAAGTACACTACAATAGAGAGAGAACATGTAGGCCAACACACTGATCAGCTCAACGAGGGATTACGTTGCACAGACCCGTGTATATTGACCCACTGCACCCTGACGTTGGTGTGTACTTAGCGTGGAATAACTGCAAGCACAACTTGAAGACAAATGATCAAATACAATGTCAATTCACCTTAGCTGGTCCAGGGGCTTCTTCAAATCAGGTACATTGTGGATACAATACCCAACAATCTCCCCCTATTTGAAGAAGCCTAAACCCTACAAGCTAAGGTGATTATAACAGATGGAAGAAAAACATAAACTGAATAGTCAGTTGAGAAAGAATTTCCATACCATTATCTTTATAGCATTTGGAGCATACTTTGTGAGAGCACCATAGCCCTTAACACCTTAGCTGAGAGGGCAATCTCCATCTTTTTGGCTTCTACAAATCTGGGACTTTAGCACTTGCCACAATGCTCCCCCTCAGTTCTTGCATTTGTGCTTACACTTGAGTTTCCTGCTGATGCTCCCCCTTGATCAAAGAGTCGGGAGCCTCTGTATTCTACATTCCTCAAGGTTTAGCATATCCAGTTCAGTTTTGAAGTGACTGAACTTGGCTTCGTCTAGGGGCTTTGTAAAAATATCTGCAATCTGCTTATCCGTGGGGACATAGCAGAGAGAGATGTCCTTGTTTTCCACATGCTCCCAAATGAAGTGGTAGCGCACTTCAATATGCTTCGTCCTACTGTGCGACACGGGATTGTTCGCAATGGATATAACACTTGAGGAGTCGCAGTACATTGGTACTTCTTTGAACTGAAGGTCATAGTCTGCTAGCTGATTTCTGATCCATAGAAGTTATGCGCAACAGCTGCCTGCTGAGATGTACTCAGATTCAGCTGTGGAGGTTGCAACACAATTCTGCTTCTTACTATTCCATGATATAAGCCTTCTTCCGAGGAATTGACACGTCCCGGAAGTGCTTTTCCGATCATCCCTGCTTCCTGCAAAATCAGCATCTGAAAAGCCTATTAGCTCGACATCATTGTTTCTCGGGTACCACAAACCAAGATTAGGTGTACCCTTAAGGTATCTAAGAATTCACTTTGCAGCGACATAGTGAGATTCCTTAGTGTTCACCTGATATCTGGCACAAACTCATGTGGAGAACATAATATCCGGCCTACTTGCAGTAAGGTAGAGCAGGGATCCAATAATGCTTCTGTATTTGGTTTCATCAAAAGGTTTCCCTTTCTCATCCTTATTCAGAGACATAGTGGATCCCATTGGAGTCCTCATAGAGGTTGCATTCTCCATTCCGAATTTCATGAGGAGTTCATTTGGGAACTTCGTCTGAGAAATGAAAATTCCATCCTCAGACTGTTTCACTTGAAGTCCCAAGAAATACTTTAGCTCTCGCATACTGCTCATTTCAAACTTTCCTTGTATAAGTTTAGAAAACTTTTTGCAAAGATTGTTATCCATTGAGCCGAATATAATGTCATCAACATAGATTTGCACCAGCAAGATCTTGCCTTTGACTTCCCTAAGAAACAATGTCTTATCTATTTTTCCTCTAGAGAACTTGTTCTCAAGAAGAAAACTAGACAGAGTCTCATACCAAGCTCGAGGAGCTTGTTTTAAGCCATATAAAGCCTTATTAAGAAACTATACATGATTGGGATAAGTCGGATTAAAAATACCTGGGGGTTGTGCGACGTATACTTCCTCTTTCAGGTTGCCATTTAAGAATGCAGATTTCACGTCCATCAGATAGACAGTGAATCCTTTGTGCGAAGCATAAGCCAGGAATAATCTGATCGCCTCGAGCCTTGCCACTGGTGCAAAGGTCTGGTCGAAGTCAATCCCCTCCTCTTGTCTGTAACCTTGAGCCACCAGCCTGGCCTTATTCTTTATGATGACACCGTGTTCATCCAGTTTGTTTCTGAAGATCCACTTGGTGCCGATCACGTTCTGCACCTTTGGTCTGGGAACCAGCGTCCAGACGTTGCATCTTTCAAATTGATGCAATTCATCTTGCATGGCCAATATCCATGCCGCATCCTTGTTCGCTTCGTCGAACTTCTTTGGCTCAACCTGTGACAGAAAGCTAAAATGCAGAATCTCGTTAATTATACCTCGGCGAGTTCTGGCACCGTCACGGGGATCTCCAATGATTTGATTTCTGGGATGATCCCTCACGTGACGAAGCTCTAGCAGTCTCGCATCTGGAGCTCTAACATTTTCTGGGGCTCCTTCCTCTTCAGGGAGGACAACTCCATTCTGACCATCATCATCTCCGATAGGTGTTGTTGTGGTGACTTTGACATACTTGGGAGTTGTATCTTTAGCGGTCTCATCGAGACTAAGCTGTTCAATTCTTGTACCTGTATCTTCAAGAAGACCACTGGAAGAATTGCTGTTAAGCAAGCTTCCTACATCAAATACCACATTTATAGATTCCTCTACCACTACGGTTTTCTTATTGAAAACCCTATATGCCAGGCTATGGCTACTATAACCCATAAATATGCCTTCGAAGCATTTTTCACCAAACTTAGTACGCGGGTACTTCCCGTTATTTAGTACATAGAATCTGCAGCCAAAGATCCTAAAATAGGACATGGTTGGCTTCCTGCCTTTCAGTAGCTCATAAGGCGTCTTATGATGACTCTTGTTGATCAAGGCTCGGTTTTGTACATGACAAGCCGTATTGACAGCCTCTGCCCAGAAATATTCCGGGAGAGAAGCATCATTCAACATTGTCGTGCAGGCTTTAATGAGCGTTCTATTTCTCCTCTCCGTAACTCCATTCTGCTGAGGAGTGTGCGGGGAGGAAAACTCATGAAAGATACCAAGTTCTTCACAGAACTCTGTCATAGCACCAGACTCGAACTCTGTTCCATGGTCACTTCTGATTTTGACCACCGAGTAGTTAAGTTCGTTCTGAATCTGCCTGACAAAACTGGTGAAGATGTCAAACGTATCAGACTTGCGTTTTAAGAAGAACACCCAAGTAAACCGAGAGTGATCATCAACAATCACTAGCGTATAAGACTTGCCTCCCAAGCTATGAACTTGCATTGGACCAAACAAGTCCATATGCAGAAGATAAAGACATCTAGAGGAGTCTTTGTCAGCGATGACCTTAAAGGTAGCCCGAGTCTGTTTGCCCCTCTGGCGTGCAAGACAGGGGCTATCATTGATGCACTTAATGATGGGAGCATCCCTTACTAAGTTTTTAGAAAACAACATGCTAATTGTCTTGAAATTAATATGTGCCAATCTCTTGTGCCATTGTTCACAAAGAGATGCACTGCCTGTTGCTACTAGGCATACGGGGGTAGATGAGTCTAAACTAAGAAAATCTAAGCAGAAGATATTTCTGCTCCTAATGCCTGTTAATACCGTCTCCGAAGAGGCACACGATATTATCAGGAATTTATCCTTGCAGAACTTAATGTCATAACCTTTATCACATAACCGACTTACACTGATCAGGTTATGATTTAACCCTTCAACGTAAGCCACGTCGGTGATAAAAATTATACCATTGGAAATCATACCGTAACCCCTGGTGACTCCTCGATCTGATTCCCCAAAGATGACTTTGGGTCCATTCTCGACTGGAGAGTAATCACACAGCAGGCTTCTTGTCCCGGTCATATGCCGGGAGCATCCACTGTCCAAGTACCATATGGGAGTTTTGGTGGCCTTTGGACATTCCTGCAAAACAGAATTAATTTCCCTTAGGAACCCAATCGAACTTGGGTCCTAGATTCCTCGTTAGCATACTCCCCCTCAGATGGTTAGCCCTATGAGTGGTCTGCCTCGCATTGCCAACATGAGGAGTCTCGTTATTCCTCGGATTAAACCAACAATCCATGGCAAAGTGACCAACTTTGCCACAGCACCAGCAGTCAAATCTGTTATACTTTCTCCGAGGCACCTGCTTCACCCTTGGAACGGAAGGTCCAGCCGGGGCCTTGGACCTGGAGGTGGAGGCATCATGATGACAACAGTCGCATGATTTCTTCACCTCCTGGTTTCTCTGTGTAACAGGCTTGGCCTTGGGTGCCTGCTTCCTATTATGGCCGCTAGAGAAGTGGCCATAATCCTCCATTTGAACTTCTTCATAAGGTGCCTTGAAGACACTCTCGCCAAGGTTGTGGGGGAAGGCCCACCCCTCATACCGGCTCTTGGGCTTTTCAACAGAGGGCCGGAAGAAGTGGCCATAGGTTAACTCAAAGTCCTATTCATTGCAGGGAAAGCCAGGCTTCCTGAATACAACAGGGTTAAGTGGGTCCTTTCCCTTTTCTGGAGTAGAGGCCTTCTTAGCAGCCTTATTTCTCCTCTGCTTTTTGTTTCTCCTGGATCATTTACCAGGCACACCCACATGCCCCAAGCCAGCCCCCTTAGCCTGAGCAGAGAAGGTATCAACCAGTAGAAGAACAGTCTTTGGCATAGAGAAGCTTTGGACAATCTTCTTTTCTGTCGTAAGTTGTTCTTCCAACTTATTGATTTCTTCTTGTTTAAGGTCAAGGAGACTTAGAAACTCTGAGTGCTTAGAGATCAGGTCCAGGTGCTCCTATCGGAGAGAAATCAAGCTAGTGATCTCTTCCCATAGGGAGACACCCTCGACCTTAAGGAATTTGACTTCCTTTTTCTGAGCCCTCAATCTCTTGCGGCATTCCTCGAAGGTGTTTAGCAGAAGCTCATACATTTCAAGGACCTCAGCTTCTCGGGCAGATGGGCTATCCTCGAGATCATCATCAGGAGACTCATAGTCAAGTCGGAGAGGGGGGTACGAGCTTTTACCTTCCCAGTGAATGGGGGGCATTCTCCTTTTGAGTCAGAGCGACCCACCAGCCCGAAGTAGGCTTCCTCATCATCACTAGAGTCTGAGGAATCAGACTCACTCAGTGTCTTTGACTTTTTGGCGATGTAGCTCCTCTCCTTCTTTTTATCTCTAGAGGTTCTGTGCTCTTCTCCCTTCCCCTTCTCTCTCTTGCCTTGATGGCAGTCGGCCACAACGTGTCCTGGCTTATTGCACCTAAAACAAATGATGTCAGTATGATGATGTTTGTTCGGTTTTGATTCATACCTATCAGAAGAATAATTCTTCTTCTGATTTCTGGAGGAGGAGCCGTCTCTCTTTCTTTGATTCCTCATCTTGAGAAACTTCTTGAATTCTCCGGTGATGAGGGAGAAGTCTTCTTCAGACAACTCTAAGCCGGAGGAGCATGGCTCGGAGTCTTCCTCCTCATCCTTTTTCCCCGCACGGGATGAAGCTGCACCCTTTCCCTTCCTGGAGTGAATGGCTTTTAGGGCCACAGTCTTTTCCTTGGCTGCGGCCTTCTCTGCTTCTTCTTCAGCTTTCCTCGTGTTCAACTGGAGGTCATAGGACATGAGCTTCCCAAAGAGTATCTGAGGATCAGTTTCAGCTAATCTCCCAAACTCTCGGATAGCGCAGATCTTCGTGTCCCATTCCTTAGTAAGGGACCTAAGGAATTTATCATTAAGTTCACCATCAGTGAACACTCTTCCATATCCCTTGAGAGCAATGACGATCTTGAGGAAGTTCTCGAAGGTAACTCCGATCTCTTCCTTGGGCCCCTGCCTAAAGGCCTCATATTTCTGGTTCAGGAGGGATCTCCGATCATCTTTCACTTCATCTTTGCCCTCCATCAGGATAATCAAGCTGTGCCAGATATCCTTGGTTGTCCTGTAGTTTCAGAAGTTCTGCATCATGGAGTCATCGACTGCGCTGATTAGTATGTTCTATGCCTTCTTGTCAAGTCCGACCAGCACCATCTCGTCCTTGTCCATTTCAGAAAGCTTCTTTGGCACCATTTTGGTAGGATCAATGGTGGAGGCCTTAGTGGGAATATAAGGTCCCTCCTCCACGATCATGAAGAGTCGAGTGTCGACTGCTTTCATGTAAAATCTAATCCTTTCCTTCCAGATAGGAAAGTTTATCCTGGTGCACACTGGGATCTTGCCTGAGTACTTGAGTCCGTCCATAGTAGATATCTGCCTTCTTCTTGACACTAGTGGCAGGAACTTACTTAAGGTGTTAAACTTATTGCTGAGCAACCTCCCTCTGATACCACTTGAAAGTCCACCTAGTGCCAACTACCTTCACCTATGGGGGGGTGGGGGGAATAAGTGTCTTGCAGCGTTTTTGCGGAATTAAGCTATACCTGCACAAACAAACAAAACAACACAGCAAAGAAAGACACAAGCAATTTATAGTGGTTCCCCGATTTGGGTACGTCCACTCTCTCCCTTCGACCTATCTCCTAACAAGGGATGACTCAGTCACTTCACCAACTGGATTGAAAACCAATCCTCAGACTAAGGAAGTAACTCTTCCACATGAAGGAGTCACCACGGGTTGCACCCAACCCTTACACAGAGGAACCAACGTTCCTTTACAACAAAAGAAAAACTTGAATGTATAAAATACAAACTACTTTTGGAGCCCTTGGTGTCCCTCTTCGTTCGACGTTGCGTTCTTGAATAAGTCAAAGAGTCCACGACCTAAGTGCTCTCTTAGAGAGAATCTCCACGAAACCAGCGGCGGCAATAAGTGCGGCAGCGTAGCTGTCAGGATCGGCGGCGGCAACGAAGTGCGGCGGCTGAGCTTTGGAGATCCAACATTCATAGCAAAGCTAGCAAGGTCTACCAACGGTCTTGCTAGGATCGATCGTCTCGATCGATTTAGAAAGGGAAGGTATTCCCGATCAACAAATCAAGAGAAAAAGGATCTCTAGGTAGACAAGTGAGACGCGTTGCTTAGCCGAGCTTCTGTCGCTGGGAGATCAAGAAGAAACCATGATCAGCAATGACGACAACCTGCATAAGCGGCGATTGTGATCCGAGCGGCGACAGCGACAGAAGGAAATCCGCAATGCTTTCGGTCACGATGGCGGCTCGTTTCTTATTCTCGGTATTCAGTATCTATAATGATCGAAATACAACAGTATTTATACTGTAGGTCATACATTATGACCGTTGTGGGCCCACCAGTAGAAACCCTAAGTCTGGTTCAAAACAACGCCTGAATATTTTGACCGGTCCATCGAGCAGAAGCAAGTTGCCTAAGGCAAATTCGGCGAGAATCATTGGTGATTCTCGACGAATCGGAGAGAATCACTTATGATTCTCGCCGAATTCTACTTGGCAGAATTCTGGCTGAAGATCTTGCCATCCGGAGAGAATCAGCGAGAATCATAATTCATTCTCGATGAATCGGCGAGAATGCAAAGTCATTCTCGACGATTCGGCGAGAATCAACTAGTGATTCTCGACGATTCTGCCTTAAGCAGAAATCAAGACGGCGTTGAGACAGCCGGCTGCAACGGCAAGAATCAGCGAGTGATTCTCGACGATTAGGCGAGAATCACTAGTGATTCTCGTCGAATCGGCGAGAATCACTTAGTGATTCTCGACGATTTCTACTTAGACGATTTTCGACTTTCTTCCCGCGAGTTGCTTTGACCCATCCTTGCTCCTTGTCTGCTCTTGATCTTTCCCAGCCCTGTACTTGAAAGTAAGTACACTCCAATAGAGAGAGTACACGTAGGCCAACACACTGATCTGCTCAACGAGGGATTACGTTGCGCAGACCCATGTATATTGACCCACTGCACCCTGACATTGGTGTGTACTTAGCGTGGAATAACTGCAAGCACAACTTGAAGACAAATGATCAAATACAATGTCAATTCACCTTAGCTGGTCCAGGGGCTTCTTCAAATCAGGTACATTGTGGATACAATACCCAACAGAAAGGCTTAAAAACTACTCAGCCATTGGAACCAAATGAGTATAGAGAAATAAGTTATAATCTAGTGGAGTAATAATTAGGAATAAGGCCAGACTAGTTGCTCAAGGTTACAAGCAAAAGAAGGAATAGACTATAATCAAACCTTTGCACCAGTTGTCATATTGGAGACATTTATATTATTCCTTACCTATGGTGCCTATAAGAGGATCAATGCCCACCAGATGGATGTCAAGAGTGCCTTCCTCAATGACACACTTCATTAAGAGGTCTATGTTGAATAACCTCTGTTGGATTGTGTGGTTGACCTTAGAGGTGGGGGGGTGAATAAGGTTTGCAGGTTAATTTATAAATTAAAATTAATTTTATCCAGGAAAATTGGTTCTTGATTCTACCGTAGTGCGCTAGCTTGCTAGCGCACTACGGTAGGTCACATAACCTATTTTCTTTGTCAACCTTCGCCTTAGAGACACACACACAACCTATGGAATCTACCAACATACAACTACAAAATTGCCATAAGAATAAAGAACAAACAATAATTTCATTCATTAAGAATAACCAGAGTTTACAGTCAACAATTACAACTAGATCTCCAGGATGCTTGAGACCAGAGGAGATGAAATGCAAAGTTCTCTTTTTTGTTTCTATACCAACCCTATCCCCAGACCGGTTGGCTCTCTCACTTTCCCACCCAGTAAGGTCTTCGAGCCAGCTCTTCACCTTCCTCCTCGTAAGTGTCTTAGAGACCCACTAGATCCCCCGATCTAGACATCCCTCCCCTTGATGATTTCTTTAAAAATCATTCTCGGAATCCGACGATCCTCCGATTGATTTTCCTCTCACCCAAAATAGATAAATCAAAAGAAAATACAGAATAAAAAATAAGAGATTGAAAAATATTTTTCCCTTAGATGTAGAATTCATCCGAAAAATGTTGCGCTATCGATGCTCTTGAAAGTTATTCTTGTATCAATCGATCGGTCGCGAATGGTCGTTGAAGATTTCGTTCACCCGAAGTTCTTTGATCATGAACGGGAAGGCGAAATAACGCTTTCCCTTTGATGGAGATGTAAGTTCGTCCTCTCTGGATGGCGGCTGAACCATAGAGTGCAAAGTTCTCCTTCTCGTTGTCACCAGGAAAAGAGATGCTAAACTTTAAATACATCTTTAAAAATAATCTACTGCCAATAGTAGAGCAAGCGCCTGACAGTAGGTTGACATTCGCGAAGATGACAGTTGTCCCGCAGAATTCAAAAAATATTCCAGAAAATATTTTTCTTATATTTTGCTGACGCGGCGCGCTACCCAGCAATCACCTGGCAGTAGCTCTATCTTCTTGGCAAACGCATCTCAACATGCGTTCAGAGCATTATCACCCAGCGGTATTGCTAGCTCCATGTGGTTGGTCACCGAGTGCTCAATCAAAATAAATCCTGAGCTAGCATGGGTGGTAGTGCTAACACCACGCGGTAGGTCCCCGAGTGCTCATTTAATTTAACTCCAGGCTAGTGCTCGACGGTAGCGCTAGCGCGCGGCGGTATGTCACAGAGTTGAGTTCTTTGATTCTTTTTAAACTGTAAACATGCACACTATATCGAACACATGTGTGATAAAATACAACCTGTGATTTGATATTGTCAAACTAAAGAAATGCGAACCGTAGGCTGCAACAAACTCCCCCTTTTGATAATATTAAATCTAGTTCATAAGATATAATAGTTGAAATGCATAATATAGTAAAAATAATAAATAATCGTGAAATAATCAGGTTTCAGGGTAAGTACAATTCCCTAGAATACACGCTCCCCCTATCTACGTGCACAAAGTTCAACTAGCTCCCCCAACATGTGATCTCCCCTAACTCATAAGCTCATGAACATTCTATTCTCCCCCATTTCGATAATATTGAAAGGGGTGGGCAAGATTGAAAAAAGACTATACAGATGTACGGGAAAAAGAGATTTAGTCAAAATAAATAGATGTGCTCTCCCTATAGATGTGCTCCCCCTACAAATGTGCTTCCCCTACAGATGTGCTCCCCCTATATGTGTGCTCCTCCTATAACATCCCTAGCTCGTCTAGACCCCATTGTTGGTGTTTGTGTTTGAGTGGCGAGTTAGTGCAGGGTGATGACCATAGAACTCCTTTAGCTAAGGACAATTGCTATGCGCACCCCCAATGTGCAAAAGTCATCTCAGGCCGATTTACACACAAATGAACTTACCACTTCAAAATAAGAACCCTAACACCTCCCTAACCCTAAAGGGGAGGTAATTGACCGATGGACTCATGGCTAGGTCAACTAAGTTGGCAAAATTGACAAAAGTCAACTCTAGTTCAACATAGGTCAACTCAACCCGAATTAGCTCGATTAGAGTTCTTATGGTCAAATTGACCTCACCCCTAGCCTTATGATGTCATTAGGGGCTAAGTGGACCCAAAAGTCCCATCATGAGGGTATTAATTTCTGCAATTTGACAAAAGTCAAATCTAGACAGATTTTGGTCAAACCTACACCATTTGGACAAATTGGCCCAATTGGGGTCCCACCTTGTCCCAATAAGCACAAAGAGCTGTTTAGGACTCATGACTAACCCATGGGACCAGTCAACCCATTGGTCGACTAAGTCAACACCCCAAGTCAACCATGGTCAAAATGAAGCCTAAATGAGAGGAATAAAGGCTCAACCCATTTCCAATAGGCTAAGGCTTGGACCAAGGCCCATCCCCACTAAGCTTATTACTTTAATTATTCTGATTAGGGAATTAATTGGATAAATTATTAAAAGAAATAAAGAAATTCACATTTATTAATGGTTTAATGAAGGAAATTCATGGAGGGAGGCCATGAGGCACACCCTTCTTCTCCCCTAAGAACCCATCTATCTCCCCAAATGCCTGGGGACTAATTCATAATTATTCCAGGCCGGCCACCATCTCCCCTAACCCCCATAGCTTGTATCTCATGTATATAGCCCCTACAGGTCCATTTGACCATTTCATCACCTTCAAGAGCCCTCAAGCAGTCGAAATCGACTCTTGTATTACTGCAATCAGTTGAGAATTGGATTCGGGAGGAGTATCGCCGGAAAACACCTCCACCATGGCCACCCGTCGGAGTAGTTGCCACCAAGTCCGCAATCAGGCACATTTTTTCTCCTCTCCCCTTATGCTAGTATCTTAAATCGATATGAAATGAAATCGAGTCCAATTGGGTCGGTTGCCATTCTCAAAATCTCCACAAAACTCCATTTTTTCTTCTCGTCAGGTTCGCTAGAAATTGCCCCTCCGGAGGATGAGCCGCCGCCCGACGATAGCCACCACCTCAACCAAGGTGGTGGTGGCGGTGTTCGGCCGGGGAGGTGGCTGGATTGATGGCAAATGGACTTGGAAACCTACAGGTCGGGCCTATCATGGCCATTGGCTCATTGGGGAAGATGAACGGATACCTTCTATTTAATTTTAATATATTCGTTATTATATATAATATAATGTATTTTGCCCCATTTAATATGCACTTTTTAATGCTGAAAAATAAGATCCTTAGGGAATAACCATGAAAAGTGCCCAACATGGAAATGGTATCCCTAAGAGTCTACTTTAATTAGAAATTAAAATCAGCCCATTTAGAGCACTGTGCCTCCCTATAGAGCAGTTTCAGTGGGACTGGTCCCTAATAGAGGACATCCCATCCCATATTTCTTGAATAACTTTTAAATGGTTAAAGTTATGGGGCTGAAATATAGGGCATCTGATAATATACCATTAGTACACCTACAAATTAAAAATGGAAAGTTTTGGACAACAGTTTCCTATAGTTTTAGGTAAAATGTGTTTTTTCATAAAAGCAAAATATTTTAGTGAAAAATAATTATATTGACCCCAAATTTTGGTGAGAGTCTCAATAGGAAAATATAAAGCCCTGTTAAAAAAATTCATGTCATTTAAAGCTCTGTATGTGGGTGTATTCCAATGCATGAGGCTATGGCTTGTGATATGTGATGTGCATTTACCCAAAAGGTGTATCATGTGAATTTAACAAGATTGGCTTGGTCAAATCTAATGAAACTTTATACATACACTTATTTAGTGAAAATACACCTCCTCATGAAGTTTTAGAACATTTGGAGTTAATTCGCTTGGTAGATGAATTGATTATTATTTTGCTTTGCATGTGTATGAATGAAATTATGAAGACTAAAGTAGTTGCAAAGATTTTGAAACATTGCAAATAGCAATGATTTAGTATGATACACACTAGATAAATTAATTGGAATTTTTAGAAGTCAGATTCTTAGGGTTGTAGTTATTATTACCTTTTTTCCTCTTCCATATTATTGAGATAATTGTGCTCAAATTGAGTTATAAAATTAAGCATTTCTGGAATAAATAATTATTTATCATTTGTACCTGCAGTAATTGTTATGGAATTATTTGATGAATATTTATAGTACTTCATGTGTAACATGGCCTATTGGATCAGATTTTTGTAATTAGAAAATAAATATCAAATATTTTTGGAATGATATGAAATTTGGTCCAGAACTTTTATTTATTATTGTGACCTTGCGAAAATTAATTGGTACTGTTTGGACCCTTGGAAGTGATACTTCATGTTCAAATCCACTTGTGAAAAATATTTAGGAAAATTCAATTATGGATAATTTAATTTGGAAAAATTTTCGAAACTTTAGAACTTCATCATAACTAAGTATTCAGACCCCTGTAAATAATCGTACGTGATTTGAATAAAATATTTGATGGTTACAACCCTTACTCATATCGATCATTTGTGCTGCATATAGTAAAGTCAAGGGGGTTGATGGTTAGATGCGATACAAATTGGTTCTAGTCAGGTTGGGATATTCTTAGGACCTTGATATGATGTTGGTTGGAGTCCTAAGGGATTTTCCCAAGAGATGGTGTGAGTTAGTTTATTTGGACCCTAAGGGATATAGTTAAGCTCAGGTCCAATGAAAGATTATCGTTCCCATATATGAAGCACAAATCATCATAGACTTTCTAAGAGTAACTATGCAAGAGTGTTTGATAAAGGGTAGCCACTAACAAAATTAAATATCTTGATAAAGGGAATGATGGGGTTAATCCCATCATAGTTCCTAGTACTGCTACGATCCTTCAATTGGTAGACCACGGGAAGTCCAAGATCAACCTTAAATCGCTGTGTACAATTAAAAGTTAGACAAGAGTAGTCTAATAGGTTGAAGGGATAACTTAGCAATATCACCCTTGTACGGGTTGGAGTGATTCGGGACTTGCTAGTCCTGGAACTGGAGACTTGGTGTGGTGATATTACCGACCAATTCGCCTGTGAGCTGAAGGCTCGTTGATGCATAAGATTTGAGGACGGGGTTGGTCCTGCGAGCTGGAGGCTCGGATATGTATTTTCATATATGGTTGTGTTTGTGAAGTGGGTCATTCGGTACTGGTCCAGTCGGCACATCGACGAAAGTACGTTGACTCCGGTGAGGAGTGTGAGTTTTAGGGGAGACCAATAGGATGTTTATACTGAGTTTGGGAAGCCTATCTCCTAAACGCATGCCCGACCATAAAGTCTCGTAGTTTCCAGCAAGTTTATGTGAGGGCTCCGCTGTTGTGTTCTTAGCATTCAAGCGTACCCAAGGTCTAGGCCTGATAGTGTGCCTATCTACCTCAGAGTGGAGATACCCGCTCCACTTCCACCATGAGCCACGATAGTTGGTACTTGATAGGCTAGCTACCTCCAAAAAAGTGAGGAATGTTTGAATGGTGTGTGCGCAGAGTCAGGTGGGTGAGTTATATTATAATCTTTGCATTGCACCGCAGAGCATGACATATGTAGATAGTATAATTTAATTTATATTTCTAGACCGTCATCATATTAATTAGTATAGGCTCTTTTATATGATGAGTTACCTGCATACCTTAACTTATAAGTTTGTATGGACATTCATATAAGTTAAAGTATGCTTTTATGATGGTAGAGCATCTGCTTTTACTTTCCTAGATTTATACAGATATACATTATTGCTTTTGTATTGTACTTTATTACTACTCATTACTATTACTTTTTTGTTGTTGCTTATAATTGTATAGGACTGCTAGAATTATGTAAATACCACTTTCACTTATTTGTAAATTCTGCTAATATTGGTCCTCCGCTTTCTTCCTGCCGTGGGGTGCCTAGGAGTCGCGAGGGTGAGGCGAGGATGAAAATGGCTTAGTCTTTTAACTAACGGTCTGTGGACCATTTCATTTTAAGGACGCGTGGAGATGTTGCACCATTTCAACTTGGTGGAGCCAGAGATTGAGTTACCAGGATCGGAGGAGAAGTTACCACGCACTTCTACTACTACCCGACGATAGGTTGAAGAGTATTTTGTTTAGATTCCAGATGTAGTTGAGACAGAGAGAGTTTTGTGTTATGGTTATTATTTACTGGGCATAAGCTCTTACTCTGTTTAGTTTCATTTTATTACTCATTGTGGACTATTGCTCTATTTCCATCTTATATATATTGAGCTGTGACTGTAGACTATGTTTTAGCTAATACTTTTATTTGGCCTACTAGTAAAATGATCATTCTAGGCGGGAGGATCAACATCATATGGTGGCGACTAACTCGGTAGTTGGTGTCACCGTAAGGCGACAGTCTTGGGAATAAAATCTCTCCTTGGCCGTTCCCAATTACTAGGAGGAGGGATTTTACAATTGTCATGACTTGAACAACGATCATTAAAGAAGTAAGTCCATAACACTGGGCCACCCTGCTCAAGAATTAGTTTGCGGACAAACTATGTAGCGGAAGCACTAGTGTGTCCATGTGTAAAAATCACATTATATAGTCCCTTAGTCAATGAGTTAGGTCAAATCTTAATGATTTTCTTAATTTCCTTTTATAGCCCCGAGGGAACACTGTCCCGCAGGCCACTGTTCCCCTCCACCAGTTTCTACTCCGTTATAACATACGGAGTTGGGCCAGACCATCATGGCTATTTTTGAGGCCTTCCAAGCTCAGCAGGTTTTGGCTCTGCAGTCAAACCCGAGCTCAAATTGGATGACTACCTTCCGAGGCCTCTCCCCTCTGATGTACTTTGGGAATGAGTTTGCAGATCAGACGGAGGAGTGAATTGACAGTATCCAGGATATGCTAGCAGGGATTCGTTGCCCAGCTAATAAGGTTGTTGCCTTAACAGCTATGATATTGGGAGGCCATGCCAAGAGGTGGAAAAAGTCCCTTATGGACTCCACCTTTGCTGGTTATGAGTATTCTCAGATTACCTGGGACTAGTTTAGAGAGTCCTTGTTGGATCATTTCATATCACTAACGGATAGAGACGTGTTGAAGGATAAATTTCTGCATCTCAGGCAGGGAAGTCGGTCGGTGCTGGAGTACCAGGACTTTTCATACTTGGTAGGATTCGTTAGTCCCCTAAGTGAGAAGGACTATGCAAAGAAATTTTATAAAGGGATTCAGGACACGCTCAGGAAGGATCTTCTGTTCATCTCAGAGGCCAATCTGGCAAAGATTATCGAGACAATAAAGAAATGAGAAGTAGATCGTCTGAATGTTCAGGGAAGAGGGAATAGACCGGCTGAAGGGATGTACCATGGTGAGAGAAGCAGAGGCCCACAATCGGGCAAGTTCATGATACATAGGAGAAGTAGAGGACGTCCTCATCCTGATGTTAGGCCAGAGAAGTGACCATTCGTTGGAAAGGTATTTCCAAGAGCTATGACTTTTGTGTTTAGTCAAAATCCCATATCTGGCTATAACATGTCTGAATATGCCCTCGATCGTCACACGCAGAAAAAAGATTTCTGCATGCATCTTAAAACGAAACGAACAACATCAGTTTGTCTTCCTCCTCTAACCGATATTCCCAAATCACATCCAGAAATCCTCCTCCCTTATTCACCCTCATAGGGCCACTTTCTCTTCACGAAACTAGTCCCCATCTTCACATAGAAGAAAGGAGGGGTTGAAGACGTCTAATCTTTAGGACACAAGTCCTAATACGGCCCCTTCCCTAGAAAATCTTCTTCTCTCAAATTAAGACTCCTTTGAGTCGATATCTCTCCTAGGAATAACTAAAGATCTAGAACCAAGGGAGAGGGTAGGAAACACACCTCATTTTCGGCATTTCCGGCCATGGACCTTGTCATTTTTATTTACGGCATCTTCTTCTCCATCGTTGATGTTTGTTCTTTACGGGAAAGAAGGTTGGCTCCGGCGATCTGCTCTTCTTTCGTCGGTTTTGGCACAGGAAATAGGCTCAGCAAGGAAGAACGATGAGAGTAACGGCTAGGGTTTCGGCTTTCTCCCTTTTATAATCAAGATATTAGATTTAACTCTCTTGCCACGTGTCGCCGTATTAGTGGACCACCCATTTATAACATGTTATAATGAAAAGACGCGCCCAATGTAACCATTTAACACAATTTCCAAAAGTCCAGTTCATACCGTGTAATAGAACAGGAAACAGAGGCTGAATATTTGCCAAGTCCAGATTCATCGAGTAAGTAGCTCTTACTCGACAAATCGTCGAGTATTATATCCTTACTCGACGATTTTAGCGTTAGTTCGACAAATTTACCTTAGTTTGATGAAACAATGCTCGACGAATTTGGCGTTCGACGAATTTACCTGAGTTCGACGAAACAGTGCCCAACGAATTCGGCGTTCGATGAATTTGCCTGAGTTCGATGAATTTATATCAGTTCAATGAATTTACCTGAGTTGGACGAATTTACCTGAGTTCGACGAAACAGCGCTCAGCGAATTTGGCTTTCGACGAATTTACCTGAGTTTGACGAAACAGTGCTCAACGAATTTGGCATTCGACAAATTTACCTAAGTTCGACGAATTTACCTGAATTCGATGAATTTTCCTTAATTCGACGAATTTACCTGATTTCAACGAATGGGGTGCAGTTCCCAAAAACTCGGTTTAGCCTATTGATATGAAGCAGCAAATAGGGCCGAAAATTCTCCTTAGACCAAAAGCGTTGAGTCCATTCAACACTCTCAACGCCTACGGATGCCAGAAAGACTTAAAGTTAAAAGCATTGAGTGCATTGAGTGCACTCAACGCACTTAACGCCTAATCTAGCAGAACAATTTTAGTTAAAAGCATTGAGTTGGTTGAGTTCACTCAACGCCGTGTTGAGTGCACTCAACACACTTAACGCCTAACCCTCCAGAACAATTTAAGTTAAAAGCATTGAGTGGTGTCGAGTCCACTCAACGCCTAACCTCTAGCATATTTTCTAAGTTAAATGGCGTTGAGTGGTGTCGAGTCCACTAAACGCCTAACATTCAGAATACTTTCTAAGTAAATTCCTAATCTAGTCCTCGAGTCCAGACGACTCACTCGACGCTTCCCGAACCTGAGTCAATTTTCTGGACTCAAAACATGTGCGAGGGGTCTAACACGAAATGGGATGTTACAAATCCTATAAAAAAATTAAAAGATTTCGTCCCCGAAATAAGGCTAAGGTGGTGTGGAGGGGGGGGGGAATTAAAGCAAAAAAATAAAGTGCGCTATTTAAATTTACCTTGGAGAAAACACTCTGGGTAGCGCTTCCGCATCAAATCCACTAGCTCCCAAGTATACTCCTCCTTCCCATGATTAGACCACAACACTTTTATCAACGGGACACTTTTCCACTGCAAGCTCCTTGTTTCACAATCTACTATCCGCAACGGCTCTAGTTGAACAATCCTATCATTTGACACTGCTCCATCTATGGTGAGGACATTTGCTCGGGTCACAACAGCGCCTTTCGAAGTGACGACACATGGAATAAGTCATGAAGATTCTCCTTTTTTGGCGGTATCTCCAACCGATAGGCCAAAGGGCCAATCTTTTCCACTATAGCGTAAGTCCCAACGTACCTTGGGCTAAGCTTCTTCACACCACATACCCGTGACACTCCATGCATCAGCCAGATATTTAATAACACCTTGTTTCCCACTTGAAATTCCACCATCTGATGCTTTGCATTATAATATTTAGCTTGCCGACTTTGAGCCTCAAGCATGCGGTCCTGTATTTGTTTAACAACAACATCAGTATCATCAATGTACTCAATTCCCAAAACCTACGTGTCTTCATCTTGCACCCATGATAAGGGGGTTCTACACCTTCTTCCATAAAGGGCTTCATGGGGTGCCATCCCGATACTCTCCTGGTGACTGTTGTTGTATGAGAATTCTACTAGAGGTAAGAGACTTTCCCACGGCTCTCCGCTATCAAGCACACACAACCTCAATAGATCTTCCAAAGTTTTGATGGCCCTCTCAGTTTATCCATCCGTTTGAGGATGAAAGGTTGTGCTGAAGGTAAGGGGTGAACACAAATACGCCTGTACGACCTTCCATTCTTTAGAGGTAAAATGACCATCCCGGTCAGAAACAATTTTCTTTGGTATGTCGTGGTACAGTACAAACTGCTCCAAAAAGATGAGTACCAAAACGTCCACATGAGCCTCTTTCTTCATAGGAATAAACCTGGCTACCTTTGTCAGGCGATTAATGATTACCCAAACCGAATCATTCCCTAAGCGTGAGCGAGGCAAAACATGAACAAAATCCATGGAGATCCCGAAACTTCCACTCAGTGATGGGCAACGATTGCAACAATCCTCTAGGGCTCTTGCATTCCTCCTTCACCCTTTGACAGGCTTCACAGTGTGTGACAAAATACCTGATGTCTCTCTTCATCCCTGGACAACACATGGTCTTCCTCAAGTTAGCGTACATTTTGGAAATCCCAGGATGCACTGAATACTTAGAGCAATGTGCCTCTCTTAAGATATCTTCCCTAATTTGGTTGCCTTCGGGAATTTAGAGCCAGCCACGGAGATGAAAGAGGTCGTCCTTTAAGTAATATTCGTCAGTAGTTCCATTTTCAAGTGAATTAAATACTAGGGCCAGAGCATCATCCATCCCTTGCTTTGCTTGGATTCGGTCTCGAATATCACAAACTATACTCATGGTCGCCAAGTACTCTGTATACTTTTCCGAATGACCACTATACACTAATGTGATCTCCATTTCCTTGAGAATTCTAGCTAATTCCATACTCATCAACCGAGACTCCAGGCTCGACTCTGGTACTTTCCTACTCAATGCATCAGCCACAGAGTTTGCTTTCCCGGGGTGATAGTTTAGGGTAAACTAATAATCACACAAAAATTCCAACCACCGCTGTCACAACCCGGATTTTCTCCGCATAAAGGTGTATATCAGAATAAGGAGAAAACACATGTCATGATGCGATGTCGGCAGGGTATAACTTCAGACGTTCAGGATAGACCACAACTAAACACCTTTTTGAAAGATTAATAAGTTATTTTAAGGGAAATCTAGTTTTAACTTAAGCGGTCAGCCGTATCCCTCGGCTTAGTGGATCAACTAGTCCACGAGTAAAATATAGTTTTACGCTGCGGAAAATACTTTGATTAAGTTGATTTTTAACATCCTTCAAGAGTATAAACGTCCCCGAAGGATGACTCATGTTATGCGAGACTCTAAACTTATATTAGGTATAGGAAATATCTTTGTACTGACTTGAAAATAGTGCTTTAGTTTTGAAAGAGATGACAAGTATGAATTACTAATAATA
This sequence comes from Platanthera zijinensis, assembly GCA_039513925.1. Lineage (NCBI taxonomy): Eukaryota > Viridiplantae > Streptophyta > Magnoliopsida > Asparagales > Orchidaceae > Platanthera > Platanthera zijinensis. The sequence goes on from CM077097.1 coordinate 79,192,017, forward strand.
AAATTTTTATAAGTTAAAATACCTAACATGCAACCTAGCATAAAGCCTTCTCAGAAAGCAAATAAAAACATTCATAGAAAACATGCACACTTAGAATCTTTGCAAAGTAATTAACATTTCAAAAGGAAACCACTAGTGGGCGTCAACAACCTGACACAAACCTACTAGTGAACATGTATGTCTGTACTAACAAGACAACAACCAAAACTATCTCACAACGGTGAGGAAGATATCTGCAACACAGCAGTCCTCTAGTAACTCCCAACACTTAGCCGCTCAATCGGCTACTGCCCTTAACCTGAGGCATTCAAAAGAAGAAAAATTCAGCAAGAAAAATACAAGTGGCAAAGGAAAATAATCAGGTAAAAGTGCAAAGTAAGAGATGGGTTTACCAAACCCGAGTAAATAAATGCTGAAGACCACAGCTGGATAGCCAAGTAAATAATAGTATTGTAAAATCTGAAGTAAATGAATCAATTGAATAAATGCATCAAGTGCGAAACGAAGTCATGCTTCGATAATATCTGCAAGGATTAGCATAAAGGCATAGAATAATCTAGAAGCGAACTGAGCATAAAACAGCTCGGAAAAACGTGAATCATTAACACTTGGAAAAAATCAACCTTGCGGAGTCGGTGAACTATTTTCCCATACCATGCTCCCAAGCCCAAATGTCTCAAAAAAAAGCCCTGCGGTGGTGGCCACTTGTCCAAACCCAAACCAGCAGTCCTCCGAAAAATAGAGACCAAACACCCGCCAAGTGCAACGATCCACAACCGACGTCTAGTTGGTGATCCTTTATCCACTACCAACCTCCTAGCTGAAGAAACATCAGGTCCTACCCAAATCCCTAGTTTAAATCTTAAGAGAACTAGAAACTAGTCCTAAAACCATCCTAAGGACTAAATCCGCCGAATTAGACAAAAAACGGCCAAAAAATCTAAGTTCCAGCAAATTCGGCAAGTATACCTGACGAAACTCAAGCATACTAGATGAATTTCATCGACATTTGACGAATCTCTCAACACAGGGCAAAAAATTTCGAAATCCGGCGATACTCGACAAATTCGTCGAGATTACTTGACAAATTTGCCTTGAGCTCAAAAATAACACAACGCTCTCAGCGCCATGCCTAAACCACTCAACGCCAAGTCCTATACTCGACGAACTCGACGCCTAACTAGGCTTACTCAAAAAATTCGTCGATAATACTCGATGAATCCAACTTCACTCAGCACTGCGCCATTCGACACTCGACCAACCCGATGCCTTGACGCTCGACGAACGGACACTCCATGAATTGACTAATGATACTCGTCGAAAGTGACTTATACTAAATTCAGTGATACTCGCCGAATTCCTACCCGATACCCCCCGAATTCTACTTAGGCTACATACTGTTACTCGGCGAAATTCCTTACCTAAAATCCAACAATACTCGACGAATTACGATATGATTACGCCAAATTTTACTTATCTCATATTTTCCTATTTGTTATGGTTTGGCCAAAAATATAGATTTAACCTATGGGGATATTTTCATGTTTCCTACCCTACTCCTAACCTCTAAGTGAGGAAAGCAAAGGAGGGAATCAGATAAAAAAGATCAAGCAAGGAAGAAAGATCCACTTGCCTCAAAACTCTGGGGTAACACCGCCCGCTTGCGCCACTTCAAGGATCAGACGTAGAAAGCCCAAAGCAACGTTAACTGAAACTTTTGGAGGAGAAAGGTGGTAAAAATCTCAAACCATAACGTACAAAATTCGAGGAAATGGGAATATCTTACCACGATCGCGAAGCCCTCGCTGAGAGCTTTCCAAATCTCAACTCAAACATCAAAACCGACCACTAAATCTCCCGAAATCACCGGTCGAAAGCTCCGCCGTCCGCCGAACTCCTTCTTTTGCGAAATTAAACCGCCATCGGGTTGGGGAAGATAATGAACAGTAGGGTTCGTTTTTATGCATATATATATATATATATATATATATATATATATATATATAATTCATTTTAATCACTTTTTAATTTGGAGCCTTTTGACCCCAAAAATCCCATGCCCGTACGCCCGAACAATGTTAATGTTGATCACTTTTTTATTTGGAGCCTCCTAGATCTTCGATTTGGGACCCGAAATTTGGAAAATCGTAGCCTTACTGTAGCAGTCTCGCCGCCCAGACTTTTCGGGTCACAAATCGAAGGTCACAGAGGCTCCAAATCAAAAAACGATCAACATGAAAGTTATTTGGAACGCCGAGATCTACAACTTTAATATTGATCACTTTTTATTTGAAATCATCTTTACCCTTGCTCGTACGCCCGCACACGATGAAAGCCCATATATATATATTATAATAATAATTAATTCATAATACATTATAATAAATATTAATAATCCCAAAACAAATCCGAAATTCATAACCACTCGGAATTCTACAAATTTACACCATAGATAACTACCGACGCTACAAAACCAACAGCGAAGTCGAAACTCAAATCCGACAAACCAAACTCGAGCAAACACCTCTCGAAGGTAAAACACAAGCATTCCCAAAAAGGCTCCACTGAGTCACCAAAACTGATCCGTCTCACAAGGGAATCTTGCAAACAGGCTAAACCCAACCACACTGAAAACTCAAAGAGCAAAACCACGCTCTAACGATGGCACAAGCTAAACATGCGTTAACGTAACGCACTGATGTCAAAATTACGTCACTACAGGAATAAAAATAAATACCAAAAAATTAGGGGCGTTACAGTCACCCCTACTAAAAAGAAGTTTCATCCTGAAACTTAACATAAATAGGATCAAATCCCAATCAGAATAAAAATAATCATAAGCAAATAGATAAAACACTTAGCAAAACATCAGGAAAACAGATGAGGATGAGCCTCCCTCATAGCTGACTCCAACTCCCAAGTCGCGCTTTCCACGTTTTGGTTTCGCCATAAAACTTTGACCATCGATATTGTCTTTCTTCGCAATACCCGATCTTAAGTATCCAAGACACAAACAGGCACTTCCACATATGAAAGGTTAGGCTCCAACTGGGGAACGGAATCTAGAACTTGCCGATCGCTTAGCACACACTTCCACAATTGGCTCATGTGAAAACCAGCATGCACGCCAGGAAAACTTGTGGGCAAATCCAGCCTATAAGCTGACACACCATTTTGCTCAACAATTTCAAATGGTCTCACATACCTCGGGTCTAACTTGTGGTTCTTACCAAACCTTTTAACTCCAGACATCGGGGAAAATTTAAGGAACACCATATCCTTAACGGCGAACTCAAAATCGGTCTTATGCCGATTAGCATTCTTTTCATATCTCTCCTAAGCTATCCAAAGCTTCTCTCAAATATGCTTTACAGAAACATCCATCTCTTCTAATGCTTCAGGGCCCAACAACGGTCTCTCACCAACCTCAGCCCAAAACAAAGGAGTTCTACAATGCCTCCCATACAGAGCCTCAAACGGGGCCATCTGCAAACTTTCCTGATAACTGTTATTATATGCAAACTCCATTAGTCTCAAATGCTCATCCCACGCTCCTCTGTGGTCCAATATATAACATATGATCATATCTTCTATGATCTGATTAACTCTTTCCGTTTGACCATTCGTCTGCGGATGATAAGAGGTAGAATACCTCAAATCGGTACCCAACCCTTCCGGTAAACTCTTCCAAAAGCGAGACGTAAATCCAGAGTCTCGATCTGATACAATACGAACAGACACTGCATGTAACCTGATGACTTCATCCAAATATAACTCAGCTATCTTTCTCATGGGGTAATCAATCTTAAATGGCACGAAGTGAGAACACTTCGTTAATCTATCCATAATAACCCAAACTGAGCATATCCTCGGGGAGATATTGACAACCCAGTAATAAAATCCATTAAAATGCTCTCCCACTTCCAACTCAGAATCTCTAAGGGCGTTAACTTGCCTCCATGACTACCATGATCGGCCTTAACTCGCTTACAAGTAAAATATTCTGATACATACTTAGCTATATCGCCTTTCATACCATACCACCAAACGATCTGCTTCAGATCCTTATACATGTTTGTAGAACCAGATTTGTAGGCAACACTGAAACCATGCGCATATTTACATAACTTAACTCGGATATCCTCGACTGCGGGAATGCAAAATCTGTCGCAGTACCTCAAAGTACCCGCGTCATCAATTGAAAAGTTTGGCAATTACCCTTTCGCAGTTCTATTATAAAGGTGCATCAAATCAGGATCATCCTTTTGATGTAGCCTTGACAGTGAAATTCATGAAGGCTCTAACACTTCCAAACTGCTGGGCGAGTCGCTACTCCCTACTGATATATCCATCAGAAGAAATTCTTCAACCAGCGAATCCATAGAAAGATTAAAAATCTTTGCTGACTTCCTACTCAGGGCATCGACTACCACATTAGCTTTGCCCGGATGATATTGAATCTCAACATCATAGTCAGCCACATACTCTAGCCATCTTCGCTGATGCAAATTCAATTCCTTTTGAGTGAAGAAGTACTTCAAACTCTTATGATAGGTGTAAATATTGCACAAAGCATCATATAAAAGATGCCTCCATAACTTTAGGGAGTAAATCACAACTACAAATTTCAGATCATGCGTAGGGTAATTCCTTTTGTGAGTCTTTAACTGCATCGACCCATACGCTATCAATTTTCCTTCTTGCATCAACACGCAACCAAGTCCAACATGCGATGTGTCCACATACACAACATACTCAATCCCTTCAATAGGAAAGGTCAACACAGGAGCAGTGCACCATCTCCTCTTTAATTACAGAAAAGCTTTCTTGCACTTTGTAACACCCCTATCCGTCGCATAACATATAATAGTAGGTGTGGCCGGGGCCCGATGCCATATACCACATTTTGACCGAAGGGTTACTCATTGAAACCATTCAACCAATACACACGTCCTACACAGAGCATCTAGCGGAAGCAATTTATTAAGTTGCAAAGTAAAGAACCCAGCATAAGCACGAATGTCCACTAACAAAAACCTAGTAGGAATGAAGTACAAAATACACAAATGTACTGGCCATAAGGCCTTACAACAGTTCACTTAAATATATAGTGTTTTACAAACTTTGACGCAGACAGGCCTCACATGATTTAAATAAGTAAACAAACAAGGCCTTCGAGGGCCGGCTCAGCACCTTGGGCTTTGGCCCGCTATTTGTCGCTCGGCTCCGGAGAACCTAAAAGCACAAATCACCGCAATGGTGGCAAACAAGAATAACGGTCAGCTAAAGCTGACCAAATTATAACGATTCCGCCCCCAAACTCGGCGCGGCAAAGCTCCTTCCCTGCACTTGTTAGCTAAACAAGCAATATAGTTAATAAACACAACATCACAGGTGGACGCACACACGGCCATGCACCCTGTGCTCTCAGGGCACTTACTTGGTGAAGCAAGTCCGAACCCGGTCCGAACCCAGTCCGTTCCTTGGCTCCACCACCGCCCCCAGGGCCGGCAACCTCGTGAGCATTTAGTCCTTTCGGCCGTAGCCTAGACTCGTTCTCCAAATCATCGGTAAGTCCCACGTAGCTTTAGGTCGCTTTAACCGAAACAGATGGAGCGGGTAGGGCTCCACCAGTCCGTTGCTCACCCCGCCATAGCCATTTGGCCTTTGACGCGGGCTCAGCGTCACCTGTCCCAACTATCGATCAAACATGGTACATAGCCCCGTTATGTACCCGGCTGGCTCCCAGGCCACCAAAACGGTAGAACTTCGCTTCCGCAAAGATTTCCGGGTGTACCTTGGGGTTCCTCCCCAAGATTCCCTGATGCATTCGCATAGCAAACCCGAAAGCAACCAAAACGCACAGAGTCTTCTCCAGCTAAATATGCAACGTAAAACATCACCGATCCAGACCAACATGTCCGGGTATGCATCACACACCATGTCTATGTCCATACTACGATTTCGGACTCTAATCAAGGGGGACTTTACATATCTACCCCAAGGAACACCGCAACTAACCGCACACTCGCGGGAGAGGGTTTTCCCTATGCAAATGAAGAAGAGCTTCACATGCTCAAGATGAGAATCGTTACCCTAGCATTTCTCCTCGACGCCATGGAAAACTACGCTGATGAAAAGCACCGCGATGATCTTGCCTCCGCAGATCTGGGCTCGATTTGCGGTTTAGCGCTCTGAATCTCCTCCGGCGAGCGGATCTACCTCTTCCTCCAACCTCCTTGCTCTCCCTTAGCTCTAGGATTTAGAAAGAGAATTCTAAGTGAAAAGTGAGGGTTTAAACCCCAATTCCCGGCCTTAACCCTAGGCTGGAGAGACTTGAGCCGTTAGATCAAAAAATAAGGAAACGAACGGCTGTGATTCAGCCTAAAAATCCAAAACCTGGGCCGAACACGGCTTGCGACACGGCCGTGTCCAAGGCCGTGTCACTCATTCGTCGTCGAAACCGTCACATCTTTAAAAGGACACGGCTTCTCGACACGCCCGTGTCGGGCTTGACACGCCCGTGTCAGCCAGTACACGCCCGTGTAGCTGGGCGTGTTACTCGATCAATATAGGTCACAAAACGTCCAGAGAAGGACACGACCATGTGACACGCCCGTGTGCTAGACATGCCCAAGGACACGCCAGTGTCCCAAGCCGTGTAGCTGCCTTAACACAACTCGCCAGACGTCCCAAGCAGGACACGACCTTAGACACGCTCGTGTCTCAGGTCGTGTGCCCTGACTCAACGATCGTTGAGTGAAAGGCGTTGAGTGGCTGACACGCCCTGTGACACGCCCGTGTCCCAGGCCGTGTTCACTTCCCCGACAACCGTTGACTCAATTGACGTCGACCACGCGACCATCATCGAACCCGAGCATGCCACGCCCCTGGGACACACCCGTGTCCCAAGTCGTGTCACCCCTAGCAAATCCTAGACTTGGCACAAAACGCCATCCGTCGCTCTTTTGAGTTTTGGGGCGTTACAACTCTCTCCTTCTTAAAAGAATTTCGTCCACGAAATTACCGAAGGAAAAGATAACAAAAACCAAAAGCGGTACCTGAGTGAAATAACTCTAGCTACTGCTCGAGCATGGCCTGCAATCGCTCCTAAGGGAGCTCCTCCAGTCCACAATTGTCCCAATAGACTTTGACCATCTTGATCTCCTTGTTACGAAGTTTCTTGACTTCAGAGTCCTCAATACGAATAGGCTTGACCGTAGTCATCAACCCTTTGTCCACCGGTACTTGAACAACTGCGATCACGTGCAAAGGCTCTTTCACCTCCTTCCGCAACACTGATATGTGGAATAAGTCGTGTAGACCACTCAACTCCACTGATAGATTCAGACGGTAGACCGCTTCACCGATCCTCTCCAGGACCTCAAATGGTCCAAGGTACCTCGGGCTCAGCTTCTTCAAGCATCGTACTCGTGAAACACCCTTGAACGACTTTATCTTCAAATACACCCAATCGTCAACCGCGAACTCCAAGTTTTGGTGCTTGGCATTGTAGTATTTAGCTTGTCTATCCTGGGTGATCAACAAATGCTCTCGAATGATTCGCACCAATGAAGTAGCGTTTTCCACCTCTTGCTTTTTGTACAACCTTGTCTCACCCATTTCTAGCCACGACAATGGTGTGCGACACTTTATACCATATAAGGCCTCAAAGGGCGCCATTTGAATGCTCGCTTTATAGCTATTATTTTACGCAAACTCCACCAAATACAGATGGTCTTCCCACTGCTTTCCGAAGTCCAGAACGCACATACAAAGCATGTACTCCATCGTCCTGTTGACCCTCTCGGTCTGCCCATCCGTCTGTGGATGAAAGGCCGTGCTGAACATCAACTTAGTTCCCAGCATTTGTTGTACCAACCTCCAGTCATTGGACGTAAAATGCCCATCTCTATCACTCACGATGCTGCGGGGCACACCGTGCAGTCTGACTATATTATCCACATATAGCTTCGCCAGTTTCTCCACTCAATCATCCTTCCTATGCGGAATGAAGTGCGACACTTTTGTTAACCGATCTACTATCACCCAGATTGCGTCGTTTCATTTCTGCGACCTTGGCAAGCCATGCACAAAGTCCATCGAAATGTCATCTAACTTCAACTCCGAAATATGCAAAGACTTCAAGAAACCACCTGGATTTTGGCACTCTTCATTCACTAAGGCGCAAGTCTGGCATTTAGCCACATATAATGCCACATCCTTCTTGAGTCCTGGCCACCAGAACAACTTCTTTAGATCTCGGTACATCTTTATGCTCCCTAGGTGAATTGAGTACTTGGTATGATGAGCCTCATACATCAACTCCGCCAGCAGATTTCCCACATTTTGGACGCACAAACGATTGTCCTTCCTTAGCAATCCATATTCAACTGAAAAACTGGGAATTTGACCCATCCGAAGCTGCATCCATGATCTCCTTCATGCTGCTATCCAACTTCATTGCCTGCCGAATCCGATAGGCCAGATCATACTAAACTTCCGTCCAGTTCAATAATGCTTCGGCGCTAGTCTACTTGTCAACACAACAGATCTCTAACGCCTCCAGCTCCCGAATCAACCGCTCGTCATGAACCGATAACCATTTGGCTTGGGCGGGAGCCCTGCGACTCAACGCATCCGCAACTACAATGCCTTTCTCGGGCACATAATAAATTTTGAATGTATAGTCCCCAAGGAACTCCATCCATCTCCGCTGCCTCATATTCAGATCCTTCTGGTCTAACATGTATTTCAGGCTCTTGTGGTCGGAATAAATATCGACCTTTACGCTATACAAATAATGCCTCCACAGCTTTAACGCAAAAATCACGACCGCTAACTCTAAGTCATGGACCGGATAATTCCTTTCTTGCACTTTCAGCTGACACGAGACATACACAATAACACTGCCATGCTGCAGCAGCACACAACCTAAACCACTGCCTGAGGCATCGCTGCATATCTCAAAACCTTCAGTCCCACTCGACAAACTTAGCACTGACGTCATGGTCAACCGACTCTTCAACTCTTTGAACGCTTGCGCGCACTCCTGTGTCCATAAAAACTTCTGATCTTTCCTTGTCAACGTCGTGATAGGTAATGCTATCCGCGAGATGTTCTCTACGAAGCGCCTGTAATAGCCGGCAAGCCCCAGAAAACTCCGGACTTCCGCTAACGAAGACAACACAGGCCACTCCCGTATCGCAACAATCTTCGTTGGATCTACCGCAATCCCTTCACCACTGACTTTGTGACCAAGGAACGCCACTGAGGACAACCAGAACTCGCATTTGGAGAACTTTGCTTATTGTTCGTTCCTCCTTAGCGTCTCCAAAACCAAATGCAGATGTTTGAAGTGATCTTCTTCGCACTGCGAGTACACCAATATGTCATCAATAAAGACGATCACAAAATGGTCTAAGTACTACCTGAACGTCCTGTTCATCAGATCCATGAATACTGATGGCGCATTAGTCAGCCCGAACGTCATGAACGTAAACTCGAAATGCCCATATCTTGTGCTGAACGCTGTCTTTGGGATATCACTCTCCCTTATCCTCAATTGATAGTAACCAGACTTCAGATCCAATTTTGAATATACCGATGACCTGACTAACTGATCAAAAAGATCATCAATCCTTGGGATCAGGTATTTGTTCTTTTCCGTTAACTTGTTCAGTTCTCTGTAGTCGATACACAGTCGCAAACTTCCATCCTTCTTCTTAACAAAGAGGACCAGTGCGCTCAATGCGACGAACTTGGATGCACATAACCCTTCTCTATCAACTCTTCTAGTTGAACCTTGAGCTCCACCATCTCCTTAGGAGCCAACCTATAAGGAGAGTGTGACACAGGTTTGGCACCTGGCACTAGCTCGATCGTGAAATCGATCTCTCGCTATGGTGGGGCTCCGGGAAGATTGTCCAGGAACACGTCGGAGTACTCGCATACCACGGGGATATTACCCAAAGTGGGTTTAGGATTTCAGCCTCCACTAGCGTGAAGAACAGCTCTGCGCCAGCACGAACTGCCTTGGCCACCTGAAGAGCAGACATCAACGTCTTGCTCGACCCCTTCAATCCTCAAACGTTACTCCCGCCCAGCACCCAGCTTGACCTCTTTATGATTGCAATCTATATATGCCTTCTGCTCTGAAAGCCAGTCCATACCGAAGATGATGTCGAACTCTACTAGCGGCAGTAACGACGCTAGCAAGTAAAACTCCTGACTTCTAATATGAACCCTTACGACACATACTCTGTCCGCACGCATAGAAAACCCATTCGACAGCAACACGTCTAATTTGTCCTTCGCCATCGAGGAAGGGACTCTGATGCGCGATAAGAAACTTTTGGACAAAAAGGAGTGCGAAGCTCCCGTATCGAATAGTGCTTTAGCCGGACTATCGCAAATCAGAACAAATCTTATACAAACAGTAATAAGCTAACAAGCACTAGGTATCCGTATTTAAAGCTAGCTTTCTATGAATTTAAACTGTACCTGTAACCACGTCTGCTTGTTTGATGGCCTCTTGCTGGACCAGATTACAATCTCTTCATTGAGTCGGAGCATAATGGGAAGCGATTGACTCCACCGCCTTGCACTTTTCCTTGTAGGTTGCTCCCTGCTTCCTCTCAGACTTTGGACATCCGCTCCAACAGTCACAGGCAAAATGTCCCGTCTTCACACAAGTAAAACAAGCGTCCGGGGTTCGGTTGGTAGATGCCCCCAAAGCACCCGAAGAATGTGCTAGACCCGACATCCTAGCCTTCTTATTCCACCGGTGTAAACCGGATTTTGAAGACGGCACCTTGAACTCTGACTTCCTCCTGTCGGAGTCCTTCTTAGCCTATATGTTCTTCATGTCTTTTTCCAAAGACCGGGCCGTGTTGACCAAGGTCAGGAAACCCTGCTCCATAGGCCCCAAAAGTAGCAGTCTCAAGTCATCTCTCAGACCTTCATTGAATCGGTTCGTCTTACGCTCTTCATCAGCTAAGGTAGCGCTTGCATACCGACCTAAACGAGTAAACTCTTGGAGAAACTCATCCACAGTACTATCTCCTTAAACCAACTTCTGGAACTCATTTTCCAAAGCAATCCTTTGAGCTGAGGGGAGGTAGCGAGCCAAGAACAGTCTCAAAAATTCCTCTATCGAGACATCAGAAAGCTGCCCACCCCTCAGATGGTGTAGCTCCAACCCTTCCCACCATAATCTTACGTCACCATCCAACAAGAACGTGGCAATTGTGCTCTTCTTCCACTCTTCCGTCTCAGTAGCTATCAGCACTCTCTTGACTCCTGAGAGCCAATCCTCTGCTTGGGTTGGGGTTCCTGTCCCCGAGAACACTGGAGGATTGAAGCCCATCATGTGCTTGAGTTGTTTCTCCGTTGCTCTCCTAGGCAACACTGGCTCCACTACAACCTGCTCCATCCTCCCTAGCTCTGCCGCTTGGAGTGGTACTTGCTCCACAGTAGGTGAAGGCTGCTGCACCTATCTCGTAGGCTGTGCGTTAATCATTGCTAACACTGCCTCCACTACCAATCGAATGTTCTCAGCCGAAGGAGGTGTTGCCGGCGCATTATTTGGTGCGTTGCTTGCCTCAGAAATTGGACGTTTTGATGGTCGAGCACCACTCCTGGTCACCTATAGCCGTACAGAACGCCGATTAGCGACCAAACAACATTGCAAAAAGCAATTATTGGAACATGCAGGTTCCTCAAATATGTGTATTTTCATTACTAAGTGGACATTCATGGGTTCTTTTCATGTTATAATGATGATGCACACACATGTGCTCACCACCCCTTAAAGTGAATTGGGCGAATTCATTTAAGCTTGACCGAAACCGGTAATCTGATACCAAATTATAACACCCCTATCCGTCGCATAGTATATAGCAGTAGGTTCGACCGGGCCCCGATGCCATATACCACAGACAGACCGAAGGGTTACTCATTGAAACCATTCAACCAATACACACGTCCTACACAGAGCATCTAGCGGAAGCAATTTATTAAGTTACAAAGTAAAGAACCCAGAAAAAGCACAAATGTCCACTAACAAAAACCCAGTATGAATGAAGTACAAAATATACAAATGTGCTGGCCTTAAGGCCCTACAACAGTTCACTTAAATAAATAGTGTTTTACAAACTTCGACACGCAGGCCATCCACACATGATTTAAATAAGTAAACAAACAAGGCCTTCGAGGGACAGCTCAGAAACTTTGGCATTGGCCCGCTATTTGCCGCTCGACTCCGCAGCACCTGCAAGAACAAATCACCGCAACGGTGGCAAACAAGAATAACGGTCAACTAAAGCTGACTAAATTAAAACGATTCCGCCCCCAAACTCGGGGCGGCAAAGCACCTTCCATGCACTTGTTAGCCAAACAAGCAATATAGTGAATAAACACAACATCACAGGTGCACGCACACACGGTCATGCACCCCGTGCTCTCAGGGCACTTACTCGGTGATGCAGGTCCGAACCCGGTCCATTCCTTGGCTCCACCACCGCCCCCAGGGCCGACAACCTCATGAGCATTTGGTCCTTTCGGCCGTAGACTAGACTCGTTCTCCAAATCATCGGTAAGTCCCACGTAGTTTTAGGTCGCTTTAACAGAAACAGATGGAGCGTGTAGGGGTCAACCAGCCCGTTGCTCACCCCGCCATAGCCATTTGGCCTTTGACGCGGGCTCAGTTTACCCGGTCCCAACTATCGATCAAACATGGTACATAGCACCTCTATGTACCCGGCTAGCTCCTAGGCCACCAAAATGGCAGAACTTCGCTTCCACCCAAATTTCCGAGTGCACCTTGGTGTTCCTCCCCAAGATTCCTTGATGCATTCGCATAGCAAACACGAAAACAACCAAAATGCATGGAGTCTTCTCCGGCTAAATATGCATAGTAAAACATCACCGATCCAGACCAACATGTCTGGGTAGGCTTCACACGCCATGCCTATGTCTGTACTACGATTCCGGACTCTCAGCAAGGGGGACTTTACATATCTACCCCAAGGAAAACCGCAACTCACCGCACACTCGCGGGAGAGGGTTTTCCATATGCAAAAGAAGAAGAACTTCACATGCTCAAGATGAGAATCGTTACCCTGGCATTTCTCCTTGGCGCCATGGAAAACTTCACAGATGAAAAGCACCGCGATGATCTTGCCTCCGCAGATCTGGGCTTGGTTTGCGATTTGGCGCTCCGAATCTCCTCCGGCGAGCGGATCTACCTCTTCCTCTAACCTTCTTGCTCTCCCTTCTCTCTAGGATTTAGAAAGAGAATGCCAAGTTAAAAGTGAGGGTTTAAACCCCCAATCCCGGCCTTAACCTTAGGCTGGAGAGACTTGAGCTATTAGATCCCAAAATAAGGAAACGAACGGCTGCAATTCAGCCTAAAAATCTAAAACATGGGCTGAACATGGCTTGCGACATGGACGCGTCCAAGGCTGTGTCACTCATTTGCCGTCGAAATCGTCATATCCTGAAAAGGACAGGGCTACTCGACACGCCCGTATCGGGCATGACACGCCCGTGTCAGCCAATAAATACCAGTGTAGCTGGGCATGTTACTCGATCAACATAGGACCCAAAACGTCTAGAGAAGGACATGGCCATGTGACACACCCGTGTCATATGCCTTGTACTAGATATGCCCTGGGACACGCCCGAATCCCAAGCCATGTAGTTACCTTAGCACAACTCGCCAGACAACCCGAGCAGGACACGACCTTAGACACACCCGTATCTCAGGCCATGTGCCCTGACTCAACGATCGTTGAGTAAATGGCATTGAGTGGCTGACACGTCTTGGGACATGCCCGTGTCCCAGGCCATGTTCAGTGCCCCGACGACCGTTGACTCAATTTTCGTCGACCACGAGACCATCACAGAACCCAAGCACGACATGCCCCTGGGACATGCCTGTGTCCCAGGCCGTGTCACCCCTACCAAATCTCAGACTTGGCACAAAATGCCATCCGTCGCTCTTTTGAGTTTCAGGGCGTTTCACACTTATCGCTTCCCACAAAAGCTGTGTTCTTTTGTATTAGCTTAGTCAAAGGCACAAACAACGTAGAGAAACCTTCAATAAGCCTTCTATAATATCCTGCCAACCCTAGGAAGCTCCTCATCTCTTTGGGATTGGCAGGCCTATTCTAATCCATGGAAGCAGCTATCTTCTCCGGGTCCTCCAAAATTCCATCCTTATCAATCACATGGCCCAGAAAAGAAACCTTAGGGATCCAAAACTCGCACTTACTTAGCTTGTCATACAACTTATGCTCCCTCAATGTAGACAAAAATAATCGCGAGTGCTGAGCATGCTATTCAGTACTGCGGGAGTATACCAGCACATCGTCTATAAACCCAACCACGATACAGTACAGGAAATCATTAAATACTCGTTTCATCATATCCAAAAAGGCAGAGGGCACACTGGTCAATCCAAAAGACATCACCAAAAACTCAAAATGGCCATACCGAGAATAAAAAGCAGTCCGCGTAATATCTGTCTCGTGAATCCTCAACTGATGGTAGCCTGAACGAAGATCAATCTTTAAAAACACAGAGCTTCCACGCAACTGATCAAACATATCATCAATCCTTGGCAGGGGATATCTAGTCTTAATGGTTATCTTATTAAGCTCTTTATAAATTATGCAAAGCCTGATCGATCCATCCTTTTTATTTACAAATAGCACAGGAGCACCCCACGGAGAAGAACTCGGCCTAATAAAACCATTCTGCAGCAACTCATCCAATTGGGCACGCAGCTCCTCCAGCTCACGCGGGTCCATACAGTACGACGCCTTAGCAATAGGACAGGTACCCGACTCCAAATCTATAATGAACTCCACGTCTCTCTCGGGTCGAAGACCAGGAAGATTATTAGGGAAAACATCAGGAAACTCGTGCACAACACCAATCTCCTCAACTCGCGGGAAACTACAATCGGTCGCCAACACCGGCACCAAACAAGCAAAACATCCGAAATTTACCAGCTTTCGAGCACGTACCGCAGAAATAATCAAAGAACTCTGGCGCGTATAACCATAAACGCTCTTGGGTTGACCGTTGTCCATCTTGAAGTCCAAGCACTTGACCTTGCACTGGATGAACGCATCATACTTCGACAACCAATCCATTCCTAGAATCATATCGAAATCTTCCAAGTCTATCATTTTCAAATCAGCGACCGCTAGAAAATCGCCTAACAGAATCGGACAACTCTGAATGCCTTGGTCCAATACAACAGAATCACCAGAAGGAAACTTGACACTAACCGCGTCGCCAACAAGATCAAGGGTCATACCATGATGCTCTACAAAATCCCTAGCCATAAATGAGTGGGTAGTACCAGAATAGAACAGAACACACGCCCAGCAGTTCTTTACCTTAAACTTTCCTATATAAATCATATATGCAACTAAGGAAACAAACATCGAACTACAACTACAAATAGAAAGCGAGGACCAGGTTAGGATATAAATTGAAATAACTTGTGAAGACATATGAGCTTCATCCAAAGACACTACGTTCAGCTTGCTCTTCCCCTTATCCAATAGCTGTGGCGCCGACAAAGCCTGAAGTGGAACAGGTTGCAATGGGGGCTGAGCTTGCAGACACTTTGACTTAACATGTCCCTTCTGCCCACACTGGAAGCAGGTCTTGTCCTTAAGCCAACAACGAGAAGCGTCGTGCCCCTTCAGCTTACATGCAGAATAAATTGAATCTCCTTTAGGAGCACCCTGAATTGCATGCACCTGCTCTTTTTTCTGGGCTGCTAATCTTTGGTAACACCTTTCAAATGGATGGCCTAGCCGGCCACAAAAACTGTATATCTCTTTGCTTCTTTTCCCTGAAGTGATACAAGATTCTTGGGAACTCTTACCCTCACAAGCCTTCCTCTTATCCTTTCTCATTTGTTGACCTCGACTTTTGGCGTTATCAATTTCCTCAACCTTCAGAGCAGCCTCCACAACCTCAACATAGCTTTCAGATCCATAAGCACAAGCTAGTCGGTTGATGTCATTCCTAAGACCACCCAAAAATCATTTAACTCTATTAAACTCTAAAGACACCATGCCCGGGGCAAAATGACTCAGTTTGATGAACTCCACCTCGTATTCTGTGACAGAAAACTGCCTTTTCTTAAGGTGTAGAAAATCAATCATCAGACCGTCTCTCTCAACTGATGGCAAAAACTTCTTCAGCAACAACTCGTTGAAGGATTCCCATGAGCACCCATCCTTCAAATTTTCCTTCTCTCTCAGCCACCAACACTTAGCAAGTCCCTTGAGTTGATACACAGCGACCATCACCCTCTAGTCCGCTGAAACTCCTGAGTCAGCAAACATCTCCTCGATGACTATTATCTAATCATCCAAGGCCATGAAATCTGCCCTACCATCATAAGTAGGGGGTCCCAGTCTCTGGAAATGCGAGATAAAAGTCATCTCTGGTGGCAATAACACAGGGGGAACTAAAGGAGCAGGGGGAACAGGAACAACCTGACCCTAAGCCGGGTCCTGCACTCGCGGCAACTGTCCATACACAACCGATAACAACACTTGGATATGCGACTGAATCTTCACCATCTTTCTTGAGAAAGACTCATTACTTTGTCGTAGACTTTTAGTCACCGCTTCACTCAATGCACCTGAAGACTCGCCCTCCAATTGGGGAGTCGACCTAGTCGCCACACGCTTAGGTGCCATTCTAAACAAATAACGAATACTAATCAAAACCTAGCCCAACTGCTAGAACCAAAAACATAGTCCAGAAAAAACATACATGAGTACTTGCTAAAGCTGCCTACTTGCTCGGGGATTTCAATCATGATGTCATGCCTAAACTTAGGATGATAAACTATCATCCTACTGACTCCTGTGCCTAGACCATGAATGCATGAATTCTTATTCCTTTTGACTCAAAACCATGTCTGTACATATGTCATCATGTAAGTCTTTAGCTTGGCATTTGATCTGATGCAATGTTATGCCATGCATGTTGTTCTATGCAATATAAAAAAGCCTTAATGCATGTTATGAGTGGCGTACACATGAAATGTTATGCATCCCATAATACATAACATCGCATGCAATGAAAAAGAAAACGTCCTAATAGGCACCCATGTGATGATGGTTATGCATCCCATACTACAAAACCGTCACATGTTGCCACCTATGGTGGATCCATATACAAACACATATTATGCATCTCATACTACATAATATGCCTCATATACATCTTATCATGCTATGAGTGTAGTGTTCATACTTCAGCAAAGACGTACTGATGATACATCGGTGTGTGTATGCAATGAAACTAGATGACTAACACAGACTTGAGATAGTTGTTCGGCTAATTGTCCAAAAACCTATCCCTCTGATACCAACTATCACAACTTGCATTTTCGCCGTATAAAAGGGTATATCAGAGTAAGGTGAAAACACGTGTCATGATGCCACATTGGCAGGGGATAATGATGCACTCATGACAAGTGTACCCATCATTGTCAAGTAATAATGTTGAGGAAATGAATCCCCGGATATCGATCTCTCAGGGAGGAGCGCAAGTAGGGAATGTGATTTCTCTATTTGGAAAAGTGGTTGCAAGCGCAAAACGTAACAAAGGGGGTTTTGATTAGGGGTTTTCCTAAATCTATTGCTAAAAATCCAAATGCGGGTCGTCATCACCGCATCTCTTGGGAGGATTACTCATAAGAGTAATATGGAAGATGGATGAGCTAATGAGGGTTGCAATCACCTCTTTGCAACACTCGCTTCTAGCAAGAGCTAGAATGACACAAACACAACTAGCATAAGATAAAATGGAGCTCAACAAGCAATCAAGTAATAAAATAAATCAACACCTAGACATGCTGAAATATTCAAGCTAACAACATTCATACATATCATTCAAACTCTCCAAATATTCAATAAAAAAGGAAAAGCAACAAGCGAAGGGTGAGAGAATCAACCAAGCGCACGAAGTCTCTCCGAGATTCACGGTTGGATTCAAGGTTTGTCAGGTCCTGTCCGAACTCGGTCTATGGTTGACTTCCACAAACCAAGAAGGGCTATCACTTCCTTCGGATATCCCATCTTCTTCGTGAATAGTCGCTTGCTAGTTCTAACCGGAGTACTTCATGGATGCAGCAACCTTAGAGCTTGACATGGAGCTTGGAGCTTGGAGATGGCAATGGTGGCCAGATATGAAGAGTTTGCTAGCTCTTGGAGTGGAAATGGTGGTCGGATCAAATCTTTAAGGAGGAGAGAGAAAATGGTGGCTAGAGGGAAGATTTCCCGCTCAAAAGAGTAGGAATGGCGACTGGAGGAAGACTGGTTCGGGACTAGATGGAAGGAAGAAGAAATCTACACTTTATATAGAAATAGGTAAGAAAAGTGGGTACGCACGGTTTGGCGCACGACCGTGCGTCAACCGTGCGTTATTTAATTTTCAGGATAAGCCTACATAAGGGGAGGCGTTGAACCGTGCGTTTTACACGAGCACGGGCGCTTCCGCCCATGCGTGAAGGAAATCACACGGGTAATGAAAGAACGGAAAAAGCAGGAACAAACAGGAAAACCATGCATTTTACTCGTGCACGGGAGCTGCCACCCGTGCGTGAACAAATCACACGATTTACCACAGACTGGTGCAAACAAGAAAGCTATAGGAAAACCGTGTGTTTCCTTATCGCACAGTTTGGTAGAAACCATGCGTGAACAAAAAACATGGGTAGCCACAGATGTCCCCGACACTACTGTATAAGACGCACGGTTTGCAAGAGACCATGCAAGAAGAAAAATGCACGACCGTGCGTTTCACACAAGAAATTGAAAATGGAACTTTAGACATCGCAACAACCTACAAAGCAATAAAACCAGGTGGAAAACCAGCTCCCAGCACCAAGAAGCAAACAAAAGCAGCAAGAAAGAGCCGTGGGGAGCACCATGTGCTTGCACCCAACAAACGAATGTACAATTGCACACTAACGAGCCAAAATAGTGCACGAAATGGTCCATGACCAAACAATGCAAATATAACCGAAATCCGGTTGAAATGCAGTGCACGAGTGAGAAAACAAGCCCAGATGATTCCGAAAAACCCTAAAAATATCGGACTCATCACACCACCAGACTTAAACATTTGCTCGTCCCAAGCAAATCATCTCTTTATGAACTAGAAAATAGCTAGCTGGCTTTGTAATTTCTAAACAAAGTAAAGCGAGAAATCGAAAACTGCATAGCCATGGAGAATATAATAGATGCAATCTTTAATTATGCTATGAAGTTTATAAATTTCGATAAGTGTAAATAAGTATTGTGACTACTCAAAAATAGAATCCTGGAGAATCGTTCAATCATGCGTAGTAAGAAAGTCGGCAGACCACTAAGTTGAGCATTGCCAAAGACTGGGGATCGGGAACACCTCCAAAGGAATCCACCAATATCGGGGATCATATGCTTGCCCATTCACACTCACTCCACGACGCGAGTTAGACTCAAGCGTGAATCAGTAGGACTTTAGGGTAGAAGTGGGGGTTGGTTTCGGTGAGATAAACAAAGATAAAAGAGAGGGCTATGCACCAAACCCAAATGAGCTCTATTAAAATACATCATCTTGCCAACAATACAAGCAGGAGCACCATGCCACCAGACTAATACTTGAAAACATGGGCGTGTGCATCGCCTACCACCACAACATCTCAAGTAGAATTTTCTATTGCATATTTCCTTTTCATTTTGTTCTATTTGTTTACTTTTTTTATTACTTTTATCATTTTCAGCAAATGCAAACTTGGAAGTTCATCCACATATTCACAACGAGTATCTCCATACCAACACCACAAAATGAAGATGAAAAACACTAAGGCTCAACTTGGGTGTGCGACTAGGATATTCTTTACGGCTTTGGTGAATTATTAGTGGAGCCGAATCAAAGAAGGGGAAGGCACAACAAGGCTAGTGAGGAAAAGACGTTAGGAATGGTGCAAAGCTCAAATTAGCCAAAATGATGGCCTACATCACTCTCACGCTAGACTAACCATGCGTCAATGCTTCGAGAGTATCTTAGGGGCCAGTTCTCAGCAACCGAGAAAGATGATCCTTCCTCTCGACTCGAGCAATACAAAGCTAGTGGAAGCTACACATTCCTACACTACCGTTCGATTGCTCCAGATTCCACAGTTTTGAGTAGTACAAACATCATTTACAAATGCAGAAAAGAATAAATCTACGAGCATAAAGAAAAATTAAATCTATACTATTTCTACACACCATGAGTCCTCGATTAAGAGCACTACACGAGTTTCACAATACCCTATCCTAAAATCCTAAGCCAACACCACTATCTTAAAGTTAACACAAAAGAAATAAATTAAACTTGGGCCGAGCGCGTGCTTAAGTGCACGCTCATGTGGTGTAAGTGCACAATGTTGTCATGATAAAATAAAAACTGAAAATGAAAATACTTTTGTGGTATGCAAGTGCATGAACAAAGGTAACTTGCGAAACTTTCCCCCACCAGACTTGAACTAAATAATATATCCATGATTTGCAATAAAAATAGAAAAATAAAAGTTGATGGAAGAGGTTACACCATGCTCAGCAAATGAGCATACCAGAATATTGGGATTAATTTGAGCAGATAGTCCGCGGCTCAAACTAACTCCACCTGCACAAGAAACTATTTCCAACCCCGCATACTCAAAACATATATTCCAACAGCATATATGAACAAATTAAAAGCGGAAAAATTGCGTTGTCTCCCATAATCCCTTTTCTTTACCATCCTTAAGGTGGACCAAATACCTATATTAACAGTTTTATATAATGTTCAGATCATATGTTCAGCATGTAATGAAGAAATCCTAAGTCACATACAGCCGAAAGCAGAAAATGAAAACAGGCCCCAGAGATCTTTCACTCCTCAACTAAACGCTGATTTGTGATAAATCCCCCCAGATATGCGAGATGAGGGTGAGGGGAAGGATTTAGGTCCAAGGGTTGACGAGTCTACCCTTCCCCTAACCTCGTCCTTCTCGAGCCGGCGGGTAGAATTCTGCGCCTTACGCAGGAACAACTCCTTTCGTTTCAACTCTGCAGAAGGGGATCGCTAGGGTGGTATGATCACACCCACTAATTCTGCAGCAAGTTTATCTTTCTCAACTGGGGGCATCCTTTCCTCACCCGCAGCGGGTGAAAGATCAGCCCAAGTTACCTGTTTAATAGTCTTACAAACTTTTTTAGAACAAATAGAAGTTTTCAAATCATATTTCTACAGGATTTCTTTAGGCGTGCTCAGCTCACATTGCTTCACAACGGACTCTTGCTCCACATCAGGTGACTCCGTCTCTTTATCTTCTTCATCTTTTGTCAGCGATTCAATCACTTTCTTAACCCGCTCGCGTTCCTTCAGCAGAAGACCTATCTTAGCAGCACTAGACACATCGTTAGATAATGAATCATTCAATTGTAAAAATTCTCCATGTTAATTTAAACTAATATGGGGAGGTGAAGATGGTAGAGTCAAATTGACCTTAGGAGCCAAAGTAGCACCACTCGCATTGAATTGCAATGTAGTTTCACTGGCTTTCAGGAATGGGAGTCATAAGATATTTTTTGACGTGTTACCCATAGGTCCTAACACCTGAAAGTCAGTGACCACAGCAACTCCATTAATAATTACTTCCACATCTTTGATCTCACCATCAGTCTTTACTACCAATCCATCCGCTAGCACTAGAGATTTTTGGACATCAGATTCGATACTTAAATTTAATTTTTCAACATCTTGCAAAGCAAGAATGTTGCAGGATGATCCAGAATTGCATAGAGCTATTGTCTCAACTTCATTGATCTCGCATTTGACAGACAATTTATTATTATTGCACTCCTCGGCATTCCCAGCACTCTTCCCTTTCTCATGGGGATTTTTCTTCGTATCACTTGGGAGGGCACCGCGAGTACGCTCGGAAAACACTTGGGCCAATTTCTCCAGCGGTATCTCCAAGTTCCTCATGGACGTAGTTTGAGTGGCCATATTTGTTTGGGCCATCTCAACAAACTTCTACATCATCTCCTCCAAAGCACTTTTGCGAGTTCTTTGCACGTTAGGATTATAAACCGTATGCAACGGTCGCGGCTTGCTATTAGAGGCTTGAGCATCAACTGGATGCTAACCTCCCTGCCACCCTTGACCGGGAGCATTCTGATTCCATGAGAAATTGGGATGATTTCTCACATTGGGGTTATAAACATTATTAAAAGGAACATTGTGATTTTGACTATTTATAAAATTCACATTTTCATCAGACATTATATATGTCGGCTCAGCAATGCTTTCTCCAGTGGTGCATTCATAGGCATGATGGACAGAGTTACCACAACCCTGGCATGATATGTCCATATACCGAGCTGGAGGAGGGATCGATCTGGTCAACATATTCCTTCCATCTAAAGTGTGATGGCTCGCCTCCGATTGTTGCACCATAGCGTTAACTTCAAACAAAGTCCTCGACCCTCTAGGGGCATTTCTCCCGGCAGTCCAATAAGTGCTATGGGAGGCAGTATCTCGAAGTAACCTCAATGCCTCTTCCTAAGATAAGTTCATTATCGTGCCACCAGCAGCTGCGTCAATCATTGCCCTGAAATTAGGCTCAATACCAAAATAAAATATTTCAACTAGATTCTACACCTCATAGCCATGTTCCGGGCATCGAAGTTGCAATTCTGAGAATCTCTCCCATGCCTCGGATAGCGTCTCCTTGTCAAGTTGTCGAAAGGTTGTAATATCTCTCCGGGCATTCACGATCTTTTCCACAGGGTGAAACTTAGCCAAGAACTTGGATGACAATGCCTCCCAAGTAGCAGCGGTCCCAGGAACAATGGTATGCAGCCAGGTCTTTGCTTTGTCCCTCAACGAAAAAGGGAACAACCTTAACTTTACCACGTCGTCAGAAATTCCAGTATACCGGAATATGCCATAAATCTCTGAGTACTCTGCCAGATGGAGATGCAGCTCCTTATTCGGCAATCCTATGAATTGCGTATTATTCCTGATCATATTCAGGATGGCCGGTTTTATCTCAAAGTGGTTAATTACGATGGCCGGCCCGAAACCAGGGTAAACACTTCCTGCAGTGGGGGTTGTGAAATCACGCATTGTCCTAACTTGTGGCTGGACCACCTCTTGGCCCTCAGCAACAACCTGTTCTCCTTTTCCATTTCTCTTAGGCCTAGATTCTCCGTCCTCTCATCAGCAGCAGTAGCACGCAGGCGAGCTTGCCTCACACGTACGGTTTCTAGATCCAACACAAGATCTTCAACACTTTCACCGGACTTGGGATCTGTCATACAACAAAAAAAATTCTTTAAAAACTACCAACAACACTTGCAAACTTTTTCAAAAGACAAATACACACAATGGTTGTACTCCCCGACAACGGCGCCAAAACCATGATGCACTCACGGCAAGTGTACCGATCGTTGTCAAGTAATAAAGTTGAATAAATGAATCCCCGGATATAGATCTCTCAGGGAGTGCAAGTAGGGAATGTGATTTCTCTATTTTGAAAAGTGGTTGCAAGCGCAAAACATAACAAAGGGGATTTTGATTAGGGATTATCCTAAATCTATTGCTAAAAAATCCTATTGCGGGTCGTCGTCGCCGCATCTCTTGGGAGGATTACTCAAGAGAGTAATACAAAAGATGGATGAGCTAATGAGGGTCGCAATCACCTCTTCACAACACTCACTTCTAGCAAGCGCTAGAATGGCACATACACAACTAGCACAAGAGAAAATAGAGCTCAACAAGCTATCAAGTAATGAAATAAATCAACACCTAGACATGCTAAAATATTCAAGCTAACAACATTCATACATATCATTCAAACTCTCCAAATATTCAGTAAAAAAGGAAATGCTACACCTACAAAGCAATAAAACCTGAAGTAACCACAGGAAATTGAAAATGGAACTTTGGACATCGCAACCACCTGCAAAGCAATAAAACCAGCTCGAATTCCAGCTCCCAACACGAAGAAGCAAACAAAAGCAGCAAGAAAGAGCCATTGGGAACACCATGTGCTTGCCCCCAACAAACGAATGGACAATTGCACACCCACGGGCCAAAACATTAAACGAAATGGTCAATGACCGAACGATGCAAATATAACCAAAAATCTGGTTGAAATGCAGTGCACGAGTGAGAAAACAAGCCAATATGAGTCCGAAAAACCCAATAAATATCTAACTCATCAGATAACTACAGAAGTTCAGGCGAGACCATAACTAAACACCTTTTTGAAAGATTAATAAGTTATTTTAAGGGAAATCCAGTTTTAAGTTAAGCAGACAGCCGTATCCCTCAGCTTAGTGGATCAACTAGTCCACGAGTAAAAATATAGTTATACGCTGCCGAAAATAATTTGATAAAGTTGATTTTTAACATCATACATGAGTATAAACGTCCCCCAAGGATGACTCATGTTATGCGAGACTCTAAATTTATATTAGGTATAGGAAATATCTTTGCGCTAACTTGAAAATAGTGCTTTAGTTTTGAAAGAGATGGCAAATATGAATTACTAATAATAATGCTTTTATAATTTAAAATACCTAACATGCAACCTAGCATAATGCATTCCCAGAGATCAAGTAAAAATAGCCATAGAAAATAGGTACACTTAGCAGCTTAGCAAAGTAATTAACATTTCAAAAGGAAACCACTAGTGGGCATCAACAACCTAACACGAACCAACTGGTGAGCATGTATGCCTGTACTAACAAGAGAACAACCAAAACTACCTCACAACGGTGAGAAAGATCTCTACAAAACAACAGTCCACTAGTAACTCCCAAAACTTAGCCGCTCAACCGGCTACTGCCCTGAACCTGAGGCATTCAAAAGAAGAATACCTCAGTAAGAAAAATACAAGTGGCAAAGGAAAATAATCAAGTAAAAGTGCAAATTAAGAGATGGGTTTACCAAACCCGAGTACAAAAATGTTGAAGACCACAGCTGGATAGCTAAGTAAATAATAGTATGGTAAAATCTGAAGTAAATGAATCAATCGAATAAATGCACCAAGTGCAGAATGAAGTCATGCTTCAACAATATCTGCAAGGTTTAGCATAAAAGCATAGAATAATCTAGAAGCGAACTGAGCATAAAACAGCTCGAAAAAATGTGAATCATTAACACTTGGCAAAAATCAACCGGGCAGAGTCGTTGACCAAATGGCCTATACCATGCTCCCAAGCCCAAATGTCTCAAAAAGAAAGCCCTGAGGTGGTGGCCGTTTATCCAAACCCAAACCAGTAGTCCTCAAAAAAATAGATACCAAACACCTGCCAATCCAACGATCCACAACCGACGTCTAGTTGGTGTTCCTTTATCCACTACCAACCTTCCTAGCCGAAGAAACTTCAAGTCCTACCCAAAGCCCAAGTTTTAATCTTAAGAGAACTAGAAACCAGTCCTAAAACCATCCGAAGGACTAAACCCGCCGAATTGGACAAAAAAACGACGAAACATTCTATGTCCCAGCAAATTCGGCGATAATACTCGACAAAACTCAATCATACTCGACGAAACTCATCGATACTCGACGAATCTCTCAACACACGGCGAAAATTTTCGAAATCTGATGATTGATAACTTCTTAAATGAAGTTATCTATGTCCATTTTATTTGGCAAAAATAGTGAAAAGATATTTTATTGAGTATAAAAAGATGATAAAATTTATATTTATCCTTTTCTAGATTAATTTGACCATTTTCCAATGTTTTCTTGTCAGAATCATCGAACAAATTCAATCCGACGATGTAATGCTAAGCAGTTTTTTGGCCTGGAAAAGTTGTTATAACACCTTATTTTAGTTATTACAACAACTCGCGGAATTTTAAATTTTGAATTTTTGAAAAAAATGCAGTTGTTACAAAATGAAAGGAGACATCCCTTCATATAGATGCACAAAATTAATGGATGAAATTGGCTGGAAAGGGGGGATAATTTGTTTTTGGAGAAGAGAAAGAAAAAGAGATTGCTTGGAGAAGAAGAACGAGGGCAAAACCAGATCTTTGAGAAGGGTTGTTTGTACGCGAATTCGAGAGCATTTTCCTGCATTATTTTGCATTCTTATCATCATGTGTTGTAAGATCTTTCCTATTTTTGTGGTGTTCTTCCATTCCATTATGAACTAATTTCAAAAGTCTTGTGTGTTATAAGTACTTAGACTCATTATGATGATTTGATTTCAATTTATCTTTCATGTTGGTTGATGATCTATCTTTATTGGGAATATGTATTTATCTATGGAATTTTTGAGTAAGTGTTCTTTTCTTAGTTAGTGTGGCGAGATTCGAGAGAGGAGTCATGTTATTCTAAGGTTGAATCCTCATTGTGCGTCGCGTGATTCGAGAGAGGATTCACGTGATACTTTAGTCAAAATTCCATCTTTTTGCTACGCTGCGAGACTCGAGAGAGTAGTAGCGTAAGTGTAACATAAGTCTTGATATAACTCTGAGAAAGAAAGAGAGTTCATCTCAAGTTAGCAACATCAATTTTAGCACTTCATGTTATTCTAAATCCGCCTAAGTTATATATGACTAGGGGAACTAGGGTAAGTGGATCTCGTAGATCGAGAGATAATTTTATCCATCATAAAAATCATTCCAGGATAGTAATTATCCAATCATGAGAGATTACTTAAAAATATACGTCATAATAGTCTAAGGGAAACAACATGCAAGACTAATTCTCCAATTCAAGAAAAAAAAGAATTCTAAATAAGAACTAAGTAGTTATTATTATCTCTAGTTTCGCCTAACTAAATCACACTAATTATCTCACTTGAATTTATGGAAAAGGTTAAGCTAGTAGTTGCGACCGCTAAATCATTCACTTGCTCGATGGTACGATCACTTCTCACTTTATATTACTTGAACTAGCACGTACACTTGCGTTATTTTATATTTACGTTACCGGCGTACCAAGTTTTTGGCACAGTTGCCGAGGAAGTGTAATGAATTTAGTGTGTTATTTCTTACAATATTAGCAAGATCTGAGTATTTAGAGATCAAGTATTTGTTTGTTTGTTGTTAAATCATTAAAAGTTAGTTCAGTGTATTTCCAGATATAGGCAAGTTGAGTTATTGCCTTTAAATTCTTAAATCAAATGATCTTGTAGACAGAACCAAAGAGAAGCTAGAAATGTTAATCTTATTCATCTTGCGATGGATAATCCTGCGCAAGATAATGCTAATAATAATGATGGTCATGTGGATCAAAATGGATAACCTGCGGCCCCACGAATGACTTGTCATGACTATAACACACCTTTACGAGGAGGTTTGCATTTCAGCATTTCTCGACCAGCAAATGCTGCTAATAATTTTAAAATGGATCCTCTAATTATGCAACAAGTGCAAAATAATAAGTTTAGAAGTTTTAGTCATGAAGACGCAAATTCCCATTTGAGAAATTTCCTAGCAATTTGTGATATGTTTAAATTCAATGGAGCATCTGAAGATGCAATAATGTTAAGATTATTTCCATTTTCTTTAGAAGGAAGGGCGAAGGATTGGTTAGACTTGTTGCCTATTGATTCAATCATGACATGGGAGCAGTTGGTAGAAAAATTCTTAAATAAATATTTCCCACTATCTAAGACTGCAAAACTGATTAGGGACATAACCACGTTTACACAAAATAATGGGGAAACTCTTTACGATGCTTGGGAGCGTTTTAAAGAGTTACTAAGGAAATGTCCACATCATGGGTTAGCCCAACATCAACAAGTATCTATTTTTTATAATGCGCTACAAACGACAACTATGATTTTTGTTTAAGAAGCTGCAGGGGGTTCTTTGATGAAGAAATATCCCGAGGATGCATATTCTATATTAGAAGATCTAACTTCAAATAACTACCAAGAGTATGAAAGACAAGGGAATAAAAACCCAGTGGGAATCCATCAAGTGGACCAATTCACATCTTTGGCCTCCCAAATGGCCTTACAATTTAACCTAATTAACAAAAGATTAAATTCACTATCAACCACTACCATCTAATGCCCCACTTACGGTTGAACAATTAAATCATATTACTGAAGAAGCAAATTATGTGGGCGGGCCACAAAGGCAAATTCCACCAGGATTCTCAAAACATTACCATCCCGAGATGCGAAATCATCTAAACTTCTCGTGGAAGACTAATTAAGGGATAAACCAACCGGGGGGATATAACGAAAACCCAAACCCACTTCCAAATAATGCTTCACATCAACAAGTAAATACTAGGAGAATGACAGATGAATTCATCTTAAGAATGTTTTAAAAACACGATTCTAAAATATTAGGAATCGAATCTTCCTTAAGGTCTTTAGAGACAACTTTAGGCCAACTGGCAAACTCAATAAACCAAAGACCAACGAGATCTCTACCTTCTGACACCACACCTAACCCTATTAGAGATGACGACAATGACCATTGCACGGCTATAGCTTTAAGGATTGGAGTAGAGATAGAAAACGGGGATGGGTTGTTGGAGAAAGCAAGAGAGGAAGAGAACAACGAGAGGAATAATAAGTCAAGTGAATTAGAGAAGAAAAGTCCTAGTGAGATTAAGGAACCGGAGGTAAATCAAACTGATAATCCAATTAACAAAAAGAAAGAAATCATCTACCCTCCACAACCTTTTCCATCTAGGCTCATTAATAATAAACTTGATATGCAATTCCAAATATTTATGGACATGTTTAAGAAGTTAACTATAAATATCTCTTTTGTTGAGGCCCTTGAGCAAATGCCTAGTTATGTCAAGTTCATGAAGGACATTCTGTCCAAGAAGAGAAGATTTGTTGATAAGGAGATAGTGGCACTAACTGAAGAGTGCAACGCGATTCTACAAAATAAGTTACCTCAAGAACTGAAGGACCCTGGAAGTTTTACAATTCCATGTTTAATAGGAATGAAATTTTCTGGAAAGGCGTGGTGCGACTTGGGGGCCAGCATCAACTTGATGCCATTATCTATTTACACCAAATTAGGCATTGGGGAGGTCACACCAACATCTCTTACGCTCCAATTGGCTGATAGATCTTTAGCATTTCCTAAGGGAGTGGTTGAAGACGTACTGGCTAAGGTAGAAAAATTTATATTCCTAGCTGACTTTGTTGTGTTAGATATGGACGAAGATAAGGAAGTGCCGATTATTTTAGGACGACCCTTCTTAGCCACAGGACGCACCCTCATAGATGTCCAAAAAGGTGAATTAATAATGAGAGTCAATGACGAGGAAGTAACGTTTAATGTCCTTAAGGCTATGAAATTTCCTGATGATAAAGAGGAGTGTTATTCGATGGAAGAAGTTGTTGTGCCCCCAAGGTTGATACATGAGGGAGATGATCTAGAATATGAGTTGTTGAGTATTCTGACTAATCAAGAAAGAGAGAACGACTTAGAAATGGAAGAGGTGGTCAAAACATTAGACTCATATGGCAAGTTACCAATTGACAGGAACTTTGAAGTTATAAGTAGGACCAGCGAGCCTACAGTAATGAAACCATCCATTCTTGAACCACCAAAAATAGAGTTAAGGCCCCTACCCATACATTTGAAATATGTTTTCCTTGGGGAAGATAACACCTTAACAATTATCATTGATGCATCATTGGAAAGGGAGAACGAACTAAAACTACTGGAAGTCTTGAAAGAGTTTAAGGGTGTCATTGGTTTGACTTTAGCCGATATCAAGGGAATCAGCCCGTCCATTTGCATGCATAAAATATTATTAGAAGAGGGGGAAAAAGGATCCATAGAACATCAACGTAGGCTTAGTCCTCCAATGAAAGAAGTGGTAATGAAAGAAATAATAAAGTGGCTCGACGCGGGTATCATCTACCCCATCTCAATTAGCAAGTGGGTGATCCTAGTGCAGTGTGTGTCGAAGAAGGGTGGAATGACTATTGTTCAAAATGAGAATAACGAAATCATACCCACTATGGATGTCACGGGGTGGAGAATATGTATGGACTATAGGCGATTGAGCAAAATGACTAGGAAAGATCATTTTTGATAATTTTAACTTCAAGACAACCTAAACACCTAGAGGGGGGAGGGGGTGAATCGGTTCTTATCCTTGTATTAACTTAAGGCAGAATTTAACTTCAGTTCTTTAAAATAAATCAGATATCTCTACAGCTAACACAACACATACAATCATAGAAACTATAATAACACAAATCACAGATTGCACAATGATTTATAGTTGTTCCCCAAGGTCTGGGTACATCCACTTTCCCCCTGCGCCTATCCAACAATAAGCTAGATTCAGCCTAACTTCTTCCTTTTTTTCTCAGATCCACAGATCTTACAGCTCAGAATCCTGAAGGATTCCTACAACTCAGAATGTATCCACACTCCTACAGCTCAGGCTAATAAGCCCTACCTCAGCCTTGCCACAAGGCCTACAACTCAGGCTTACAGCCCTACCTCAGCCTTGCCCCAAGGCCTACAACTCAGGCTCAAACAGCCTTACCACTCAGAGATGTAAATCTCCTACACCCAGCCTTTATAACACAGGCTTATAACTCAGATCTTTGAAAAGATCCTACAGAATTTGATAAGTAGTTTGATAGACTCTTACCCTTGATGAGAGAGAAAAGATAAGAGAATTCTTGATCAACTTCTTGATGAGACTGATGGCTGAAATCAACCTGTTCTTAGATTTCTTCAAAGCTTCTTGAATCTGAACTTAGTAGGGTTGATCTCCTTTGAAGTTGACTGACTAGCAGCTTCCTTCTTGGATTCAAGAAATGGATCTGGATCTTCTTAGTAGATTAGTTTAGGATCTACTACTTAAGAGTCTTGTGATTGTCTCCTACTTGAACTCAAAACAGCTGGAGCTCTCTCTCCCCAAACCTTCTTAAGTTGCTTCTGAATTATGGATTGAATTCTCCTTAGACAAAATTTGAGTGGATGAACACTTCAGAATGTCTTCTTAGATCTTCTCACGAAGATCTTCTTCTGTGACTTGTACTTTCTTGATCAGAGATCAATCTTACAATAGTTGTGTTAGTTGTGTGTCAATTCATCATTCACTTCTTCTGAATCCATCTATATATATAGACTTCATCCATGGTAACCGGCTGATCCGGTTCCTAACTAACTTCTGATAAGTCTGACAGCTTCAGTAAACCTGTTGTAACTCACAACTGTCAAGTCCTCAAACAGTTCTTGAGCCTTTTTCTCTGTCAGCAAAGTGTCGAGACTGACTGTCATAAAGTGTTGAGACAATCTGTCAATATGTGTCGACACAAGTGACTTAAGTGTCGACACAGACTTTTGTGATGTTGACATAGCTGCCTTGATGTCGACACAGCTTCTTGATACTGCATCTTAAGAATGTGTCAACAATGATTATTTGTGTCGACACAATCACTTTTTCACTTTTCAGCACTCGACATTGTTGAAACTATGCTGAGTGTCGACACAAGTCCTGTGTGTCGACACAGTTGTTGTAGACTAAGAATTCTGTGTGTCGACACTGCCTTCAGGTGTCGACACAGTTGATGTCGACTCTGCTTCTGTGTGTCGACACTGCCTCCCGGTGTCGACACATTTGATGTCGACTATAATCTTCTGTGTGTCGACATAGTTTCTTCTGGTGTCGACATAGCTTCCTTAAGTTTCGACACAGCTTCCCCAAGTGTCGACACATGGACTTAGAAACTTTTTCCTGCATTTTAGCCAATACTTAACCTGCACATATAAACTCAAAATAACATCAAATACACCTTGATGTATATCATTGAGCTAAGTGAGGCTTCTCCAAATCAGGTACACATTTTCCAATGTACCCAATAATCTCCCCCTATTTGGAGAAGTCATAACCCATTTGTCAATGATATACACCACTTATGATAAATAAACATTATGATGTATATAAGCATTATTTAACAGGGTAACTTATAAACAAAACAAATATCAAAATCACATCACAGAATAAGGATGCAAACTAAATGAACATGGAACATGGTTTTGTTTATTATATCAAAAAGTTTCTTAACACTTGATTACATAGATTTCTTTAAAACTAAGAATTAAATAGTTCTAGAAACATCTAGTAAAACAAAACTAAGGTTGGGCTGGCTCCTTGATGACTATTCCTTTCCCTGGTTTAATCTGAGCCTACACAGAAGGTTCTGTATCTTCAATGAGCTTCTTACCTTTCAAATCAGCCTTCTTTTGAGCTTCAGCCTTAATCCTTTGCCTTTCAAAGTAATGAAAAGGCTTAGGGAAATACTTGCTAGGCTCCTGAGAATCAGGAGGTAGCTTCCCAATCTTAGCCTTCCTTCTATACTGAACTATAACTTCTTGCCTAGACTCATACTTCTGCCACTCCTGCTCATTATACCATTTACCCCTTTCATGAACTTGGTCTTTTACAGCTTTCCAAGCAGTTAATATGATATTTCTAAAAGTGGGTCTCCATTGCTCAAAATCAGGTTTTAACTCTGCCTGCTCTCTAAATCTTTTCTTTGATAATTGAGCATCTTGCTGAGCTTTCAGACCAGCTTTTGGCATATCTACCTTTTCAATAATAACATTAGTAACTGGTAGTGGAGGGCTGTACATGGACTGAACTTGTTGATGTATCATTTCAAGATCTGCAGGGGGGTAAATGACTTGGGCAACCTCAGGTTGATCACCTTCAAGTAGAGCTGGTTGCACACCTGACTCAGCCACATTATCATCATCACATAAGGGTGGATATCCCAGAGTGGATCTAATGCTGTTGGTTACCCATTTGACATGATCAGAGCTAGCATATACTAACACCCTCTCCCCCTTTATGACTTCTCTAGCCACATGTTCTCTCAAATCATCTTTCTGAAATCTGATTTGCCCATCCAGGTAATTGATACCATCTTTAAAGAATGGCTTTAACTTTTGAAGTTTGTCATTAATTAACTTCTCAGATGAAGTGATGGTAGTTTTAACTGAATCTAGGGCAGCCTGTAGCTTCTTATCATAGTCTTCCATTTCTTTAGCCCTTGCAGCAGTCATTCCAGTAACAACATTTTTTAACTCAGTGACTATCTCATTGTGAGATTCAGTCAGATTGTCATTCATTCTTATTTGATTTTCAAGGACATAGCCTTGTTTGACAGCAATCTCATCCACTTGCTTCTTTTTTTCTGCTTGTTGCTTGGCAAGAAATACCACAGTATTGCCTCCCTTGTGGAAGCAATCTGTCATTTTTTTCTTATGCACATTGACCTCAAATCTGATTGACTTTATGTCTTGGGCTAGATCAAATTGAAGAGCCTTATGGCTTTCATCCACATAATTTTCAAGAACCAATCTCTGCTCATCAAATTTCACCTGTAAATTAACTAAATATTTGCTGTAATCAGGCTCAAGGGCTGGTTGTGATGTAGTTGCTTGCAAAGCCTTCTTATAGGTCTGGCTTCTCCTCTTAAAAACCATTAGTTTTATTTTCTTAACACTTGCTATCTCCTCATCCTTTGAATCAGAAGAACTGGCAATATCAACTCTTTCTTTTGGACTAGGAGGCATCTCCTTTTCAGTCCTAAGCTCCACCTTCTCAAGGTTAACTTGCCCCCCTCAACTACTGCTCCCTCCATGTCAGGAAACAACTCTTCCAGAGTGAACTCTTGTTGATTGTGAATTGGTTTTTCTGGAGCATCAGCAACCATAAATGTATCTTCCAGGATCACATCTAGTGCTGGACTATTAATATGAGGAGTGTCAATAATAAATTGTGATTCTATTTCACTTGCCAAGTGAAGTCTCTCTTCCCCTTGTCCTTGTGCAAAATGTTGCTCCCCCTATAACTGTGCAGTAACTGTCTCTTCCTGAACTTGGGCAGTTTCAGCGAGGTCCTGGACCTGTTCCCTAACTTGCTCCCCCTGCACTTGTGCATTCAATGTATCTTCCTGTACATGATCAAGATCAGTACTATCATGGACTGGTGATTTAGCTGCAGTCTCTTGGTTATCCAAATCAGGTGTGTCCTTGGAGAGATCCCTATCCCATCTTGATATTATCCTGAAGTCCATCCTTCTCATATGATTTATTTTTGATCCTGGAAGCTGATGAATTACCTTTGGAATTGATCCAGCCAGGTATAAGCTCATCAATCTAGCCAAATTAGGCTTCTTGAATCCTTCTTTTATCTTCTCAAATAGAACTGCAGACCAATCTGTGTTAATCTTGTAGATTATCCTGGTCATCAGACTGAACATATAGGCAGAGATTCTATCAAGGCCTCTTGGTTTACACAAAATCACTTTCCCTACTACTTCAGATAGAAATTTTCCTTGTTGATTCATCCCTTTTCTGTTGATTGCTGCTCCAATCTTCATGGTTGGATCCAATCCACACCACTGAAGTGCCTCCCATGTCTTTGAGGCTGGGACCTCTTCTTCATCCTGAATTCTTGGTAGGTGAAGAATCTTCCTTAAACTTTTCAAAGTAATTTTGACTCTATGTCCATGAACCGTTGAGTTGATCTTGAGGCCAGTAGAGTCCACTGTTGCAGCAGCATAGAACTCAAATACTTCTTTCTTCCAGATCTTTGTAGGTTCAGAAACAAGAAACTCTAACCCAGAATCAGTAACTACAGTAATGACCCCTTTTATCTCTGTCGCCGCATCCTCAAAAGCATTGCGCACCAGCCCGTAGCCTTCGTTGATGTTATCTTCAATCTTTGGCGCCATTGGAAGGGAGAGAAATCTTGAATTGAGAGAAGAGAGTTTGTCCACACAAGGGTTTAGTCTCGAAAATCTGGAGAGCGTGTCGACAGAATACTTTCTGGACCTATTTATACCTTTTTAAACATAGAAGGTCAAAGGGCGGGCAAAAATTGTCTAAATGTTTCGACACTGTTGGAAAGTGTCGACACATACTTCTATTGTCTCGACCATGACACTGACTGCTAAGTGTCGACACCAATTGATGATATGTCGACACTGGACATACTTAGTAGTTCATCAGAAATTCTGTGTCGACTCTTATTTTCAGTGTCGACACAATTTCTGGAAGTGTTGACACCATTACTCTGGTTGTGTCGAAACCACTATTCTGGATGTGTCGACACTTTGTCCCTTAGCTGTCGACACCACGACAATATGTCGACATTAATTCCCTGAATTGTCGACACAAATCCTCTGTGTCGACACCTTATTACTAAATGTGTCAACACAATTTTTCTTAGCCACTTAGTTAATTTAACATATGGTCAACATACCTAATTCAATTTTAAATATATTGAATTTAGTTTCATTTAGAGGCTTAGTAAATACATCTAAAATTTGATAATCTGTCTTAACAAATTCTAGTGAGATGTCCTCTTTCTCTACATGTTCTCTAAGAAAATGGTATCTTATTTCTATATGCTTAGTTCTACTATGTGAAACAGGATTATTAGCAATAGAAATAGCACTAGTAGAATCAGAAAACAAAGGTGTTCTACTTACCTGAATAACATAGTCTTCTAGCTAGTGTTGAATACACAACAGCTGTGCACATCAACTTCCTGCTGCTACATATTCAGACTCAGCTGTGGATATTGCCACACTAGTCTGCTTCTTACTGCTCCAAGATATCAATCTTCCTCCTAGAAATTGATATGTACATGTAGTGCTTTTCCTATCTTCTTTACAACCTGCAAAGTCTGCATCTGAATAGCCTGTTAGTAGAAAATCTCCATTCCTAGGGTACCAAAGGCCTAGATTAGGTGTTCCCTTTAGATATCTCAAAATTCTCTTTACAGCAGTATAATGAGATTCTTTTGGGCAAGATTGGTACCTAGCACAGACACATGTTGCATACATAATGTCTGGTATACTAGCAGTGAGATATAGTAGAGAGACAATTATTCCTCTATACAAAGACTCATCTACAGGTTTACCTGCTTCATCTTTGCATATATGCATACTTGTTCCTATAGGAGTTCTCATGGTGGAGGATGATTCCATACCATACTTCTTAATTAACTCCTTGGTGAACTTAGACTGGGATATGTACAAGCTATCATCAGTCTGTCTTACTTGGAGTTCCAAGAAGAACTTAAGTTCCCCCATACTGCTCATTTCAAACTTCCCTTGCATAAGTTTAGCAAACTTCTTGCAAAGGTTGTTTTCTGTAGACCCAAATATTATGTCATCTACATAAATCTAGACTAAGATTATCTTACCTTTAGATTCCCTTAGGAATAGAGTTTTGTCTATTTTCCCTCTAGAGAATTTGTTCTCAATAAAGAAAGTAGATAGGGTTTCATACCAAGCCCTTGGGGCTTGCTTTTACCCATACAAAGCTTTCCTAAGTCTATAAACATAATCAGGTTTGAGAGAATCAACAAAACCTGAAGGCTGCTCTACATAGACTTCTTCTTTTAGATTTCCATTCAGGAATGTTGATTTTACATCCATTTGGAATACTTTGAATCCTTGATATGCTGTATAGGCAAGGAACATTCTAATGGCTTCCAGTCTTGCTACTAGGGCAAAGGTTTGATCATAGTAAATACCCTCTTCCTGCATGTATCCTTTTGCAACAAGTCTTACTTTGTTCTTCACAATGATTCCATTCTCATCCAGTTTGTTCATAAAGATCCACTTTGTTCCAATGATATTGTGGTCTCTTGGTTTAGGAACTAACTCCCAGACATTGCATCTTCTGAACTGATTCAGCTTCTCTTGCATGGTATTAATCCAATGCGGGTCTAGGATAACTTCTTCAAATTTCTTTGGCTCCATTTGAGATAGGAAGCTTGAGCATAGCACTGTGTTCAAGTTCCTGCTTCTGGTTTGCACTCTATGTCTTAGATCACTAATTATCTAATTTGCTGGATGATCCATTAAGTGTCTAACAGCTGGAGGTAGACTGTCTATCTAGAGAGTCATGTACTCCCCCTGGATAGTAGCCACCATTTTACACTTCCTGATCTGAAGTTGAATCTTCTGCAATGGAAAGCTTGTCCATTCTCTTATTTATACCTGTTGGACTGCATGAACTACAAGGCAACTCACTGTTGATTAATCTAGTTTCATCAAATACAACATGTACAGATTCTTCTACAACCTGAGTAATCAAATTGTAGACTCTATATGCCTTACTATTGTTGTTATACCCAACAAATATCCCATCTTGGGATTTGACAGCAAACTTAGTTAGATAAGACTTGCCATTGTTAAGGATATAACACTTGCAACCAAAGATCCTAAAATATGATAAATTTGGTTTTCTACCTTTCATTATCTCATAGGGAGTCTTTTTGTGGCACTTGGTGATAGAAGCCCTATTGATCACATGACATGCAATGTTTATTACCTCAGCCCAGAAATACTCTGGGAGAGAAGTGTCACTCAATATAGTTCTACCAGCCTCAATCAATATTCTATTCTTCCTTTCAGCAATATCATTTTGCTGTGGTGTTCTAGGTGAGGAGAATTCTTGGAAAATCCTAAATTCTTCACACAGTCTTGTCATACTTTTAGATTGAAATTCAGTGCCATGGTCACTTCTGATTTTGACCACTGTACTGTCCAGTTCATTCTGAATTTGTTTGACAAAACAATGTAAAACACTTGGGGTTTCTGATTTTTGTCTCAGAAAGAACACCCAGGAATATCTAGAATAGTCATCCACCACCACAAAAGTGTAGACCTTCCTACCTAGACTATGAACTGGCATAGGACCAAAAAGATCCATATATAAGAGCTATGGACACCTCACTGAATCCTTGTTTTCAAGGCTATGAAAGGAGGATTTTGTCTGCTTGCCCTTTTGACAAGCTAAAAATATCCCTTCCTTTATACACTTAACTTGAGGACCATTTCTCACTAACTCTTTGCCAAAGAGTTGGCCAATTGTTTTGTAGTTAAGATGGGCCAGCCTCTTGTGCTATTTGACACAATGAGAGGCTCTCTCATCAGCTACAAGACAAATAGGAGAACCTTTGTTCTCACACACAAAATTGAGACAGTACACATTACTCTTTCTATATCCTGTCAAAATGATCTTTTGATCACTTGACCTTTTGATATGACATCCATTTTTAACAAATGAAATGTCATATCCTAAATCACTCAGCTGACTTATACTTATAAGGTTGTGTTTCAAACCATTCACATAGGCCACTTGAGTGATAGTAATCTGGTTACTAGAAATGTTACCAAATCCTTTGATGATGCCTTTTTCAGAGCCACCAAAGATTACTTTAGGCCTATTTAAGATAGGCAAGTACTCCTTCAGCAATCCCTTTGTTCTAGTCATGTGCCTGGAACATCCACTGTCCAAGTACCATATAGGGGTATGGTGACTTGGACTCACCTACAATAAAGAATTAATTTCCCTTAGAACCCAAGTAAGTCTTGGGTCCTTGGTTCAAGTTAGCTTCATACTTACCAAATCTACCTGCTGCTCTTCTAACAGGCAGACTATTGTTCTTCCTGACCCTAGTGTTGTGCCAGCAATCTATGGCATAATGAGTTGTCTTGCCATAACACCAGCATTCATACTTGTTATATCTATTTTTAAATACCTCAACTATTTTGTATTGTGCTGGTACTGCTGCCGCTACACCCACTGTTTTCTTAAAAACATGGGGTTTATGAATATGGGCTGCCTTATTGATATAAGCACCCTTGTCATTCAGAACTTCAGTCTTACCATGACCTTGAGTATTCTCAAAGTCATACTTATTAGAAGGCTCATGCACCTTTCTAAAAACTGCAGGGACTTTAAAATTCAGTGGCTGGACTGAGGATTTGCCTTTTCTCTTGAATTGGACAGCCCTGGTGTTACCCTTAAAGCCTATTCCAGCCTTACCCTTTTGAGCCACAAACTCATCTATTAAAGGTAAAAATGATTTTGGCTTGGAATAACTAGCCACCAAATCTTTCTCCTTTTGAAGTTTGACTTCCATACTTTTAATTAGATCATTTTTGTATATGATTGTGCCCATCTGAATAACAGTTATAGTTTTCGGTTTGGCAATCTCATTCAATTTTTGATCAAACTCTTTCTCTAAGTCAGATGCAG
The DNA here is from genome assembly GCA_039513925.1 of Platanthera zijinensis. Taxonomy (NCBI): domain Eukaryota; kingdom Viridiplantae; phylum Streptophyta; class Magnoliopsida; order Asparagales; family Orchidaceae; genus Platanthera; species Platanthera zijinensis. The sequence goes on from CM077097.1 coordinate 79,231,119, forward strand.
CCATCTTAAGATCTGCAATATCCTTAGCCTGAGTTTTGGCCAGGTTCTTGCTTTTCTTTAGAGCCTGCAACAAGTCCCCATATTCATCTATTAGCTGATGAATATCTCATTCAGATTCAGACCCATCCACATCACTTGATGCAGATGTAGCTGACTCTATACCAGTGCTACAATCAGAATTTCTAGAAATACATTGTACCTTACTAGGACCAGGCTGATCCTGGCACTTGTCTTCTTTTGATACAGCCATCAGTCCCATGTATTGATGGTCTTCCTTTGCAAAGATAGAGTCCAGCAATTGCATAAACTCTTCTTCTTCATCAGCTGCATAAAGACTAATGTATGCCTCAGCTACAGATTCAGACTCTTAAGTTGATTGGTCTGTCAAGCTTTTCTCCTTCTTAGCAACAAAGGATTTCTCCTTCTTGCTCTATTGTTGATTCTTTATTTTATCAGTAGACTCCTTTCTTTTGTCAGGACACTCAGCAACAACATGTCCAGGCTTATTACAGCAATAGCAAACTAGCTTTGATGTTGTAGATTTGGTAGGCTTTGACCTGCTCCTGTCCTTCCATGATGACTTTCTCTTTTGATAATAGTCATCAACTGGCTGTGATGTTGTGGGCCTAGATTTCCACTACTTATTCTTCAAGAATCTCTGAAACTGTCTTATAAAGGCAGCAAAATCTGTATCTGAATCACTGTTATCTGTACTTTGGTTGTCTGAATTATCTAAAGCAATTTCAGCAACTTCCCTAGAAGGTGATGGAGACATCCTCCTATTCTTTTTAGTGGATTCAACCTTGAAGGCCACAGAATTTTCTCTATGCTCCCTTTTGCATTTCTTTCTTCCTCTTTTCTAGTCATTAGTTGCATTTCATAAGACAGCAACTTTCCAAATAAAGTTGGACGAGAAATATCTGTAAGTTTGGCCACTTCCCTAATAGCACAAATCTTGGTATCCCAATCCTTTGTCAAGGACCTCAGGAATTTGTCATTCAGTTCATATGTACTAAAGACCCTTCCATAAGACATCAGCTCATTAACTATTCTATAGAACTTCTTATAGCACTCAGATATGTTATCTGACTTCCCTTTTCTGAAGCTTTCATTTTCCTGATTTAGCATAGACTTTCTATCTTGTCTAACTTCTTCAGAACCCTCCATATAGACTATCAAAGTGTCCCACATTTCCTTGGAGGTCTTGTAGTGAATCAAATTCTGAAAGGTTGAATCATCTATGACACTTACTATGATATTCTGAGCTCTTTTGTCCATTGTTGCCAGTATAATCTCATCCTTAGTCATCTCAGAAAAATCCTTGGGAGTTCTCTGGTTTGCATCTAGAACAAACACATTCATTGGAATATATGGACTTTCTTTAACTGTAATATAGATCCTTGGATAAGAAGCCTCCATAAACAACCTGACCCTTTCTTTCCATATTCAAAATATCTCCTTCCTGCAGATGGGTAATTTCATAGACCCTAGTTCCTTGTGATTTTCTCCAGAACCCATTTTCTTGATTCTTGATTCTGCATTTGGGATATAACTCAGATTGTTAAGTCCTTCTTTGAGCAACCTCCCTCTGATACCACTTGATAGTTTTAACTTCAAGACAACCTAAACACCTAGAAGGGGGGGGGTGAATAGGTTCTTATCCTTGTTTTAACTTAAGGCAGAATTTAACTCCAATTCTTTAAAATAAATCAGATATCTCTACAGCTAACACAGCACATACAATCACAGAATCTATAATAACACAAATCACAGATTGCACACAGATTTATAGTGGTTCCCCAAGGTTTGGGTACATCCACTTTCCCCCTGTGTCTATCCAGAAATAAGCTAGATTCAACCTAACTTCTTCCTTTTCTTCTCAGATCCACAGATCTTACAGCTCAGAATCCTGAAGGATTTTTACAACTCAGAATGTATCCACACTCCTACAGCTCAGGCTAATAAGCCCTACCTCAGCCTTGCCACAAGGCCTACAACTCAGGCTTACAACCCTACCTCAGCCTTGCCCCAAGGCCTACACCTCAGGCTCAAACAGCCTTACCACTCAGAGATGTAAATCTCCTACACTCAGCCTTTATAACACAGGCTTACAACTCAGATCATTGAAAAGATCCTACAGAATTTGATAAGTAGTTTGATAGAATCTTACCCTTGATGAGAGAGAATGGATAAGAGAATTCTTGATTAGCTTCTTGATGAGACTGATGGCTGAAATCAACCTATTCTTAGCTTTCTTCAAAGCTTCTTGAATCTGAACTTAGTAGGGTTGATCTTCTTTGAAGTTGACTAACTGACAGCTTCCTTCTTGTATTCCAGAAAAGTATTTGGATCTTCTTAGTAGATTAGTTCAGGATCTACTACTTAAGAGACTTGTGATTGTCTCCTACTTGACCTCAAAACAGCTGGAGCTCTCTCTCCCCAAACTATCTGAAGGTTCTTCTGAATTCTGGATTGAATTCTCCTTAGACAAAATCTGAGTGGATGAACACTTCAGAATGTCTTCTTAGATCTTCTCACGAAGATCTTCTTCTGTGACTTGCACTTTCTTGATCAGAGATCAATCTTACAATAGTTGTGTTAGTTGTGTGTCAATACATCATTTACTTCTTCTGAATCCATCAATATATATAGACTTCATCCATGGTAACCGACTGATCCAGTTTCTAACTAACTTCTAACAAGTCTGACAGCTTCAGTAAACCTGTTGTAACTCACAGCTGTCAAATCCTCAAACAGTTCTTGAGCTTTTGTCTCTGTCAGCAAAGCGTCGAGACTGACTGTCATAAAGTGTCGAGACAATCTGTAAATATGTGTCGACACAAGTGACTTAAGTGTCGACATAGACTTTGGTGATGTCGACATAGCTGCCTTGATGTCGACACAGCTTCTTGATACTGCATCTTAAGAATGTGTCGACACTGATTATTTGTGTCGACACAATCACTTTTTCACTTTTCAGCACTTGACATTGTTGAAACTCTACTGAGTGTCGACACAAGTCCTGTATATCGACACAGTTGTTGTAGACTAAGAATTCTGTGTGTCGACACTGCCTTTAGGTGTCGACACAGTTGATGTCGACTCTACTTCTGTGTGTCGACACTACCTCCCGATGTCGACACATTTGATGTCGACTATAATCTTCTGTGTGTCGACACAGTTTCTTCTGGTGTCGACACAGCTTCCTCAAGTGTCGACACAGCTTCCCAAAGTATCAACACATGGACTTAGAAACTTCCGGTCGGGACGTTCTAAATGATAATGATTATCGTGAGGCAATGGTCAAAAATTTACACTGATAAGTTGATGCGAAACTTCCGGTCGGGACATTCTAAATGAGGCGTTTGGTGGGAGACAACCCATCGATTAGATATATATAAATATATATATATAACTATATAAAGCAGTTATTTTGTTTTTGCTACGAAATTCTCATTTTGGAAGGAGTATGTCCATATCCCTTACTTGAGCTAGCTTAAGAGTCTCTAAGAGGAAGTTTGGCAGTGTAGGATGAACAAAATTTGGAAAGGATTGGTTGAGACATGGTGAAAAGATCAGAATTAAATTTTTTGAAATTTGTTGCAACAACCCCGTTACATCCGTAATGGGATTAAGCTTGCTACCAGTTCCTTCTAGCGTCGCGAAACTGGCGGTTCACTGCTGGTTAAACTTAACTGGCACACGCGCGGTTCAATTCCTTACTGCTTGTTACTACAACTCCATTACATATATAATGGGAATTGTTTTTTTGATTGCGCCTTCTTGCGTCGCGCGAATGGCGGTTCGGTGCCGGTTCAATTAAACTTGCGCGACGGTTTCTCCTAAGACTGGCAGTTCAGCTTTATTACTCTTTAATCCCTTTTAATCCTAACCTAAGCCAAGTTTAATAAAATAATTAAAATTTCTCTCCATATAAGAAATTTTATTTTTCCCCTTCTCCTTATTTCGCGATTCATCGGCTAGGGTTAGAAATATGGCACGACGAAGGAGAGACGATCGGCGGCGGCGCTTGCGCGAGGCATTGGGAGCGATGAACGACGATCGGAGGCGACTGTGTCGACACCGTCGCAGGCTTCTCCAACTACGTCTTGCAGATATGGAAGCAGAAAGCGCGACGGAGGAGATCTCGATCGGCGGCGGTTCTTGCGCGAGGCGTTGGGAGTGGCAAACAGCGATCGGCGGCGACTGGTGTTTGATAGAGACAGAAACGTAGGGCGGCGCCTGCGCGATTCTTCTACCCCGAGAGCAGTTGAGGCCTAGGGTTTCTTTGCTCACAGATTTGGGAGGATTCCTGAGGTATGAACATCCACCTCCTCCTCTTACGCATACAATTGTGTAAGGCTTGGTAGAAAAATTTATTTCTATATTTTGCTTGTGTCTGTTGTTTTGTATATGCTTAGGTAGAATTATGTCATCTAAGAGGGGAGATAAGATGAGGAAAGGAAAGGCAATTGCTAGAAATGCAGAAAAATTTGTTGTAGAGGGTGTGCGGAAGCGCTTTGAGCAGGTGAAGTCCATTCCTTTCATAGAGGAGAGGGGATTCATGATGGAAAAATGAATGTGGAGTCTTGCATACACTGAACAGATTATGGCGCTCCATTGGGAGTCATTTTGACACCCACGTATTGAGATTCTTCCAACTTTGGTGTGTGAATTTTACGCAAACGCCCGGGACGTTGAATATGAGACGGTGTTAGTTCGGGGAAGGGAAGTTAATTTTTTTGCGGCACGAATTAGTGATATGTTTAATCTGGACGATCAAGAGTATGATGATTACACAGAGATTTTGAACAAAGTCACTCTTGATGAAATGTTGAAAGTTGTGTGTGCCACGCAAAACCCGAATGGGTGAGTATGAAGCAAATAATTATGAAAACATCATGCTTAACTAGACAAGCTAAAGTGTGGCTCTTATTTGTTAATGCCGGCGTAATGCCTACCAAACACCCTAATAGTGTGACATTGGATAAGTTAGCATTGATCAATGGAATCATCACAGAGATGCAATTTAATGTTGTAAAAATCATAACTTTGCAGCTGCGATAGAAGATTCGAGAGGAGAAGCCTCGATAGTTATGTTTTCCGTCACTAATCACTGTGCTTTGTAGGGATGCGGGGGTGCCTAAGGAGGCAAATGACATGGTTACACCAGTCAAGCGACACATCAACAAAACGGTCATCGAAGTAAATATCAAGGTCGGTACAGGGAAAGATAGGAAGGGCAAGGAGCTGCTCAGACTTCGCAGACACAAGCAAAGAACCCTATACGTATTAATATTACAGCGGCCGATCATAGCACAACCCCGATGTTTTGATAGAACATATTGAGTACATCAAAGCTTATCAGCGCTGTCAATAGTTGTATGCAAAAGAGTAGTTTGAGGATCTTCGTGCAAACATGCGGAAGGTCATGGAAAATGCGAAGATTCCTATATCGGAGCCGAATTTTAGTATGTTAGACCAATTTGACGATGCTGGATACCTTCTGACATCAAACCGAACAAGAGTTGATCCAGCGAAGGTTGCAAAAGCTGAAGAGGATGAAGCTGATGAGGAGGATGCAGATGATGATGGGGACGAAGATGAGTTAGATGATGAGGAAGCAGAGCCTGATGATGAGGCAGAGGCCGAGAGATCTCCCTAGTGGCTGACTATTATTTTGAGCATGTTCATTATTCCTCTACTTCGCACTATTAGAATGTTTGATACATTATGTTTTATTTTGGCCTATGTTATTCGCTGACCTATAGTCTATTTTGCTATATATAATCTTTGGTTAGCTTTCAGCTTTGGAATGCTTTGAAAACTCTATTCTCTAGAATGATATATATTTCTTAATGATCATTACTTGTAATGTTGTTGGTGTTGTAAGTTGAGATACAATTGTGATATATATTTCTCAGGAAAATGAAATCACTCGTATTGTTCAAAGGATTTATTTGTGTTCTTTTATTGAACTTTTTGCGATTACGTCCCCTCTTATCGAGGCATATGAATGTTCTAAATTTTTATATATATTTAGGATAAACAACATGCAGATTAATTAATTGAATATAAGTACTAAAGGATACTCAATCAATAAAGCAAGTTGGACAACAATCCAAACATCTAAAGTCATGGGAGTTCTTTATATTCAGTTATTTATGTCTTTATGTGTTTCATCATTATTATCCTGTGTTATATCTCAATTACACTGCTAGTAGTTTTGCTAGGATTTAGCAAAGATTTACGTGTGGGGGTGGTTGGTGGTTGATCCTATACTAATTGGGTGATTAATAATTTGACCAAGCATGAGTTTAGTGATCAAAATTCTTACTTTAATTACTGGTACGACTAGACAATCTTAAGAGTTCGGATTTTGAATTTGAAGTTATTAAGATTTTTTTTGGATAAAGCACACTTAAGCAATAATTTTTACTCCCCTGCGATCTTTTGATATTGATTTCTAAAAAATAATAGGGAAGCGGTGAGCAAGAACTGAGTTAATGATGTAAGCCAAGACAAGAGATTATGTAGCTAAACTATTTGGATCATTCTTGAGATTCTTTGAGCTTATACCTTACCATTTTTCTATACATTATTCTATGATTAAATTTCTTAGATTTCCACTAATTGTATCTTATTACACTAGTCAATTATGGGTGTTCCAATGCAGTATAAAAAAAGAGATAAGTGGTTAAATGTCATAGTGATTTGCGGCCTAAGTATGTAGGTGCCTACTTTCAATGATCCCAACTGTGACCATATAAATATTAAAAAAAATATACAAGTTGTCATAGTGATGTGGCCTAGGTAGGCGAATACATACTTGGAATGATCCAAACTATGAGCATAATAATTATATAGTTAATGCTAAAGAATTGAGCCCCATGACATGGTGAATGATTAAGACTATTGACTAGGGAATTTACACTCCACTATCAAAGCCTACTTATAAATTGTTAACCAAGCCCAAGCCAAACCAATGTTCTTGTGAACTACTAACTCTTGTCGAGGTTAAATCAAAAACTTAGCATATTCACATCCTTTCCAATTAATGTGGAGGCTCAATGAAAGAAATTGCGTGGGAGTAAATAATTTTGAAGAAAACACACGCTATACCAGAATTCTTAATTGCACTTTATCTTCTATCAAACTAATGGATTTGTCATAGTTGAACTTTTAATGATTGATAAGTCTACTAGTTAAGTAATGCGGAATCTTTGAGTATGATTGGACTGAGTTGAGATTAGAAAAAAATAATTAAACTTTCATTTTAATAGTTATATATCCAGTCACCCAATTCAATCTTTTGAATTGTCTTTGCTTAGGACTAGCAAGACTCAAGTATGGGGGTGTGATAACTTCTTAAATGAAGTTATCTATGTCCATTTTATTTGGCAAAAATAGTGAAAAAATATTTTATTGAGTATATAAAAAAATTATAAAATTTATATTTATCCTTTGCTATATTAATTTGACCATTTTTCAATATTTTCTTGTCAGAATCATTGAACAAATTCAATCCGAAGATGTAATGCTGAGCAATTTTTCTGGCCTAGGAAAGTTGTTATAACAACTTATTTTAGTTGTTATAACAACTCGCGAAATTTTAAATTTCGAATTTTTGAAAAAACTACAGTAGTTACAAAATGAAAGGAGACATCCCTTCATATAGATGCACGAAATTAATGGATGAAATTGGATGGAAAGGGGGGAGTAATTCATTCTTGGAGAAGAGAAAGAAAAAGTGATTGCTTGAAGAAGAAGAACTAGGGCAAAACTGGATCTTGGAAAAGGGTTGTTTGTACGCGAATTGGAGAGCATTTTCCTGCATTATTTTGCATTCTTATCATCATGTGCTGTAAGATCTTTCCTATTTTTGTGTTGTTCTTCCATTCCATTATGAACTAATTTCAAAAGACTTGTGTGTTGTAAGTACTTAGACTCATTATGATGATTTGATTTTTATTTATCTTTCATGTTGGTTGATAATCTATCTTTATTGGGAGTATGTATTTTATCTGTGGAATTTTTGAGTAAGTGTTCTTCTCCTAGTTAGTGTGGCGAGATTCGAGAGAGGAGTCATGTTATTCTAAGGTTGAATCATCATTGTACGCGGCGAGATTTGAGATAGGAGTCGCGTGATTCTTTAGTCAAAATTCCATCTTTCTACTGTGTTGCGAGACTCGAGAGAGCAGCGGCGTAAGTGTAACATAAGTCTTGATATAACTCTGAGAAAGAAAGAGAGTTCAACTAAAGTTAGCAACATTGATTTTAGCACTTCATGTTATTTTAAATTCGCTTAAGTTAGAGATGACTAGGGGAAGTAGGGTAAGAGGATCTCAGAGATCGAGAGATAATGTTATCCATCTTAAACATCATTGTAGGATAGTAATTATCCAATCATTAGAGATTACTTAAAAATATACATCATAATAGTCTAAGGGAAACAACATGAAAAACTAATTCTCTAATTCAAGGAAAAAAGCATTCTAAATAAGAACTAAGTAGTTATTATTATCTCTAGTTTCGCTTAACTAAATCAAACTAATTATCTCACTTTAATTTAAGGAAAAGGTTAAGATAGTAGTTGCGAGCGCTAAATCATTCACTTCCTCGAGTGAACGATCACTTCTCACTTTATATTACTTGAACCAGCACGTAAACTTCCGTTATTTTATATTTACGTTACGACATACTAGTGATACTCGACGAATTTGTCGAGATTACTCGACGAATTTTCCTTGAGCACAAAAATTACTTAACGCTCTCAACACCACGCCTAAACCACTCAACGCTAAGTCCTATACTCGACGAACTCGACGCCTAACTAGGCTTACTTGACGAATTCGTCGAGAATACTCGATGGATTTAACTTCACTAAGCTTTGCGCCATTCAACACTCAACGAACGCAATGCCTTGATGCTCGACGAACGGACACTCGACGAATTGACTAACGATACTTGCCGAAAGTGACTTATCCTAAATTCGGTGATACTCGCCGAATTTCTACCCGATACCCGCGTAATTCTACTTAGGCTACATACTGTTACTCTGTGAAAATCCTTACCTAAAATCCAACAATACTCGATGAATTACGATATGATATACACCGAATTTTACTTATCTCATGTTTTCCTATTTTCTATGGTTTGGCCAAAAATCTAGATCTAACCTAGAGGGATATTTTCTTGTTTCCTACTCTACTCCTAACCTCTAAGGGAGTAAAGCAAAGGAGGGAGATCAAATAAAAACGACCAAGCAAGGGAGAAAGATCCACTTGCCTCAAAACTCTGGAGAAATGCCTCCGTGAAAGTGAGGTGTTAGATCTGGAATACTCTAGAGGGGGGGGGGGGAATAGAGTATCTTTGAAAACTATTTAATCTTTTGCAAAAAGTAAAGTTTGTAGAATTAATTAAATAAAAGCAAAGCAATCCTAATTAGCACAGCCACAACAAGAATAAAAAGAAAAGGGCAACTAGACAACACAAGAACTTATAGTGGTTCCCCAACCTGGGTACATCCACTCTTCTACCACCCTGGTAGGAATCCACTCAGATTTTGACCAGGTGCTTGACACCAATGAGCTTTTGATCAGGTTCTAAAAAACCAAACCTCAAGGCTTTTGGTTAGGTGACTTGCAACCAGGAATCACTTTTGAAGGGAGTAGAGAACCCTGTATACAGTGAGGGGATAAGAGAGTGATTATGTCTTCTCTTTCTCAACAACTGAGAAGACTCTGTGGATTTGATGGTAGCAAGAGCTCCCCCTGAGATAGTGATAGATTCAGGAGGTTTGAACTTTGCTTCAGGGTGATAGACGTTCAGGCTTTTAGCTTGAACCAGAAGAACTTCAGGAACTTCTTTGACTGATATAGTGGTTGTTGTCCTTTAAATGTTCCTGATAAAAATGACAGAAGAAGAAGACTCTTGATTTGGATAGTTGTTCTTCTTCTTCAGAAGGCTGTTCTTCTTCTTGTCAAACAGTTCTTTCTTTCTAGCATTTTTTGTTCAGAGAAAATGAGAGCAGGAAAGATTTCTTTTGTGAGAAGATGGTGCCCTTCTCTTTTTGTTCGATTCACCCATATTTCTCTGTCTCTCCTTTGTCAATGAAAAGGAAGGAAAAATCTCTTTTATATTTTCCATAAAAAATTCTTTTTGAATTTCGAAATCCTTGCTGCATTTAATGCCGACGGCCTGAGAATATTTTCCATTGATTGATTTCCCCAACTGTCCCTATGAAAAATGGTAGGCAATAATCCTGAAGAAGACTATAATTAATACTCCATCTAACGGTAATATTCAGAGAATATAGTAGCATTAATTACTCAGGAAATATTGCATTGTAATAGAGACAGAAGGATGAAAATTAACCAAGTCTGAATTCGTCGACCTGAGAACTGCGTTCGTCGATCTGAGACCTAAGATCATCGACCTGACTTTGATTCTAGACTTGAATAATTGAGATGTTCTTTGGCGTTGAGTGTTCCAGAATTTGTCGACCTGAAATCTGTGAGCTGAGTTCGTCGAGCTGAGATCCTAGATCGTCGACCTGAATTTTATTCTTGACTTGAGATGTTCTTTGGCATTGAGTGTTCCAAAATTAGTCGACCTGAAATCTATGAACTGAGTTCGTCGAGCTGAGATCCTAGATCGTCGACCTGAATTTGATTCTGGACCTAGAATAATTGAGATGTTCTCTGGCGTTGAGTGTTCCAGAATTAGTCGACCTGAGAACTGAGTTCATCGAGCTCAGCTCAGAGAATTTTCTCTCAGTTAGTTGAGCTAAGCACGACTTTTGTCGACCTGAGTTCGACGAACGTAGAACTCATTTTATTGAGTCTTTCAAATCTCTAAGTCTTGATTCTCTGGCAGTCTGTTGATGGTTGGTCCAAGTGATGTTGACTCTAAGGACTTGACCTAGACTCTAGGACTTAACTATGACCCTGGCTATACATGTTGGGTCATATCATCCTAACTTAGTGAACCTAGCCCAAATTCAACTAGGGATCCAACAATCTCCCCCTATTTAGGAGAGGTCACTAATTACATACTCAACCAAATTGAAATAACAATGCAAGAAGACATATATCTTGCAGGAAAAATAATGCATGCAACAGATATATTTATTCATAGTAAGTTTTGTATCATAAAAACACAGTTTTCCAAAATTGATACCATAATCACATCAGTTCAGGTTTTTTACTTCTTCTGCCTCTTTTCCCTTGGCTTTTCTTCTTTGCTTTTATTCCCAGGCTGAGTGAAAATGATTTTCCTGTTAGGATTGGCAGCTTCTTTCTTTGATATGTATAGATCTGCTGCTCTAATCACAGTCTGGGTTGAAGTTCTGGGTACAGTGGCCTCTGGATGTAATGTCATGTATTCTGCTGGATTAAACACTTTCTTGCTGACTTGAAGCTTATCCAGTTCTTTTTCTCTATATGATGACATAGTTGTAAACTTTGATGGATCTTCACCTACTTCCACAAGCTTCTTTATCTGAGATAGACCAATCATCTCCTGGAGCCTTGCCATCCTGAAATTGGGATCAACATCCTGGCTGACAGATGACTGATCATCTTATGGAGGTAGCAGGATAACGGGCTTGAATTGTATGGACTATGCTTGGAAATTTGTCACTTTTTGGCTTTCATCACTTTGAGTGTATAGGGACTTTGGAGGAGGTGCCTCCTTATATTTTCTTTTGGACTTGTGAGATTCTGAGTGCCTTCTGTATTGGGGTTGTGGAGCTTGCTGTTTGGGAGGTGAGAATTCTGGTTTCTGATAAATTACTTCCTTTATTTCCACTTTAGAACTGATATTCCTTTGCTGGCTGCCTCCTTGGGAATGATGTGTGGGTGGTCTTCCTTGCCTTTGATAGGTTTTTGTGAAAGATGTAGGCTTGGAGGAAACATCTGAAGTTTGAGGAGTAGTTCCCGAGGCACCTGGAGTAGGAGGAGGAGGAGGATCTCTTTGAAAGTTCTGTGGAGGAGGAGAATATCTTCTGCTTTTCTTCCTTGCCTTCTATTCATTTTTGGATAGCCTCATCCATGTTGGCATACCATTATATGGAGTTATATTCTGCAGGATGTAGTAGGGTGTGTCATTTGCTGGATTGGGTTTTGGGGTAGGAGGTGGAGGAGCTTTTCTTGTCTTAGAAACCTTCTTCCTCTTTGGATCCTCATCTGAATCATCATCATCATAATCATCATCATCTTATTATTGCGTATTGTCATACATTACATAAATTTGGATTATTGTATCCTTGGAAATTTCTTTACTGACATGAGCGGGGACAACTTCAGCCTGAACTACTTCAGTTTCCATGGCAACGTCTTGAGCTATAATGTCATCCAGATTGGGGAGAGGGCTATCATCCATGATATAAGATGGCCTAGGAGGGCTAGATCTCTGATCATCAGACTTATTTTCTGGAGGAGCTGTCAAACATTTCTTTATAGTGACTAACACCTCTGAGATGGCAGGAGAGGTATAACACACTATTGCTTTAGATGATGGGATAGGGAGGGAAAGACAGAAATAAATGTATGACCCAAATATTCTTAGCAAAGCTGCTAGATTCACTTTGGATTTAATGAAGTAAGCCCTTCCAGGTAGAATCTCTGGCAGAGTGATCTCTTGAGTATTTGACACTATAATATCTGTACAATAAGAAATGCCATTTATATCTGCTACTAAGGCTGTTACTTCTGCATCATCTGTGTCCATATCAAATTCAAGAAAATTTATGACATATGTTTCCATATCAGCACCTGTTCCTGCTTCTGATACTTCTGTTGTTGCTGCTGGAACATCTGTTGTTGTTGTTGCTGTTATTGGTTCTGCTGGTGTAACTGCTTCTTCTGCTTCAACTGCTGCTGCTTCTTTATCAAGTATCTCCCCCTGCCTAGGTTCAGTAATAACTGAAGCCAGGCCCCTTTCTGAAGAGGGAGCAGTAGTGCGAGTAGAAACTTGGGCAGAGAGGGTGGAAATGGATACAGCAAGAGGGGAAATTGCCTCTGCTATGATGTTCTGGAGGAGTGGTTTGAGGAGTTCAAGGAGTGGTTGTAGGATAGAGGGATCTAAGATTGTAGAGGCAGAGGTTGTGGCAGGAGGTGGTTGAATGGGAATAGTGGTAGTGATAGTGATAGCTGGTGGAGAGAGAGGTGGAGCATCTGGCATATGAATGTCTTGTGAAGGTTCATTTGGAGGGGAAGGAGTATGTGAGGGGGAAGATAATAGATTGAAAGTGGGGAGGGATGACAAGTGGGATAGTGGAATGTTATCCATGTAAGATGGAAGAGGAGATTGAGGTGGTGTTGGCAGTGATGTATCAAGTTGGGGGAAGAATGAGAGGAAGGAATATTAGTTGGAGATTGAGGAATTGGGGATGATGGAGGTGTGGGAATAGAGACTGTAACATGAGTGGAAGCTGGGGTGTGTTGAGTTGCTGACAGAGATGAAGTTTGGAGAACTGGTGACTAAGGAGTGGCTGGAGTAATGTTGGATGGAATAATGTTGGATGGAATCTCTTCAGAAGGGTGGGAAGTGGCTGGAACAGCACTTGTACTTTCAAAAGCTTGGGTGACAGTGGATGAAGCCTTAGAGGGCTTTGTGATTGTCCTCTCCCACCTGCCAAATAAGGCACATGTGAGTCTTTTGCTGGCATTGAAGATTGTGGTCTGGGAGACCAGTGATTCAGCAGCCTTTTCTGTCAAGAAGATCCCCAGGATCCTTCCAAAGTTAACTTCCTTTTTACTGTTTTTTTTTCTTGATAAGATCAAATATGATCTGTACGCAGTTCACCTGCTTCTTGTTCACCACTGCACACATAACCAGAAATTGATGCTTGGTTATATAATCGTGCGCAGTGTGCTTGCCCAGCAAGACTTTCCCAGCAATATCTACGAGAAACTTGAACTCAGCACATATGTGTTTCTTCAGTAGTTTGTTTGGGTTGTCTCCAGAGTAACCCATCAGACTCAACATCATATCATATTCCTCATTATCGATTTCTAATTCTTCTTCTCCATTATTTAATCCAAAGATTTTAGTTAATACGGCGGGAGTGAGAGAGACGGCAGTACCTGATATTGATCCGGTCATTGTGTTGTCCTCGGCTGTAGACGCAGTATAGACCCATTCTCTGATTTCTGTGCTAGGTAATTTAATTATGATGGTCATCAGTTTCTTCAGTTGCTGATCTTCCAGTAGTTGTAGAATGTGGAGGAAGATTGGATCGGAGTGCTAGAAGGAATCGAAATCTATGTCGAATCCGGTATCAAAATTCATTACCGCAAGTGTTCCTGTCGGAATCTCCATGAGTGCACCTACTAGAGAGAAAATGAAGATCATGTGCAAAAGGAATGGAAAGCGCGGGACGGAGGTCGAAGAAAACCTAAATATAAAAGTTTCCGGAATATGAAACGACAGACTCTGTTTCACGAGAAATAAAAAATATCTTCGATCTGAGGTCGACGAAATAATTTGGAGTTAAACAAGTCGTCAAGCTCAGTCTGAAGGTTTGATGACATTTCGTCGAGCTCAGGTTGACGAAAGTTTTCTGAAGTAGATTCATCGATCTCAGGTCGATGAAAATCTCTTCACCCACAGAGAGTTCATCGATCTCAGGTCGACGAAAATCTCAAGAACCTTTCGTAGTTCGTCGACCTCCGGTCGACGAACTTTGAAAAATTCGTCCAATGTACAAAGAAACTAAACTAAGTCTTCTCCATTGATCATGCCAAGCTGATTTATAAAGAACAAGTGATTTCTTTCATCCAGGGGTTTGGTGAAAATATCAGCTCTTTGTAAATAAGTGTAGATATAGACAAGTTTAATTTTGTTTTTGTCTATACACTCTCTAATGAAATGATGCCTGTTTTCTATATGTTTAGTCCTACTGTGATGGACTGGATTTTGTGCTATAGCTATAGCACTTGTATTATCACATAAAAGGGTTGAATTACTTAAGTTGAAGCCATAGTCTAGAATTTTGGATCCATAGCATCTGGGAACAGCAACTGCCAGCTACAATATATTCTGCTTCAACAGTTGATGTAGACACAGATGATTGCTTTTTACAAAACCAGGACACTAATCTCATACCAAAGAACTGGCAGGTTCCTGAGGTACTCTTTTTGTCCACCCTGCATCCAGCAAAGTCAGCATCTGAGTATCCAGTTAACTCAAACTCTGACTTAGTAGGATACCAGAGTCCTAGACTAGAACAAATCTTTATATATCTCAAAATAATTTTTAGAAAAATTAGGTGAGATTCTTTAGGGTTCACCTGAAACCTAGCACAAAGACATGTGTTAAACATGATATCAGGTCTGCTAGCTGTAAGATATAATAGGGACCCAATAATGCCCCTATATAATTTCTGATCCACAGGTTTTCCAGGTGCATCAGAGTCTATTAAAGCATTGGTAGCCATAGGTGTTTTCTTTGCTGAGGCATCAGCCATCCCAAACTTTTTGATAAGCTCTTTAGCATATTTAACTTGGGAGATGAAGATGCCATCAGACAGCTGCTTCACTTGGAGACCAAGGAAGTAGGTGAGCTCACCCATACTACTCATTTCAAATTTTGAATGCATGAGGTCAGAGAACCTCTTGCATAATTTGAATTAGTAGACCCAAATATGATCTCATCAACATAAATTTGTACTAACAGAGTTTGGTCCTTATGATGTCCAGTGAAAAATATTTTATCTACTATACCTCTAGTGAACTTATGCTCTATCAAAAATCTAGCTAGGGTTTCATACCAAGCTCTTGGAGCTTGCTTTAAACCATAAAGAGCTTTATGCAATTTAAATACATGAGAGGGATAAGTGGGAGAAACAAAACCTTGAGGTTGTTAAACATAGACTTCTTCTTTGAGTTCACCATTTAGAAAAGCACTCTTTACATCCATCTGATATACTTTAAACTTCTTGTAGGCAGCATAGGAAAGAAAGTTTCTGATTGCCTCTAACCTTGCAACTGGTGCAAATGTTTGGTCATAATCTATCCCTTCTTCTTGCCTATAACCTTGAGCAACAAGCCTATCCTTGTTTCTCACAATCACACCTTGGGCATCTAGTTTGTTTCTATATACCCATTTTGTTCCAATGACTAGATGATCTTGTGGTCTTGGAACCAAATTCTAAACTCTACATCTCTCAAATTGGTTTAATTCCTCTTGAATTACAATGATCCAGTGGGGATCTTGCTCAGCATCATGTATGGATAGAGGCTCAACCTGAGAGAGAAAACAAGCATACATCAAATCTTGGTTGAGTTGATGCCTTGTCTATACACCTACTGAGATGTCTCCAATCACATGGGATCTGGGGTGATCCCTTAGTGTGACCAGGTCAGTGGGTGGAGTTGGTTTTACAGCAGCATTTGGAACTAATTCCACTTGTGGAATTGTGTGTGCTATTTAGGGATTTTCAATTCCTTCAGTGCTTTCTTCTTCACTTTCTTCATTAACTTATGAAGAAGGATGTGTTGGAACCTCTGGAGTGAGGCTTAGTCCATCAAAATTCTTACACAAGTGAGGTACCTGCAAAGGACTATTGGTAGAAATCTCTTTCTCCTTGCAAGACATGTTAGTTTCATCAAAGGTAACATGAACAGATTCTTCAATTTTTAATGATGATTTATTGAATACCCTATAAGCTTTGCTTACTTGGGAATATCCTAGAAAGATTCTCTCTTTAGCCTTAGCTTCAAACTTTTTAATGTATCTCTTGTTGTTGTTATGTACATAGCATATACATCCAAATACTTTAAAATAGGAGATTTTAGGTTTCTTCCCTTTAAGTAATTCATAGGGAGTCATATTCTTTAGTTTGTGTATAAGGATCTTGTTCAGGACATGATTTGTTGTGCTTACAGCATCTATACAGAAGCTTAGAGGCATGTAAGCATCTGCAAGTAATGTACCTGCAGCTTCTATTAGGGTCCTATTTTTCCTTTCAGGTACCCCATTTTGTTGGGGAGTTCTTAGGAGCTGAGAAGCAGTGCCTGATACCTTCCTTCTCATAGAACTCATGCATAAGAAGAGACTCAAACTCTATACCATGATCACTTCTGATCAATGCAACATGAGTAGAGTACTCAATATGTATGGTCCTGAGAAAATTTGTAAGAACTTTGAAAATATCTGACTTAGATCTCAGAAAGAACACCCAAGTGAACCTTGAGAAGTCATCTACAATAACTAAAGTGTAGGATTTCCCTCCTAGGCTTTGTACAGCAATGGGTCCAAAGAGATCCATGTGTATCAAGTACAAGATTCTAGGTGAATCACTTTTATTAACTGATTTAAAACTAGATTTAGTTTGCTTGTCTAGTTGACAAGCCCCACAGAGACCTTCCTTCTTGTCGGGACCAGAAGGTAAGCCTCTAACAAGGTTGTATTTAGATAGCCTAACAATATTTTTTAGGTTAACATGTCCTAATCTTTTATGCCACAAGTCATTTTGACTACTAACTATTTTGAGCAAACATATGTCCGATGTAACCGAATGAAAATTTACTAAGTATATGTTTCCTTGTCTATTGCCAATTTAAATAGGGTTTTCTCTAGATGATATAATACAGGAGTTAGAGTTAAAAGTTACCTGATAACCTTCATCACAAAGTTGACTTATTGAGATGAGATTATGCTTCAGTCCACTTACATAGGCAACCTTTTTGAAAGTCACTGCTCCAATCTTGACTATACCATAGCCTTTGGTTTGGCCACAGTTTGAATCACCAAAGATAACCTTTAGTCCCAGCTTGGGTTTATAGTCACTTAGGTTGTCCTTGTTGCTTGTCATATGCTTGGAGCATCCACTGTCCAGATACCATTGTTGATTAATTGCGGGACAGTTCTTTACCTGCAAGGATAAAAGTTAGTTGTTCTTGACCCAGGTAACCTTGGGCCCTTGTTGTTTGACAAAAGTATAACTTGAAATAAAGGAACATTCAGGCTGGTCATTATATCCTAGGGGATGATACCTTCTCGGGGTATAATCCACTGACTAAAAAGATTAAAATTCTTATTAGCTTTTATGTTTCTTTGATTATGAACTGGGTTCGACGAATTCAAGTTAGTTCGTCGATCTGAGTTCGACGATTTGGGTTGAGTTCTTTGATATCTTCTCGAAGAATAAAAGTATCCATTCTCAGAGCCCCTGAAACGTCGATCTCCAGTCGATGACCCAAACTGGTTTCATCGATCGTAGTTCGATGAATAATTTTGACTATTATTTGCATTCAGAGTTCGTCGTTCTGAGGTCGACGAACCATGCCCATTTCGTCATTCTAAGCTCGACGAAAATTGCTGAACATAGTTATTTCTATGATTTCTCTTTCTCTCCTTGTTAAGGTTAGTTTTTTTATGATCTAGTTGCTTAAGAATTTCATTAACCTTGTTAACTTGTTCAGTATTTTTCTTGCCTTTATCAGATATGATGTTTACTAGTTTTGACAGATGATTCTTCTGAATTAGAATTGGTTCACTTGAGGAAGCACCTAATCCTAGCTTGCTATTGTTTATTCTTGCATTGACAGTGCTAGTTATGTCTAACAATTTTAAGCATCTTCCTTTCGGTGTTTCTTCTAGTTCTTTAGCCTTACTCAATTCAGATTTTAGAAAAGTTATCTCATGATTAGCAGACTCTAGTTCTTCAGACAATCTAACATTTTCAGCAATGATGTTATCTTGCTCTAACAACTTTTCCCTGAGGAGTTTGTTTTCCTTCTCAGATCATATTAGGTCTAGACACAAGCTTTTGAATTCTACTTTAAATTCTTCTGATTGAAAATCATAGGAAGCAATTACCTGATCCTCCTCAGAGAGGAATTCTTCATCATATGATCCTTCTGAATTAGATCTGCTGCTTCCAGCTTCTATAGCCATGAGGCAAACTTCCTTTGCCTTTGCCTCCTCTTCTTCTTCACTGGAGCTGTAAGATGTGGATTCATCTTCAGTTTCACTGCAGGATTCAACAACAAAGCCTTTATCCTTCTTATATTTGCTGGAAGAAGGCCTGTTGTTATGTTGTCTTCTTATGTCCTTCTGTCTTCTCTTCTCCTTCTTTTGATTCTCTGGGCACTCAGAGATGAAGTGCTCAGGTTTCCTGCAGCCAAAGCAAACCACTTCCTTAGTGGGAGTTTAATCATACCTTGGCTTGTCATCCTGCTTGGATGACTTTTTCCTGAAGTCTTTCCTTGCCATCTTGTAGAATCTTTTGGCAAATAGACTCATCAGCTCCAAATTAACTATTGGAGTCTCTGTCTCTTCAGCAGCCTTGAATGCAATACTATGCTCCTTCCTGACTGGTGGAGGTGTTCTTTGCTCAGCTGCTTCTCTAGTCTTGATGAGTTGTTCATATGACTTTAGCTTTCCCAAAAGAGATTCAGTGGAAATCTCATTTAGGCTTCTAGCCTCCTTGATGGGCAAGATCCTTGAATCCCATGAGCTTGGGAAGCACATAAGGATCTTGTCATTCACCTCTGTGAGGGTGATATCCTTGTCTAAGGTTTTCAACTCATTTATGATTGAGCTCAACCTGTTGTACATGTCTGCCACTGACTCAGCTTCCTCCTTCTTGAAATTCTCATATTGGGATATGAGATTGGATCTCCTGTCCTTCCTTTAATCTGCAGAACCAGTCACCATTTGGTTTAGGGAATCCTAGATTGCTTTGGCTGAGGTGCATTCAACCACCTTTTGGAAGATGTCATCAGACATTGTTTGGGCCAAAATATTCATGGCCTTGGCATCAGCAATTTTTGCCTTCTTCTGGGCCTCAATCCACTCAGGTGATGGGACTACATGTGTGCTGGAGGAATGCTGCATTTGTAAGTACTACAGGGGGACCTATCAAAATAGAATTATAGATATCTTCATCAATGGAGTTCATATATAATTTTATTCTTGCCTTCTAGAGGGCAAACTTATTTAGGTTGCATACTGGAGGTCTGGTGCTTGCAAAATTTTTGTTTTGTGCCATGCTGTGTGAGTATAAATCTAATGAAAATAGAATGATAGATCTAACTCAGGATCTTTGGTTCAAGGGATAGCTTGTACAACCAAAAGAATCTCCTCTGATACCAATTGAAAGTGAGGTGTTAGATCTGGAATACTCTAGAGGGGGGGGGGGATGAATAGAGTATCTTTGAAAACTATTTAATCTTTTGCAGAAAGTAAAGTTTGCATAATTAATTAAACAAAAGCAAAGCACTCCTAACTAGCACAACCACAGCAAGAACAAAAAGAAAGGGCAACCAGACAACACAAGAACTTATAGTGGTTCCCCAACCTGGGTACATCCACTCCTCTACCACCCTGGTAGGAATCCACTCAGATTTTTGATCAGGTGCCTGACACCAATGAGCTTTTGATCAGGTGCTCAAAAACCAAACCTCAAGTCTTTTGGTTAGGTGACTTGCAACTAGGAATCACTTTTGAAGGGAGTAGAGAACCCTTTATACAGTGGGGGGATGAGAGAGTGATTATGTCTTCTCTTTCTCAACAACTGAGAAGACTCTGTGGATTTGAAGGTAGCAAGAGCTCCCCCTGAGATAGTGATTGATTCAGGAGGTTTGAACTTTGCTTCAGGGTGATAGGCCTTCGGGCTTTTAGCTTGAACCAAAAGAACTTCAGGAACTTCTTTGACTGATGTAGTGGTTGTTGTCCTTTAAAAGTTCCTGAGAAAAATGATAGAAGAAGAAGACTCTTGATTTGGATAGTTGTTCTTCTTCTTCAAGAGCCTGTTCTTCTTCTGGTCTAACAGTTCTTTCTTTCTAGCAGTTTTTGTTTAGAGAAAACGAGAGCATGAAAGATTTCTTTTGTGAGAAGATGGTGCCCTACTCTTTTTGTTCGATTCACACGTTTTTCTCTATCTCTCCTATGTCTATGAAAAGGAAAAAAAGTCTCTTTTATATTTTCCATGAAAAAGTCCTTTTGAATTTTGAAATCCTTGATGCATTTAATGCTGACGGCCTGAGAATATTTTCTATTGATTGATTTCCCCAACTGTCCCTATGAAAAATGGCAGGCAATAATCCTGAAGAAGACTATAATTAATGCTCCATCTAACGGTAATATTCAGATAATATTGTAGCATTAATTACTCAGGAAATATTGCATTGTAATAGAGACAGAAGGATGAAAATTAACCAAGTCTGGATTCGTCGACCTGAGAATTGCGTTTGTCGATCTGAGACCTAAGATCGTCGACCTGACTTTGATTCTGGACTTAGAATAATTGAGATGTTCTTTGGCTTTGAGTGTTCTAGAATTAGTCGACCTGAAATCTGTGAACTGAGTTCGTCGAGCTGAGATCCTAGATCGTCGACCTGAATTTGATTATGGACTTGAGATGTTATTTGGAGTTGAGTGTTCCAGAATTAGTCGACCTGAAATCTGTGAACTGAGTTCGGCGAGCTGAGATCCTAGATCGTCGACCTAAATTTTATTTTGGACTTAGAATAATTGAGATGTTCTCTGGCGTTGAGTGTTCCAGAATTAGTCGACCTGAGAACTGAGTTCGTCGAGCTCTGCTCAAAGAATTTTCTCTCAGTTAGTCGAGCTGAGCACGACTTTCATCGACCTGACTTCGACAAACGTCGAACTCATTTTACTGAGTCTTTCAAACCTCTAAGTATTGAGTCTCTAGCAGTGTGTTGATGGCTGGTCCAAGTGTTATTGACTCTAAGAACTTGACCTAGACTCTAGGACTTAACCATGACCCTGGCTATATAAGTTGGGTCATATCATCCTAACTTAGTGAATCTAGCACAAATTCAACTAGGGATCCAACACTCCCGCTTGCGCCGCTTCAAGGATCAGCCGTAGAAAGCCCAAAGCAACGTTTTTTGAAACTTTTGGAGGAGAAATGAGGTCAAAATCTCAAACCCTAACGTACAACATTCGAGGAAATGGGAAGATCTTACCACGATCGCGAAGCACTCGCTGAGTGCTTTCCAAATCTCTACTCAAACGTCAAAACCGACCACTAAATCTCCTGAAATCACCGGCCGAAAGCCCCGCCGTCCGCCGAATCCTTCTTTCGCGAAACAAAAACTGCAATCAGGTTGGGGAAGATAATGAACAGTATGGTTCGTTTTTACGCATATATATAAATATTATAATAATAATTAATACATAATCAATTTCAATAAATATTAATAATCACAAAACAAATCCGAAATCCATAACCACTCGAAATTCTACAAAATTCGCACCGTAGCTAAATACCGACGCTACAAAACCAATGGCGAAGTCGAACTCAAGTCCGACAAACCAAACTCTGGCAAACACCTCCCGAAGCCAAAACACAAACATTCCCAAAAAGGCTCCACTGAGTAACCAAAACAGACCCGGATCATAAGGGAATCTTTCAAACAGGCTAAACACAGCCACACTGAAAACTGAAAGAGCAAAACCACGCTCTAACCACAGCACAAGCCAAACATGCGTTAACGTAACGCCCTAAAGTCAAAATTATTCCACTAAAGGAATAAAAATAAATACCAAAAAATCAGGGGCGTTACAACCGCCGCTGCCTTAAATTCAGTTCCTTCTGAGTATGAACGTACTTTAAATTCTTGTGGTCTGAAAAGATCTTGTAGTGGACGCCATATAGATAGTGTCTCAAAACCTTCAAGGCGAACACCACTGCTCCCAATTCTAAATCATGTACTGGATAGTTTACTTCATGCTTCTTTAGCTGCCTTGAAGCATAAGCAATCACATGCTCGTGTTGCATCAGTACCGCTCCCATCCCTTGATATGTTGCGTCAGTGTAGACTTTAAATCCTTTCTTCCCAGATAGAAGGGCTAGGATGGGTGTGGTAGTAAGTCTGTCTTTCAGCTTTTGGAACGCAACTTCACACTGGGGCGTCCACTCATATGGCACTCCTTTCTTTGTTAGAGTAGTAAGAGGAAGGGCTATTTTTGAGAATCCTTTCAAAAACTTGCAATAATACCCGTCAAGCCCAAGGCAACTCCATACATCAGCCGCTGACTTCAAGGTGACCCTTCTTTCATGACACCCACTTTGGCCGGATCAACAGCTAGTCCAGCCCCACTGATCAGATGTCCCAAGAAGGCAAATTATTCGAGCCAGAATTTGCACTTGCTGAACTTGGCATGTTGAAGCCAGGAACCTGACTTCACCTATAGTTTGGATCTAGAGTTGCAGCTCACACCTAATCTTTTTGAATTCCTTCCTTGACGAGAGTCTCGAGGACAAGAAACAGACCGTGGGCTTCAGCTCTGAAGTCCCACCTCTTACCCAGAAGAACTAGAAATTCTTCCCCTCCCTAGCCAGTGATGAGCTAGGTGCCTTAGTGGAAGAAGAAGAAAGGGGCCAACCACCACTTCAAGGCACCTTATCGGTCTATTTATAGGTCTCTGAGTTTGCCCTGCCAATAACCAAACTGAACCTACATGAAATTACCAAAATACCCTGGGATGGGTCTGCCAACTGCCAAACTCCGCTGTTTTGAAGGGTTATATGCAGACCACCAAGGGTAAAAGGGTAAAATTACCTGAGACCCAAAAATAAGACCCATACCTGGGGGTAAAAAAGTAAAAACAACGTTTCAGCTAGACCGGCGCTTGTCCAAACGTCGAACCAGTGTCGGGCGATCGTCGACCTGCGCTTGACGATCGTCGAACGACGCTCGACGATCGCTGAGGGGTGCTCGACGAAAAATGGCATTCCACAGGCGAGGGTCTATCCTCATCCTGCCTCGCGAGAAACTTGTCTCTCCTGCTCCATTACTCCCCCTCGCCTGCTTCACTACTCTTTTCTCGCCTTGCGAGTGCCTTGATCTCTGTATCCCTCTCGCCTTGCGAAAGGGCTCTCGCCTACTCCTATGCTTCCCTCTCGCCTTGCGAGTGCCCTGCTTTCTGGCTCCCTCTCGCCTTGTGAGAGGGATTTTGCCTACTCCGTTGCTTCCTCTCGCCTTGCGAGTGCCCTGCTCTCTAACCCCCTCTCGCCTATACAATCTTTTCCGCCCTAGCACTTTTCCTTGAGTAACCTCCCGCGGGCCCGAGGTTGTACACAATCCCCGCTCTTTTCGAGGTTTCCTCAAGCTCGTAAAGAAAGTCCAACCTAGGCTCACGACATTAAAGTTCATTTATGAGAGAATCTTTTGTGGGGTCCCCCTCCGGAGCCTATAAATATATGACACTTACCCCACATAATGAGTGCCCCCACTCTCACCTCTTCCTTCATCTTCTCCATCGATATCATGTCTCATAGCCAGAGTTTTCGCGAGCACCTCGTGATGGTGCGCAAATAAAACAAGGCAAATATGGTTGCTCTGGACCCTGCTTTGGTACGCACCCCTGCTTCATTACCGTCATCGTCTCGCTCGAAGAAATTTAAAACTGCAGGCCCCCTTCTCAGTCGAGGAGCCCACTCCAACACCCCTGGAAATCGGTACCCATCCTCATGCGTCTCTTGAGGAGAGAGAAGTAAATTTTTGTTCCTGCCCCTTTTTCCCTTTTTCAATCTTCCCACCTACTTAATTCATGCTTCTTCAGGAGGATCTCGTCCATCATCACCAACCGATAAACCCTCTTGATACTATCATCATCCATCCCCAAGACTCTGACTCGCCTCAGAAATCCACTCCTCTAAATACGAAGAGTGAAGACCCTCCCCAGCTCGATGGCACCTCTCACAACCTAGGTAAATGAACTAGACCTTCCCTCTCGCTTCTCTGTGCCGCTCTCCGCTTCCAAGCCTTCTCGTAAGAACATCCTTCATCTTGACCTTGGGCTTCTATCTGCGCAGACACTCATATTGACTCGCCAGCAGAGGACTTCTCTGGGCAACTCGCCATCTCTCCCCATCCTCACCCAGAAGAAATAGAAGATTATCTAGGCGATCCCATGGATCTAGTGGATATGAAGCGCAGAATGGCCGAAATGTTTCGAAAGCACATACGCATCCTCCGCGAGATGGAACTAGACAAGCAGGCTTCCGAAAAGCGTATTGATTGGCTAGAGATTAAATGCGCCCGTCTCTCCTCCGAGGTTGACACTGGAATCGAGATAGACGAGACAGACCCTCAGGCCATCATAAACGAGGTCGACCAGCAACAACGTCTCACGCGTCGTGGTCTTGATGTTGTTCGTGCCTTTCACATCCCGATTCGGCCCCCGTGTGTGGGGTCTCACGGTGGAGGGCACTAGAAATGTCACAAGAACTGAAGACCCTCCGCCTTGTCTCGCCTATTTAATAGTCTCGCCCATTTAATTAAATTCGTAATTTTGTATTTTATATTATTCTGCCGTCTCGCCTATAATTAAAATCTTGTGAACACGATGTCCGCCTCGTGCGGAATGGAACAATTAATAACATTGCTATCCTGTTAATTTCTCTCTACTGGGCTTAATTAACATAGCTATGTTCCATTGATTGATTTTTCCTTTATTTTTTTTATTTTTTATTTGGCTTGCTGGAAAAGCCCTCGCTGGGCAACACAATTCGAGGTTAGGAGAGAGAACATGGAACGCTGGCCGACTCTCCGATTTCCTTCCATGCTTTTCCCGCCCATTTTTTCTACTTTCACTATCCACTATAAATATCCCCACCCCCAGACCAAAATGATTTCCCTGCACTGCCTCACCCTTGTTGCGTCTAAGATCTTGCTCTCTTGCCTACCTCATCTCGCGACTTGCTCTCGCCATTCCCTCTTCGCCCCTTTTCGATTTTACCATCTCGCCTATAATGGGAAAGAAGAAGCCTGAGGAGGGTGAGGGGCGCAGCCGGTGCAAAAGGAGGTTTGCCGACCCTGACTTTCCTCCTGGGAAAATATCTGAGGAGGACTACGACCTCTTCACTCGCAAATTTCTAGAGAAGGTGTTCGAGTCATGGCCTCTGAAGGTCGGAGAGCCGATCAACACTTTCTACCCTAGAAAACTCGCCTTTCTTGTCTCGCACTTTGAGGCGGGGCGGAGACTTCCACTCTTGCTAGAGGTTAAACAGGTCTTGAAGTATTTTGAAGCCGTCCCTGCGCAACTAAATCCTAACGCCGTCTCAGTTTTGGTTGCTTTCGCTCGCTATATGTGTCGGGACCGCATTGAATTTAGCATGACCATCTTCCACAATCTATGCATCTACCACGCCAATCACGATGGTGTCTCGTACTATACAGGGCAGGGCCTGAAGGTGTATTATACGCTCAACAAAAATCACCACTGGCTTACCTGCTTCGTCTTCATTCGCGGGAACCTGGGGGGCATCCCGCTCGAGCCCGTGTCGTCTGCCGAGATGTTCTACACATCTCCCAAGGTCGGCGGCGCGGACAAAGTCCTCTATGACTTCTTTACAGGAAAGAACTTCGAAGTCCTTTTCCTGAGGCAAGGACTCGACTCGCTCCTTCCTGTGCTTCCCGGCGAAGGTACACTCACACTTCTTTAGTTTCACGTTTGTTATTCTTTCACCTCGCTGTCTAATCACCGAGTTGTTTGTTTAGGGGAGCATAATATACTCATCCATCCTTCTTACAAGAGTAGCGTGAAGCCGTCAAAAGGTATCGCACTTGCCAGCAAGGTGGCTGAGGCGGCGAAAAAGTCATTGGCTCCCGCCTCCAAGAAGAGACTCAGATATGATGTCGCTACCTCTCAGCGTAACCCCAAGAAAAGGGTTAAAAAGGTTGTGATGTTCCCAAAAGGGAAAAAGGAGACAGCTCGGAAGAGAAAATAGAGATGTCGGGATCCCTAAGCCCCATCTCCGTAGGGGAATCACAATCGCCCACCAACAAGCTTTCTCGCCTACCCGCGAGATGACGCTACTCGACCAGCCCGCCAATACTTTGACTCAATTGACCGAATCTTCATCTCGTAAAGCCTCTTGCTCAAGTCGCCCAGCCCCCTCTTCACATCAAAACTTCAACATGGGTCCCTTGGTACAAGATTCTGCCGACGACCCAGTTCTGTTGTGGGAGAAGGATGTGAACCGAGTGTCGGTATCCACCCTCCTTCCCTCCTAGAAGGAGCAGGACCCCCCCCCCCACTAATGATGCCTTCTCCATTAGCCACGGCCTTTATGGTGGTCCTGAGGCAGATTCCGTCGAAAAGGAATCCTCATGACACCTCATCTTAAATACCTCTCATGCTCAGCTGCACACCTAGGAGCTCTCGCTTCGAATGTTGCGTCGCCTGGTTTTCAACAACAAGAAATGGAAGGAGGCTGAGGCGGGCCTAGTAGTGGAGCGCAACAAGTCGGATGGTCTCAAAAATAGGCTGGCCATTGCTGAATCCCTCCTCGCAAAGACCCAGGGCGGCGTGGTAAGTCTATAGTTTTATCCTTGGCAAGTTTTTCTCTCGCGTATATTTCTTGCTAATTGATGGGCATCTCGCAAGATTCCGAGACGGCGGATCGAATGCGCTTGTATATAACGGCCTTGGAGGAGGAGAACCAAAGTCTGACCGCCCAGAACGCCCATCTTTGAGATAGTGTTCTGTCTTCCTCTCACCAGGAACCCTTCCAAGCTCCCCCGCCCTATCATTATTCCTATGAAGAGGTCGAAGAGGTTTGCCGAGATGCCAACATCATGATGTCTGAGCTCGTTCTGAAGATGATGAAGGAGCTGGGGGTTGCCAAAGAAAACTCTTAAACCATCACTGCTCGTGACCTCGTGCCGCATCTGTACGGTGAGGAGGACGAGGATTCATCTTTCTGCGAGGAGGAGTGAAGAACCGCTGGCTAGATTTGGGGCTCCCACTCCCCTCTTTTTGCTTCATACCTGTACTTAATATTTTGTTATTTTTGAGATTTTGAGGTATTCCTTCAAAACAGAGTGCTCTTTTTTTTTCTTTGTAAAGAAGAATCACGACCAAATGTACAAAGGGAATTTTTGCCACCCCTCTCACTTTTTGTTCTCTTTATTTTGCTTTACTTTGCTTTATTTACTGCGGGACGGCCCTCTAATTGGCTTATACTTGTGAGATGAAGCTACTCATCATCTCGTCACCTCGCTCGAGAACAGTTTGGAGTATGAGTCATTTAGGCTTCTCTTTGCCATCCCGCACACTAGACCACTTGACAACCCCCCCCCCCCACTTCTCGCATTGAGACAACTCTGACGCGAGTGACCTCCAGAAATTAATCCTCTTTTTTATTAGGCGAGACCTTTCTTTTGCCTAGAGTCATCACTTGCCATGAGCGAGGCCCTCGTTAACGAGCACCAGCTGGGAATGCCCATCTTTATTTGCACTGCATCAACCTTTTATTTCAATATAGGTTTTAATTTTTTACGAACCGTTTGCTGACTAGTAAAAACATTTCTCTGAGGAAAACCACCATTCATCCTGGCACCGAGTGAGCATATATCCCTGCTAGCTTGATGAGATCCTGGTCAGTGAGTCTTCTCGGGGCCTTTCCAATCATCCTACCACCGAGTGAGCCTACAACCCTGCCAGCTTGATGAGAGCCTGGTCAGCGGGTCTTCTCGGGGCCTTTCCAATCATCTTGTCATCGAGTGAGCCTACAACCCTACCAGTTTGATGAGAGCCTGTTAAGCGAGTCTTCTCGGGGCCTTTATAATCATCCAGCCACCGAGTGAGCTTACAGCCCTGCCAACTTGATGAGAGCCTCGTCAGCGGGTCTTCTCGGGGCCTTTCCAATCATCCTGCCACCGAGTGAGCCTAACACCCTGCCAGCTTGATGAGAGCCGGGTCAGCGGGTCTTATCGGGGCCTTTCCAATCATCTTGCCATCGAGTGAGCCTACAACCCTGCTAGCTTGATGAGAGCCTAGTCAACGAGTCTTCTCATAGCCTTTCCAATCATCCTGCCACCGAGTGAGCCTACAACCCTTCCAGCTTTATGAGAGCCTGGTTAGCGGATCATCTCGGGGCCTTTCCAATCATCCTGCCATCGAGTGAGCCTATAGCCTTGCCATCTTCATGAGAGCCTGGTCAGCAGGTCTTCTCGGTGCCTTTCCAATCATCCTGCCACCGAGTGAGCCAACAACACTGTCATTTTGATGAAAGCCTGGTCAGCAGGTCTACTCGGGGCCTTTCTACTCATCCTGCCACCGAGTAAGTCTACAACCCTTCCAGCTTGATGAGATCCTAGTCAGCGGGACTTCTTGGTGCCTTTCCAATCTTCCTGCTACCGTGTGAGCCTACATCCTGACCATCTTGATGAGATCCTGGTCAGCGGGTCTTCTCAGGGCCTTTCCAATAATCCTGCCACTAAGTGAGCCTACAACCCTGCCATCTTGATGAGAGCCTGGTCAGCGGGTCTTCTCGGGACCTTTCTATTCATCCTGCCACTGAGTGAGCCTACAAGCCTGCCAGCTTGATGAGAGCCTGGTTAGCGGACTTCTTGGGGGCTTTCCAATCATCCTGCCACCGAGTGAGCCTATAGCCCTGCCAGCTTGATAAGAGCCTTGTCAGCGGGTCTTCTCGAGGCCTTTCTAATCATCCTACCACCGAGTGAGCCTACAACTCTGCCAGCTTGATGAGAGCCTGGTCAGCGAGTCTTCTTGTGGTCTTTGAAAGTGAAGGGATAGATACTACTCTAGAGGGGGGGGGGGTGAATAGAGTTATCAAATTTTGCACTAGACAAAACTTAATAGTCTACCCAACTCCCTTGGAGTGAAATGCGGAATGAAAAGATTATAGATATGGAAGTAACCCTAAAGCCTAACACAAGTGTTGTGCACAAACTCAAGCTAACTATAATTACAGTTAAGGCTTGGAAAACCTAATCAGCAACTAGCAACCTAGTTATATCTAATCACAGCCACAATGCAGGAATTAAACAAGGCAATCCAAACGACACAAGGAATTTAAGTGGTTCCCCAAACAACTTGGGTACGTCCACTCTTCTACCAACACGGTAGGAATCCACTACAGGTTTTTGATCAGGTGTCCTGCCACCACAAGATCTACTTCAGGTAGATCTAGAAACCCTTTAGACTTTTGATCAGGTGTCTAAAAACCAACACAGGTTTTTGATCAGGTGCCCTGCCACCAAGGGATACTTTTGAAGGGAGTAATAACCCTATACAGGAGGGGGAAAGAAGGTTAAAATGTCTTCTCTATTTTACAATAGATTAGAGAAGCACAAAGACTTGCACTGAGCTAGAAAGCTCTAAAGAATCAAGGCTCCCCCTGGCTCAAATATGTCCAGGTGAAGTCTTGCTTCAGTGCAGAAACTCTTCAGTAAAATCTGAAGGAAAAACTACAAGAAGATAATAAATAATAAAATTAGAAATCTTCAAGCAGCTGTCTTCTTCTTCTTCTTCTTCAAAAGAACTCTGAGTCTAAACTTCCTGGAACAGGAGAACTCAGGTTGAAGAAGAGCAGAAGAGCTTAACACTTCTCAGTTGAATGGAACTTGCTGAGAGCAGTAAACTTTGATCTTGATGAAGGCTTGAATGCTTGAATGAATATCTAGTTAGCTAGCTGAAATCCTTCTCCAAAGGATTTCTTTTATAGCAGCAATAAGCAACGACTCTCTTCAATTTGAACTGTTTGTCTTCTTCTGAAACTTGAGACCTGGGCTGCAAATATCACAAAGACAAACAACCTCTGCAGCAAAACATTCTATAAAAGGAATAAGCCATTTTCTAAGAAGCTGCAGGAAGCAATCTGATAATAAAGTACTAAATAAAGTCACATCAGAAACAAACTCTTTATAGCAGAAGAAAGACTTTTCAGTCTAACGGCTATAAAGGACTGACAGCAGATAAAGTAAAATACAAAGGTCAACTAATAAGACAAACAACTTTATCTGAAAAGATTTTACTCAGGCAAAAGAGATGGAGCAGATATTGCCTGGAAATATTATCATAAAACAACTGAAAAGATATGCCAGATAATGTATTAATTCATTAAATATAATAAATAAATACAAAATATAAAGGCAGACAGAAAACGTCGAACGACCTACAGAGATCGTCGACCGACGCACGGAGATCGTCGAACTATCGGACAGATAGTCGAACGATCCAGATAGTCGAACTATCAAAGGAGATAGTCGAACTATCACAACAGATAGTCGAACTACCAGAAGATAGTCGAGCTATCAGATAGTCGAACTATCAACATATAGTCGAACTATCAAGGCGAAACAGATAGTCGAACTATCAACAGATAGTCGAACTATCAAAGACAAACAGATAGTCGAACTATCAACAGATAGTCGAACTATCACAAACAACCAGATAGTCGAACTATCAACAGATAGTCGAACTATCAACGCAGAACAGATAGTCGATCTATCAACAGATAGTCGAACTATCAAGGAACGACAGATAGTCGAACTATCAACAGATAGTCGAACTATCAGATAGTTGAGCTATCAAGGCAGATAGTCGAACTACCAAGGGAAAACAGATAGTCGAACTATCAGCAGATAGTCGAACTATCAGGAGAGAGCAGATAGTCGATCTATCAACAGATAGTCGAACTATCAAACAACGCAGATAGTCGACCTATCAAACAGA
Source organism: Platanthera zijinensis (assembly GCA_039513925.1). NCBI lineage: Eukaryota > Viridiplantae > Streptophyta > Magnoliopsida > Asparagales > Orchidaceae > Platanthera > Platanthera zijinensis. The sequence goes on from CM077097.1 coordinate 79,262,592, forward strand.
TAGTCGAACTATCAGATAGTTGAACTATCCAAGCAGATAGTCGAACTATCAAACAAACTGATAGTCAAACTATCAACAGATAGTCGAACTATCTCAGCACACAGATAGTCGAACCATCAACCGATAGTCGAACTATCCTCGCAGACATAACGTCGAGCAACTGATAGACGATCGTCGAACAGTTAGTCGACGATAGTCGAGCGGGGTTCGACTATAGTCGAACGAAAAAACTACTTAACCAAATTCTTCATCTGGAAAAGCGAGGACTCTACAGCTAGACCACTAACCATTGACCATAGATATTTCTTGGGTCAAGGGACAAAAGGAGAAGACTAAACTCAAATCAAACTAGGGTACCAACAATCTCCCCCTATTTGAGTTAAGTCTCTCAAAAACTAAAACACAGAACTAGCTATAGGACAATAAAATTAATACAGGAAATGGGTAAACAATTAACAGGCAGTTATCATACAGATAAATAATAGTCAAACAAAACTAAGGATCTACAGAGTCTGGCTTAGAGTCAGAAGAGCTAGAAACAAAGGAAATTTTTCGCAAAGGATCAATGGCCTCTTTTTTAGACATCTTCAAGTCTTGCATGCCAATAATCTTTAATTCTGCAGCCCTTGGAACAACTGCTTCTGGGTGCTTTTCCATATACTTTGAAGGGTCAAAGATCTCAGGGTTAACCTGGAACTTTTCGAACTCCTTCTTTCTGAATGTAGACATTGTGGTTAATCCAGTAGTGTCCTTTCCTTCAGCTTTTGCTTTCCTGATTTGAGCTGCTCCAACCAATTCGATAAAACGAGCCATCCTAAAGTTAGGATCAAGCTCAGGACTTTCATAAACAGTCTCAGAAGGATTATCATCTGGTTCTTTATCTTGATTAACTAGATAAGACAGGGGAGCAGACTTAGCAAAGTTCTTGCTAGAATTTTTAAACAAAATAAACTACTTACCTTTTGAAACAACTTTTTCAGAATGCACTGGCATTGGAGATGAAACCCTTTTCTTTGGAGAAGGAGGAGGGGAAAAGGTTGGTCTTTGATACACAACCTCCTTCACTTGTTCTCTCACTGTATCAGTTCTTTGATAGCCAGAATATGATTTACCTTGAAAACCTTGAGAGCTTTTACTTGAAGGGTGCTGAGATGGAGCAGATTTTGCTGATGGAGCAGAAGGATTTGCAGAAAGGTTGCCAGAGGCTCCTGCACCGGGAGGTGGAGGAGGAGGACCTCTGGGATTCCATCTGGGGGTAGGACTGTCATATCTTTTAGATCTCTTTCTCTCTTTTTGCTGGTTCTTGGAGAACCACATCCAATGTTGAAACTCTTTTGACTTGGGGTCAATTCCTTTCAGAATATAATATGGAGTGTCATTATCACGATTGAGAGGAGGAGCAACAGCTTTTCTTTTGTGCAGCTTTCTTTTTCTTTGAATTCTCAGATAAATCTGAATCCTCTTCATCTTCAGAGTGAGATGATGGAGGATTGTCATATGGGTCATAGGCTTCAGAAATAGCCTTTTCCTTTAATTTCAGATCAGCTTTCTCTTTTTCCTCTTCTATGGCATCCTGAGCCAGAAGGGAATCCAAATCCATCCCTGGGGAATCATCCCAAACAGTTGACTTTTCAACTTGCAAATCTTTTCCTTTCTCTTTTTACAAAGATTATACTCTTTGATTCCAAGCATCTCTTGCTATATCCAAACTCAGTACAGGGGTGTCATTTTTGATTTCATCTTGCTTTTCAGACACATCTTCTATATCATCTAAAAAGGAATCCAGTTCTGGATCTACTTGAACATCAGGAACATCTGGAGCAGCTTCTGAAACAACTGCTATAACCTGAGCAGCTATATCTTCTTTAATAAAATCTGTAGATTCATGAACACAGATCTGCTAAATAAGCTAAAATCATTCCTTCTAGGTATTCACAAACTATCAAATCAATTGACTCGTCAATAAAGCGAATGAGTGAATTACCTTCATACTTGACCAACTCCCAGGATTCATCTAGATAGGATGTTATAATGCCTTCTAGGAATCGGGCAACCAAGGGAGTGGTGAGATCTTCTAAACAAACTTTCACAGCAAATTTAGATAGCATAATAGCATCAGATATTTCTTTGTCAGATAACACTGAACCTGAATCATCTTGAACTGTCATCACTACATCTGTCACCGCTGGAAGGGAGGCTGGAAGCTCTGAGGCTGGAGGCTCTGAGACATCTTCATAGAACATCTCCCCCTGCCTGATTTCAGTGGGAACTGAAACCAGGCCCCTGGATGAAGAGGGCTCAGCAGATTTAGAAAATGATTGGATGGTAGCTGTTAAGGTAGCAATGGAAGAAGCAAGTGGAGCGATTGCCTCTTCAATCATGGTTTTGAGTGAAGGGGTAATCAACTCCATAATGCTGGAAATGAATTCTGGGGTTATCTCAAAAGATGATGGAATTGCAGTGGATGGAGATGCAGCAGAGATGGTTGTAGTGTTAGGATGAAAAGTGGTGTGGACTGGAGATCGAATTGGAGATGGAGCTGGAGAGTTAACAGGAGTGTTAACTGGAGAATGATGGGTTGATGCTGGAAGATCAATATGATCTGGAGATCGAACAGGAGACTGAATAGGAGACTGAGGAGGTGTTGGAATCCTCTCAGATCCTAACAGATCAAAACTAGGAGCAGATATCCTAGCCAGATGAGGAGGAATTGCAGATGCTAGAGGAGAGGGAATAACAACCGTAGTTGTTTCTCGAACAGGAGAAGGGGAAAGTCGTACTTCAGCTGAAGTTGATGTAACTGCAACTGAAGCAGACTGCATAGCAGAAGAAGATGAGGGAAGGGAAAGATGAGCTGAGCCTGTTTCTTGAGGGTGAGGAGCGACTGAATCAGTCCTAGTGCTCTCTGTTGTCGCTGGAGCAACCCCTGTGAGAGCGGGCTTCACAAACGTCCTCTTCCACTTGGAGAAAAGATTCGGGTCCATCTTCTTGCTTGCATTTATGGTTGTTGCAACGGAGACCAGCAGCTGAGGATACTTTTCCTTCAGGAAAATTCCAATAACCCTGCCTAGGGTAACCTCTTTCTTACTATTCTTTTTCCTTATCAGATCGAACATTACTCCTGCCCAATCAATCTTTTTCTGATTAACAATTGCACACATCAGTGCAAATTGTTGCCTTGTGATGTTGTCATGAGCAGAGTGCTTACCAAGGAGCACTTTTCCAACTAACTCAGCAAGAAACTTAATCTTGAAAGGGAAATTGACCTTGAGCAGCTTCGTGGGAATGCCCTCCGCATGTCCCAGCTCAACTAGCATTCTTCCAAACTCTTGAGCATCTTGCTCATAATCTTCTTCACCATTTATCAAGCCAAAAACATCAGTCAGAATGGCTGGAGACAAAATAACCTCTTCTCCGCCAATGGTGCCAGTCATCGAATCGTCAGTGGAGGACGAAGTGAAAGCCCATTCCTTGATCTCGGGAACATTTAACTTTATCCTTGTAGACATTAATCTTTCTATACCTTGATCCCGGCATAACTGAAGAATTTCCACGATCCCTGCTTCACAGCAACTGAATGCGTCAAAATCGACGCTGAAACCTGCATCGAACTTTACCACAGCTAGCACTGCTGGAGAAATCGCCATTGAATTGCTGGAGAATGCGCGAGAAAGACGGAGAAGACGAAGGAGACGAAGCGGCAGAAAATCGCAAGCGGGAAGACAGAATGCGAAAAGTCACGCTCCGTCGATGATAAAACAAAAGATCTTTTAAACTAGGTCGACTATCGGCTTTATATTAGACCGGAGATAGTCGATCTATTTAAAAGATACTAGACACGATAGTCGAATGGCCGTTCGACGATCGGCCCAGAAGCAGAGTAGTCGAGCAATCGTTCGACTATTTTTGGCTTCTCAAACAACAAGCTTTCATCATCCAGAGATCGACGATAAGCTCGACCTGTTTGACGATCTTCGAACGCCGGTCGACGATCTTCAAACAGATAAGCTATCATTAACCAGAGGTCGACGATAGGCTTGATCCGTTCGACGATCTTCGATCATCGTTCGACGATCTTCAAGCAGGTTTCAACATTGGCAGATATAGTCACACTTAGTCTCTTCCATTGATCATGCCTAGTTGAACTAAAAAGAACAGATGCTTCTGTTCATCTAAGGGCTTGGTGAATATATCACCTCTCTGAAACTCAGTGGATATGAACTCAAGACAAATCTTGTTCTTTTCCACACAATCTCTCAGGAAATGGTGCCGAATCTCAATGTGCTTCGTTCTAGAGTGGTGCACTGGATTTTGTGCAATTGAGATAGCACTGGTACTATCACACATGATTTTGGTGTTCTTGTGTGAGTAACCATAATCCACAAGCTGGTTTTGAATCCACGGGATCTGTGAACAACAACTAGCAGCTGCTATATATTCAGCCTCTGCAGTTGAAGTTGAGACAGAAGCCTACTTCTTACAGAACCAAGAGACCAATCTCTCTCCCAGGAACTGACAAGTTCCTGAGGTGCTCTTCCTGTCAACTCTGCAACTAGCATAATCAGAATCAGAATATCCAATTAATTCAAATTATGACTCCGCTGGGTACCAAAGTCCTAGATTTGGACATCCCTTCAGGTATCTCAGGATTCTCTTGAGAAGAATCAGATGAGATTCCTTGGGGTTGACCTGGAATCTAGCACAAAGGCATGTAGCAAACATTATATCAGGCCTACTTGCAGTTAAATATAATAGGGAACCAACAATGGCCCTATAATTCTTTTGATCAACTGGCTTGTCGTGATCATTAGAATCAATAACTACATTAGTAGCCATAGGTGTAGGCATTGCTGAAGCATCAGCCATCCCAAATTTCTTTACCAATTCCTTGGCATATTTGGATTGGGAGATGAAGATACCATCAGCATCTTGCTTAACTTGGAGACCAATAAAGTAAGACAGCACACCCATACTACTCATCTCAAACTTAGAGTGCATCAGGTCAGAAAACCTTTTGCAAAGTTTGGGATCAGTGGAGCCAAATATAATATCATCCACATACACTTGAACTAACAAGATTGTGTCCTTGTGGTGCTTGACGAAAAGGGTTCTATCAACTACTCCCCTAGTAAAGTTGTGCTCTAAAAGGAAACTAGCTAGAGTCTCATACCAGGCTCTGGGTGCTTGCTTTAGTCCATAAAGAGCTTTCTGTAACTTAAAAACATGTGAGGGCTGAGTTGAAGAAACAAACCCTGGTGGTTGTTCAACAAACACCTCTTCCTTAAGCTCACCATTCAGGAATGTACTTTTGACATCCACTTGGAGCACCTTAAACTTCATGTAGGCTGCATAGGCCAAGAAGATCCTTATTGCTTCTAGCCTTGCAACAGGAGCAAAGGTTTGGTCATAATCTATACATTCCTCCTGTCTGTAGCCCTGAGCTACAAGCCTTGCTTTGTTCCTTACAATAATTCCATTTGCATCTAACTTGTTTCTATACACCCACTTGGTGCCTATGATCAGTTGGCCTTTAGGTCTTGGAACCAAAGTCCAAACTTTACATCTCTCAAACTGATTGAGTTCCTCTTGCATAGCAATGATCCAGTGGGGATCTAGCTCTGCATCTTTAAAGGTGAGGGGCTCAATCTGTGAAAGGAAACAAGCATGCATCACATCCTGTCTTAATTGGTGTCTTGTTTGAACACCAGCTGATATGTCTCCAATCACTTGAGATGTAGGGTGATCTCTAAGTGTGACAATATCAGCAGGTGGGATGTGATCTTCAGCAACAGTTGGGATTAATTCCTCAGGAGGAATTTGATCTACTGTTGGTGGAACAACAACTGCTTCTGCAATGTCTTCATCACTGTCTGATTCAGTGATCTGAAGAGTTGATAGTTGAAGAATTTCTTGAGTAGCATCAGGTACCTGCAATGAACTGGAGGAAGGAGAATTTTCTTTCTCCTTGTAAAACATCTGATACTCATCAAAAGATACATGCACAGATTCTTCTATTTTACAGGTTGATTTGTTATAAACCCTATAAGCTTTGGTTACTTGGGAATATCCAAGCATAATTCCCATTGAAGCTTTTGCTTCAAATTTTCTAAGGTATTCTTTATTATTATTATGAATATAAACAATACAGCCAAACACACTAAAATAATTAATTTTAGGTTTCTTTCCTTTAAGCAACTCATAAGGAGTTTTACACTTAAGTTTGTGTATCAAACTTCTATTCAAGACATAATTGGCTGTGCTAACAGCTTTTGCCCAATAGGAAAGAGGCATATTAGCATCTGCCAACAATGTGCTAGCAGCTTCAATGAGTGTTCTATTTTTCCTTTCAACTACCCCATTTTGTTGGGGAGTTCTAGGAGCTGAGAAGCTATGTTTGATACCTTCTCTCTCACAAAATTCTTGCATGAGAAGAGAGTCAAACTCAGTACCATGATCACTTCTGATCAAGGCCACATGAGTAGAGTACTCAGTCTGCACACATAGTAGAAAGTCTGTAAGGGCTTTGAAGTTATCAGCCTTAGTTCTCAAAAAGAAAACCCAACTGAACCTAGAGAAGTCATCTACAATAACTAAGGTGTAATACTTCCCTCCTAAACTCTGTACATTTATTGGGCCAAATAGGTCTAAGTGTAATAGATACAGGATTCTAGGAGAATCACTCTTATTTACAGATTTAAAAGAATTCTTGGTTTGCTTGCCTAGCTGACAAGCATTGCATAGGCTCTCCTTCTTGTAGGGGCAAGAAGGTAAACCTCTAACAAGGTTGTGTTTAGATAACCTAGATATATTTTTAAGGTTAACATGACTGAGCCTCTTATGCCACAAAGAATTATTATTAATTGTTACTTCATTAAATAAACAGATTTCAAAAAGAGTTGAATTGAAATCTACTAAATAAATATTACCTATTCTAATGCCTATTTAAACAACATTATTATTTAAAGTAATATTGCAAGAAGAGTTAGAAAATGAAACCTGGTAGCCAGCATCACATAGCTGGCTGACTGAAATCAAATTGTGCTTCAGTCCATTGACATATGCAACTCTCTTGAAAGTAACTGCTCCAATTGTGATCTTGCCATAGCCCTCTGTCTGACCACAGCTGGAATCTCCAAAGATAACCTTTGGGCCAAGCTTAGCTTTGAACTTTGACAGAAGATCTTTATTTCCTGTCATATGCTTAGAGCATCCACTATCCAAATACCACTTATTTTGAGTGATAGGATAGGTCTTCACCTGCAAAAATTTCATTTAGACAGAGTGGACCCAGGTAACCTTGGGTCCCTTGTTTTTCACATAAGAAAAACTGGAAATATATGAAAATGCAGGCTGAGGGTGATAACCTAATGGGTGAGATCTCCTAGGTGGTATTCTCCATACAGATGATGGGTCAAGAAACCTAGGGTTTCTATTTTCATTTAGGTTTCTATGGGTTTGATGATGATTTTGAAAATCATGTTGAAATCGTCGATCGACGTTCGACGATGGGCGCTCAGATCGTCGAGCTTCGTTCGACCATTGAGCTTCCGATCGTCGAGCGGCATTCGACGCTCTTTGCATTTCTTTAAAAAATTTCTTTCTTTTCTCTCTCTTAGCTTTATTTAGAGTTTTATTAACTTGGTTTACTTGCTCAGTGTTCTTCATTCCACTAGCTGAAATGAAGTTCACTGGAGTTGAAAGAATATTTTTAAGAATAACTGGGGGTTCACTGGGAGAAGCTCCTAAGCCTAGTTTATTATTACCTGACCTAGTGTTAGTCATGCTGGTAATTTCTAATAACTTAAGGCTTCTACCATTAAGTGATTCTTCTAACCTCTTAGACTTAGCTAACTCCATTTTAAGAAATTTAATTTCTTCAGTACAAGTAGTGAGATCTTCCTTTAGCTTAATATTTTCTGTAGCAATTAATTCTGAGTCAGCAAACTTATTTCTAAGTTCTTTTATCTCCTTTTCTGAACTAATTAAGTCTAAGCATAAGGATTTAAAATCTAATTTAAATTCAGCTGAGGTAAAATCATAAGAAGATAATACCTCATCTTCTGTAGGCATCTCTTCATCTGAATCTGAACTCTCTGCAGCAGAGTGGTTGCTGCAGGCATCTATTGCCATGAGGCAAACTTCTTTTGCCTTCTTCTCTTCCTCATCCTCACTGGAGCTTGAGGAGGAGGATTCTTCATCAGAATCACTCCAGGTTTCAGCAATGAAACCTCTCTCCTTTTTCTTGTTCTTGTAGGAGGATGGCTTGGAGTGCTTCCTGTGCTATTCCTTTTCCTTCCTCTTGTCTTTGTTCTTCTCTTCTGGACACTCTGGTAAGATGTGTCCAGGCTTCCTGCAACCATAACAAATAATTTCTTTAGCAGGTGAACGGTCATACCTTGGTTTGTCTTCATAGCGTGAAGACTTCTTTCTGAATTCCTTTCTCCCCATCTTCAGAAACCTCTTGGCAAATAATTCCATTAGCTCCTCATTGGATTGGCTGCCTTTAGAAGCATCAGCAGCCTTAAGAGCTAGAGATTGCTCTTTTCTTGTTGGTGTGGGGGTCTTTGCTTCTGCTTCTGCTTCCCTTGTCTTCAGCACTTGCTCAAAGGATTTGAGCTTGCCGAGAAGAGCTTCAGTGGAGATCTCTGTGGTACTTCTGGCTTCCTTGATGGGCCAGATCCTTAGATCCCATGTGCTAGGGAAGCACATAAGAATCTTATCATTGACCTCTGTCAATGATATGTCCTTGTCAAGGGTCCTCAGCTCATTGATGATTGAGCTGAGCCTGGTGTACATGGCTTCAACTGATTCAGCATCAGTTTTCTTGAAGTTTTCATATTGTGAGATAAAGTTGGACCTCCTGTCCTTCCTTTCATCAGCTGAACCAGCTACAATCTGGTTCAGTGTATCCCACATAGCCTTTGCTGAGGGGCAGTCAGCAACCTTATGGAATACCTCATCAGACATTGTCTGAGCCAGTATATTCATTGCCTTGGCATCTGCTATCTTGGCCTTCTTGTACTCATCATTGTAATCTGGGGAGGCACTGCACTCATATCAGATGATGAGGCAGTGGCAGCAGCAGGTGCTCTTGGGGGTCCTGACAAAATAGAAGCAAAGATGCTTTCATCAATAGAATTCATATATAATTTTATCCTTGCCTTCCAGATGCCAAACTTAGCTAAGTTACATGCTGGAGGTCTGGTGCTAGAGTAATCCTTGGACTGGGCCATGATAGTGAAAATCTATAAGCTTTGGTATCTATCAGGATCTTGTGACTTAGGTGTTAGCCTATTCAGTCAAACAACCTCCCTCTGATACCAATTGAAAGTGAAGGGATAGATACTACTCTAGAGGGGGGGTGAATAGAGTTATCAAATTTTGCACTAGACAAAACTTAATAGTCTACCCAACTCCCTTGGAGTGAAATGCGGAATGAAAAGATTATAGATATGGAAGTAACCCTAAAGCCTAACACAAGTGTTGTGCACAAACTCAAGCTAACTGTAATTACAGTTAAGGCTTGGAAAACCTAATCAGCAACTAGCAACCTAGTTATATCTAATCACAGCCACAATGCAGGAATTAAACAAGGCAATCCAGACGACACAAGGAATTTAAGTGGTTCCCCAAACAACTTGGGTACGTCCACTCTTCTACCAACACGGTAGGAATCCACTACAGGTTTTTGATCAGGTGCCCTGCCACCACTAGATTTGCTTCAGGTAGATCTAGAAACCCTTTAGACTTTTGATCAGGTGTCTAAAAACCAACACAGGTTTTTGATCAGGTGCCCTGCCACCAAGGGATACTTTTGAAGGGAGTAATAACCCTATACAGGAGGGGGAAAGAAGGTTAAAATGTCTTCTCTATTTTACAATAGATTAGAGAAGCACAAAGACTTGCACTGAGCTAGAAAGCTCTAAAGAATCAAGGCTCCCCCTGGCTCAAAGATGTCCAGGTGAAGTCTTGCTTCAGTGCAGAAACACTTCAGTAAAATCTGAAGGAAAAACTACAAGAAGATAATAAATAATAAAATTAGAAATCTTCAAGCAGCTGTCTTCTTCTTCTTCTTCTTCAAAAGAACTCTGAGTCTAAACTTCCTGGAACAGGAGAACTCAGGTTGAAGAAGAGCAGAAGAGCTTAACACTTCTCAGTTGAATGGAACTTGCTGAGAGCAGTAAACTTTGATCTTAATGAAGGCTTGAATGCTTGAATGAATATCTGGTTAGCTAGCTGAAATCCTTCTCCAAAGGATTTCTTTTATAGCAGCAACAAGCAACGACTCTCTTCAATTTGAACTGTTTGTCTTCTTCTGAAACTTGAGACCTGGGCTGCAAATATCACAAAGACAAACAACCTCTGCAGCAAAACATTCTATAAAAGGAATAAGCCTTTTTCTAAGAAGCTGCAGGAAGCAATCTGATAATAAAGTACTAAATAAAGTTACATCAGAAACAAACTCTTTATAGCAGAATGTTAAAAGTAGCGAACAAACGACTAGAAAACAAGCCGGAGCTTTGAATAATTGAAATTTTATTATCCAAAAAGATATCATTTACAAAGGTATGGCCTCCCTTTTATAGAATGGAGGAGAGAGAGAAGAATACAAATTAACAATGTGGGACTAAAGCTATACAACAGATCTGGGCGGCTAGAATAAGAGACCGGAACAGGCCGCGCGGTTAGACAATGTTCTAACCGCTCGGCAACACCAGAACCAAGAGGGAGAGATGCGGTAGGAGACCGCTAGACCGGCCGGTTTCCAAGCCGCCAGAGATAAGCCGACAGACCGCTGGATACCATACGGCGACAGCCTGGAAATCAACCCGTCAACCTCAATCCGCCAGGCACAAACCGCCAGACCGCTCGGTCAACAACCCGCCAGGCTCAAACCGCCAGACCGCTCGGTCTCATACTTCGACACTCCCCCTCAAGCTGGAGCATAGATATCAATCATGCCCAGGTTGTCACAAATATGGAAGAAGGAAGTAGAAACCGGCTTGGTGAAGATATCAGCCAACTCTTTGTCGGAGGTGACGAACGGAGTGCAAATCTGTTTCTTCAAGACCTCTTCTCGGATGAAATGGCAGTCGACCTCTATATGTTTCGTTCTCTCATGGAAGACCGGATTTTTGGATATGTATATAGCGGCTTTGTTGTCACAAAACATAGGCAGAGGATAGTTGTAGACCTCTCCTAGGTCAAGCATGAGAGCCCGCAACCATTTTAACTCACACGTGGTTGACGCCATACTCCGGTATTCGGCTTCTGCACTGGACCTTGAGACAACAGACTGCTTCTTGCTCTTCCAGCTCACAAGATTACCTCCAACAAATGTGCAGAAACCCGATGTAGATTTACGGTCACCTTTATCATCCGCATAGCTTGAGTCTGAGTAGGCTTCAATTCTCAGATGACCATGTTTCTGAAAGAGTAGCCCTTTCCCTGGTGCTGCTTTGACATACTCTAGTATCTTCAAGGCAGACTGAAGATGACATTCCCTGGGAGCTTGCATGAACTGACTGACCTTGCCCACAGCATAGGCAATGTCGGGTCTGGTCACCGTGAGATAAATGAGTTTGCCCACCAGACGTCTGTACCTCGTGGCATCGGATATAAGCGGTGAGTCATCTGTCCATGTTTTGTCTTCTCCAGTGGCCATGGGATACCGGGCCGGTTTGGCCCCGGTCAATCCTGCCTCTTGTAGAAGATCAAGCGCATACTTCCGTTGGGAGAGAACCAACGAGTCGGGCTTCCGAGAGATTTCTATCCCCAAAAAATATTTCGGGGAGCCCATATCCTTCGTGACAAGGTGTTGACGGAGGTGTTTCTTTGTCAAGTCTACCCCAGCCTGGTCATCGCCGGTAAGAAGGATATCATCCACATATACTGCCAAAACCACAAGGCCAGATGCGGTTTTGCGAATAAACAATGAGTGATCGGCGGAACTTCTTGCAAAGCCAATTGCAGCCACAATGCCACTAAACTTGTCAAACCACGCCCGAGGGCTCTGCTTTAGGCCGTAGATGGCCTTCTTCAACTGGCATACTCGTGTCTCCCCCTGAGCAACATACCCTGGAGGTTGCTCCATATAGACGTCCTCCTGAAGATCCCCATACAGAAAGGCATTCTTGACGTCAAGTTGAGAAATGTCCCACTCCCTGTTGACGGCCACAGAAAGAAGAACCCGGATGGTGCTGAGGCGAGCAACCGGAGAGAAAGTGTCAAAATAGTCAACTCCATAAGTCTGAGTAAAGCCTTTGGCCACCAGGCGGGCCTTGTAACGATCCACAGTGCCGTCCGGGCGAAACTTCACAACGAACACCCAGCGGCAGCCAACCACATCAGTACCGATCGGTGGAGGAACAAGGTTCCAGGTACCTCTTTCAGTAAGAGTGGCAATTTCCTCATCCATGGCAGATTTCCAATGAGGAATAACAAGAGCCTCCTGGTAAGTGCGGGGAGTGGTAGTAGCCGAGATGGCCAAAGCAAAGCACCTGCGAGAGGGAGTAAGCCGATCATAGGAAACAACAGCCGCAAGCGGGTGTTGGGTACACGCCCGCACCCCTTTGCGAAGGGCAATGGGACGATCCAGGTCGTCTTGTGCCTCAGGGACCGGAGCATCCGTGGCAGAGAAGGCTGGCCCGGGACTAGAGAGAGACGGCTGCGGAGACGAAGGAGGGGAGATAATAGGGAGAGGAGGAGACGGAGGAGGAGGCGACATAGGAGGGGAGACGTCGACTTGTGTGGAAGGCTCACAGAGAGATGGTAGAGAGTCAGAGACAGCAGGAGGAGGTGAAGATGGGAAAGAAAAGTAGGAAGCATTTTCAAAGAAGGTGACGTCTGCGGAAACAAACTGTTTGCGCAGAACAGGATCAAAGCAACAGTAGCCTTTTTGAGTTGTCGAGTAACCCAAAAAGACACATTTGGTGGAGCGGGGGGAAATCTTGTCGCGAGTAGCAGACGGAGCATGCACGAAGGCCGTACACCCAAAGATACGGAGAGGAAGAGGAAAGGGTTCCTTGGTTGGGTAGAGAATGGAGAAGGGGGTCTTGCCGTGAAGAACAGAAGAGGGAATGCGATTGATGAGATAGCAGGCAAGGAGAACAGCATAGCCCCAATAGGAGCGAGGCACCTGCATCTGTGTCATCAGAGTGCGAGCGATATCGAGGAGATGGCGATTTTTACGTTCCGCCACCCCATTTTGCTGAGAGGTGTAAACACAGCTGGTCTGATGAATAAGACCATGTTGCATACAAAAAGATGAAAACTCATGACTGAGATATTCCTTAGCATTATCAGAGCGCAATACTTTAATAAAAATAGCAAACTGAGTTTTAATCATATTATAAAAAGATTGCCATACAGATAAGAGTTCAGAGCGATCTTTTAATAGATACACCCAGGTACATCTGGAGAAATCATCAATAAAAGTTACAAAGTAAAAACTACCCCGACCAACGGTGGGAGTAGGAGCAGGACCCCAGATATCAGAATGAATGAGATCAAAAGGGCGGGAGGAACCACGGCCTTGCTTCTGCGGGAAGGAGGAACGGTGATGCTTGCCAAGCTGACACGCATCGCAGTTGAGCGGAGGACTGGGTTGAGGTAAGTGGGGAAGAAGCTGATGCAGAATCCGAGGAGGAGGATGTCCAAGGCGAAGATGCCATTGAAGCAGATCAGTAGACGAGGAAGAGAAGGCGGACAGAGCGGAAACATTGTCGAGGAAGTAGAGGCCGCCGCTCTCAGTCCCAGTAGCAATCGTCCGTTGGGTTCTCGGGTCCTGAAAACAACAAGAAGTAGGAGTGAATAAGACAGAGCACTGAAGTTGCTTGCATAAAGTAGTAACGGAGAGTAAATTGCAAGGGAACTTCGGGACATAGAGAGTGTCCGCTAAGCGAAGCGAGGGAGTGACTTGAACCATGCCCGTTCCATGAACAGGGGAAGGCGAACCATCCGCAACGAGAACCGGGGGTAACCGAGCATGCGTCTCTAGGAGAGAGAAGCAGTGAGGGTTTCCGGTCATGTGATTTGTAGCACCAGAGTCAATGAGCCATTTACCTTGGGTAACGACGTGTGCACTACCTGAGGTGGTGGCCACAGAAGCAGACTGCCGAGAGGAGGCAGAGGTTGAGGAAGAAGTATCACCGGAGGGACGAAGATGAGGATGTTTTTGCCAGCAGCGGTCAACTGAGTGGCCGGTACGACCACAGTGAGAGCAGAGGAACCTGGACGGACCGCGCGTACCAGATTGGTTGCGACTACTATTGCCACCCCGCTGGACTTGGTGAGCATAGGAGTCCGGTGGAGGAGGGGAAGACAATAGAGGACGTTGGAGCAGTGAAGTAACCGCGGCGATGCGAGCTGCGGTGGCATCCAAGGTGGGAGACTCGGCTTCGCCCAAGATCTGCTGGCGGATCATATCAAAAGACTCAGGAAGCCGGAGAAGATAACAAACAACCAGGAGTTCCTGGAAGTGTTTGTGCTGTTCGGCCAAGTCCGCGGAGAAGGGGCGATTCTGGAGGATTTCGGCCCCAAGAGCCTGAACTTGCTGATAAGCCGCAGCAGGAGACATGGAAGGGCGAGCGAAGAGATCCGCGTAGAGAGTATAAATGCGGGATGTCTGGGCCCCCTTTGAGTAGAGAGCAGCAAGGTGAAGCCACGCGGTCTTGACCGTCTCATCATGGCGTATGACAGGAAGACATTCATCGGAGAGGCTGTTAGCCAACCACGTGCGGACAAGCGCATCACTGGCATCCCAGTCATCAAATTCAGCAGAGTCTGAGGGAGGAGGGTCATCGGTGAGGTGATGACGTTTGCGCTGAGAGCGGAGAAGAAAAGTGAAGGAGACGCTCCAATCCGGATAGTTGGAGCCAACAAGTTTAGAAACCGTGCCAAGGTTGCCAGAGGGTGTAGGAAGCGGCGCCGGAGTGGCGATAGGAGTGGTGGTGGTGGAGGTCTCAGAAAGGGCCATAGGAGATAACTGCGAGAGGCCGCGCGGTTAGAATATAAGCCGCGCGGATAGAAAGAAGACGAGCTGCGGCGGTCAGGATGTTCGACACCAGCGGCCAGAGAAGCCACGACCAAGCCGCAGGTCCAAGACGGGGAAGAGGTCGAACGGCTAGAAGATAGACCGCGCGAACGCAAACGGCGAATAAAGAAGCAGGTCGCGACGAGCAAGGAGACAGGTCGTAGCGACAGAAGGGCAGGAGAAGGAGGACGCGCGGATAGGGCGCAAACAGCGAGAACAGGTCGCGAGAAGAAGGGGCAAGCCGCGCGGACAGGGCGCACAGAATCAGGAGGAGAAGATCGATTCCTCTGATACCATGTTAAAAGTAGCGAACAAACGACTAGAAAACAAGCCGGAGCTTTGAATAATTGAAATTTTATTATCCAAAAAGATATCATTTACAAAGGTATGGCCTCCCTTTTATAGAATGGAGGAGAGAGAGAAGAATACAAATTAACAATGTGGGACTAAAGCTATACAACAGATCTGGGCGGCTAGAATAAGAGACCGGAACAGGCCGCGCGGTTAGACAATGTTCTAACCGCTCGGCAACACCAGAACCAAGAGGGAGAGATGCGGTAGGAGACCGCTAGACCGGCCGGTTTCCAAGCCGCCAGAGATAAGCCGACAGACCGCTGGATACCATACGGCGACAGCCTGGAAATCAACCCGTCAACCTCAATCCGCCAGGCACAAACCGCCAGACCGCTCGGTCAACAACCCGCCAGGCTCAAACCGCCAGACCGCTCGGTCTCATACTTCGACACAGAAGAAAGACTTTTCAATCTAACGGCTATAAAGGACTGACAGCAGATAAAGTAAAATACAAAGGTCAACTAATAAGACAAACAACTTTATCTGAAAAGATTTTACTCAGGCAAAAGAGATGGAGCAGATATTGCCTGGAAATATTATCATAAAACAACTGAAAAGATATGCCAGATAATGTATTAATTCATTAAATATAATAAATAAATACAAAATATAAAGGCAGACAGAAAACATCGAACGACCTACAGAGATCGTCGACCGACGCACGGAGATCGTCGAACTATCAAACAGATAGTCGAACGATCCAGATAGTCGAACTATCAAAGGAGATAGTCGAACTATCACAACAGATAGTCGAACTACCAGAAGATAGTCGAGCTATCAGATAGTCGAACTATCAACATATAGTCGAACTATCAAGGCGAAACAGATAGTCGAACTATCAACAGATAGTCGAACTATCAAAGACAAACAGATAGTCGAACTATCAACAGATAGTCGAACTATCACAAACAACCAGATAGTCGAACTATCAAC
Source organism: Platanthera zijinensis (assembly GCA_039513925.1). Taxonomy (NCBI): domain Eukaryota; kingdom Viridiplantae; phylum Streptophyta; class Magnoliopsida; order Asparagales; family Orchidaceae; genus Platanthera; species Platanthera zijinensis. The sequence goes on from CM077097.1 coordinate 79,278,913, forward strand.
AGATAGTCGAACTATCAACGCAGAATAGATAGTCGATCTATCAACAGATAGTCGAACTATCAAGGAACGACAGATAGTCGAACTATCAACAGATTGTTGAACTATCAGATAGTTGAGCTATCAAAGCAGATAGTCGAACTACCAAGGGAAAACAGATAGTCGATCTATCAGCAGATAGTCGAACTATCAGGAGAGAGCAGATAGTCGATCTATCAACAGATAGTCGAACTATCAAACAACGCAGATAGTCGACCTATCAAACAGATAGTCGAACTATCAGATAGTTGAACTATCCAAGCAGATAGTCGAACTATCAAACAAATCGATAGTCGAACTATCAACAGATAGTCGAACTATCTCAGCACACAGATAGTCGAACCATCAACCGATAGTCGAACTATCCTCGCAGACATAACGTCGAGCAACTGATAGACGATCGTCGAATAGTTAGTCGACGATAGTCGAGCGGCGTTCGACTATAGTCGAACGAAAAAACTACTTAACCAAATTCTTCATCTGGAAAAGCGAGGACTCTATAGCTAGACCACTAACCATTGACCATAGATATTTCTTGGGTCAAGGGACAAAAGGAGAAGACTAAACTCAAATCAAACTTGGGTACCAACAGTCTTTCCAATCATCCTCCCACCGAGTGAGCCTACATCCCTGCCAGCTTAATGAGAGCCTGGTTAGCGAGTCTTCTCGGGGCCTTTCCAATCATCCTGCCACCAAGTGAGCCAACAGTCCTGTAGCTTGATGAGAGTTGTAACACCCCTATCCGTCACATAGCATATAGCAGTAGGTCCGGCCGGGGCCTGACACCATATACCACGTACAGACCGGTGGGTTTCTATATGAAACCATTTAACCAATACACACGTCCTACACAGAGCATCTAGCGGATGCAATTTATTAAGTTGCAAAGATGAGAACCCAGCCATAAGCATGAATGTCCATTAACATGAAAAACAGCAGGAATGAAATACAAAGTACTCAAAGTACTGGCTTTATGGACTTACAACAATTCACTTGAATAAATAGCGTTTTACAAACTTCGGCACGCAGGCCGGGCACACATGATTTAAACAAGTAAACAAACAAGGCCTTCGAGGGCCGGCTCAGCAACTTGGGCTTTGACCCGCTATTTACCGCTCGGCTCCGCAGCACCTGCAAGCACATTTCACCTCAACGGTGACAAACAAGAATAACGGTCAGCAAAGCTGACAAAATTATAACGATTCCGCTCCCAAATCGGGGTCGGTAAAGCTACTTCCCTGCACTTGTTAGCATAGCAAGTAATATAGTGAATAAGCACAACATCACAGGTGCATGCTAACACGGTCATGCACCCCGTGCTATCAGGGCACTAATTCGGCGAACCCGATCATAACCGTGGTCACACCACCATCCCTTGGACGGCAAATCTCGTGAGCATTAAAGTCTTCATGGCCAAAGCCGAAGACCCTTCCTCAATGCCATTGACAGGCAACTAAACCGAACCACATAGAGCGGGCACGGTTTCACTCATCCTGCTGCTCACACTGCCACAACAATTAAAGTCATCGGCGCGAGGTAAGTTTCCCCGTGACCCGTAAATCGATCAAGCAAAGTACATAATCCGGTTATGTACAAAGATGGCTCCCGGGCCACCAAAGATGGCAGAATCACGCTTCTGCCTAGATTTCCGGGTGCGCCTTGGGGTTAATCCCCAAGGATCCCTGCTGCATTCTACCACGTAGAAACCCAAAAAAAACCAAAGGTACGGAGTCTTCTCCGGCTAACAATACAAAGCAAAACATCACCGATCCGGACAAACACGTCCGCGTAGGCTTCACACACCATGCATATGCCCGTACTACGATTCCGGACTATAACAAGGGGGACTTCACATATCTACCCCAAGGAACACCGCAACTCACCGCACACTCGCGGGAGAGGATTTCCCCATGCAGAAGAAGAAGAGCTTCACATGCTCAAGATGAGAATCGTTACCCTAGCGTTTCTCCTCGGCGCCATGGAAATTTACGGGGATGAAAAGCACCGCAATCTCCTTGCCTCCGTAGATCCGAAGTCGGCCTGCTATTTGGAGCTCCAAAACTCCGCCGGTGACCGGATCTAGCCTTCCTTCTTACTCCTTGCTCTCTCCTCTCTGTAGATCTTAGAAAGAGAAGGAATCCAATATTATGAGGATTTTAGACCGCTAAAACCGGCCTTAACCTTAAGGAGGGAAAAGCCTGAACCATCAGATCCCAAACCAGGGAAACGAACGGCTACGATTTAGCCCCAAAATCCAAAACTTGGGCCGAACACGGGTTACGACATGGCCGAGTCCAAGGCCGTGTCACCCATTTGCCGTCACTAGGGAAATCCTGACCAGGAAACGGCCTGTGACACGGCACCCGATAAGCCCGTATCGCATGTGACATGTCCGTGTCAGTGCCCGTGTTATGCCTCGTATGCCCAAAACGACACAGGACCCAAAACGTCCTGAGAAGGACACGGCCATGTGACACGCCCGTGTCACATCCCGTGTGCTAGATGCGCCCTGGGACATGCCCGTGTTACATATGACACGCCTGTGTTAGACTCGAACATGTCTGGGCTCAGGCCGTGCATCCTCACTCAATGATCATTGAGTGAAAGGAATTGAGTGGCTGACATGGCCTGGGACACACCCGTGTCCCAGGCCGTGTTCACTGCCCTGAAGACCGTTGACTGCAATTTTGCCGACAACGCGACCATTGATGATCTCGAGCACGACACGCCCTGGGACACGTTCGTGTCCTAGGTCGTGCCACCCCTACCAAATCCCAGACCTGGCTCAAAATGCTACCCGTCGCTCTTTTGAGTTTCGGGGCGTTACAACTCTCTCCCTCTTAAAAGAATTTTGTCCACGAAATTACCAAAGGAAAAGATAACAGAAAACCAAATGCGGTACCTAAGCGGAATAACTCTGGGTACTCCTCCAGAATGGTTTGCTCCCATTCCCAAGAGAGCTCCTCCTGACCGCAATTGTCCCAACGGACCTTGAACATTCTGATCTCCTTGTTACGAAGTCGCTTGACTTCAGAGTCTTCAATACGAATGGGCTTGACCTTTGTCGTCAACCCTTCGTCCACCAGTACTTGGTCAACTGCGATCACCTTCGAAGGCTCTTGAACCACCTTCCGCAAAACTGAAATTTGGAATATATCGTGTAGACCACTCAACTCCACTTATAGCTTCAGACGATAAGCTGCTTCGCCGATCCGCTCTAGAATCTCAAATGGTCCAAGGTATCTCGTGCTCAGCTTCTTCAAGCGTCGTACCCGCGAAACACCCTTGAACGGCTTTATCTTCAAGTACACCCAATCGCCGACCGCGAACTCCACATTCCGATGCTTGGTATTGTAGTACTTAGCTTGTATAACTTGAGCGATCAGCAACCGCTCTCGAATAATGCGCACCAAGGAAGTAGCACTCTCCACCTCCTGCTTTTTGTACAACTTTGCCTCACCCGTTTCTAGCCATGATAACAGCGTGCGACACTTATTACCATATAGGGACTCGAAGGGCGCCATTTGTATACTCGCTTGGTAGCTATTGCTGTACGCAAACTCCACCAAATACAGATGGTCTTCCCAATGCTTTCCGAAGTCTAGAACACACATGCGAAGCATGTCCTCCATAACTCTGTTGACCCTCTCGGTCTGCCCATCCGTCTGCGGATGAAAGGCTGTGCTTAACTTCAACTTAGTCCCCAACATTTGCTGCACCAACCTCCAGTCATTGGACGTAAAATGCCCATCACGATCACTTATGATGCTGCGGGGCACATCGTGCAGCGGACTATATTATCCACATACAGCTTCGCCAGTTTATCCACTGAATTGTCCTTCCTATGCGGGATGAAGTGTACCACTTTTGTTAACCGGTCTACGATCAGCCAGATGGCGTCGTTTCCCTTCTGTGACCTTGGCAAGCCATGCACAAAGTCCATCGATATGTCGTCGAACTTCCATTCCAGAATAGGCAAAGATTTCAAGAATCCCCCTGGATTTTGGCACTCTGCCTTCACTAAGGCGCAAGTCTGACATTTAGCCACAAACAGTGCCACATCCCTCTTGTGCCCTGGCCACCAGAATAACTTCTTTAGATCCCGATACATCTTCATGCTCCCTGGGTGGATTGAGTACTTGGTATGATGAGCCTCATACATCAACTCCGCCCATAGATTTCCCATGTTTGGGATGCACAAACGATCGTCCTTCCTTAGTAGCCCATCTTCAACTGAAAATTGGGAATTTGACCCATCGAATGCTGCATCCATGAGCTCCTTCATGCTGCCATCAAACTCCATAGCCTGCCGAATGCGATCAGCTAGGTCATACTGAACGTCCATCCAGTTCAACAATGCTTCAGCGCTAGTCTGCTTATCAACACAACAGATTTCTAACACCTCCAACTCCCGAATTAACCTCTCATCATGAACCGACAACCAGTTAGCTTGGGCGAAAGCCCTGTGACTCAGCGCATCCGCAACTGCATTGCCTTTCCTGGGTACATAATGAATCATGAACGTATAGTCCCCAAGGAACTCCATCCATCTCCGCTGCCTCATGTTCAGATCCTTCTAATCCAACAGGTACTTCAGGCTCTTATGGTCGGTATAAATATAAACCTTTACGCAGTACAAATAGTATCTCCACAGCTTAAGCGCAAAAAACACAGCCGCCAACTCCAAGCCGTAGACCGGATAATTCCTTTCGTTCACTTTCAGCTGACGTGATCCATACGCAATAACACTTCCATGCTGCAGCAGCACGCAACCCAAACCATTGCCTAAGGCATCGCTGTAGATCTCAAAGCCTTCGGTCCCACTCAGCAAACTTAGCACTAGCGCCGTGGTCAACCGACTCTTCAGCTTTTCAAAAGCTTGCGCACACTCCTGCGTCCACACAAACTTCTGATCTTTCCTTGTCAATGTGGTGAGAGGTAACACTATCCGCGAGAAGTTCTCCACGAAGCGTCTTTAATAGCCGGCAAGCCCTAGAAAACTCCGAACTTCCGCTACCGAAGATAACACAGACCACTCTCGTATCGCAACAATCTTCTCCAGATCCACCACAACTCCTTCCCCACTGACTATATGACAAAGGAATGCCATTGAGGATAACCAAAACTCGCATTTGGAGAACTTTGCATATAGTTCGTTCCCCCTCATCGTCTCCAATACCAGATGCAAGTGCTTGAAGTGATCTTCCTCGCACTGTGAGTACACCAATATGTCACCAATAAAGACAATAACAATGCGGTCTAGGTACTCTCTGAACGTCTTGTTCATCAAATTCATGAACATCGATGGCGCATTAGTCAGCCCGAACGGCATGACTGTAATCTCAAAATGCCCATATCTTGTGTTGAACGCTGTCTTTGGGATATCACTCTCCCTTATCCTCAGCTGATAGTAACCAGACTTCAGATACAATTTTGAATATATCGACGACCCGATTAACTGATAAAAAAGATCATCAATCCTTGGGATCGGGTATTTGTTCTTTTCTGTTAACTTGTTCAGTTCTCTGTAGTCGATACACAGCCGCAAACTTCCGTCCTTCTACTTAACAAATATGACCGTTGCGCTCCAAGGAGACGAACTTGGACGCACATAACCTTATTCCATCAACTCTTCTAGTTGAACCTTTAGCTCCGCCATCTCCTTAGGAGCCAACCTATAAGGAGAACGTGACACAGGTTTGGCACCTGGCACTAGCTCAATCGTGAAGTTGATCCCTCGCCGCGGTGGGGCTCCGGGAAGATTGTCCGGGAACACATCGGGGAACTCACAAACCACGGGGATACAACCCAAAGTGGAGGAGGATTCTTCATCAGAATCACTCCAGGTTTCAGCAATGAAACCTCTCTCCTTTTTCTTGTTCTTGTAGGAGGATGGCTTGGAGTGCTTCCTGTGCTGTTCCTTTTCCTTCCTCTTGTCTTTGTTCTTCTCTTCTGGACACTCTGGTAAGATGTGTCCAGGCTTCCTGCAACCATAACAAATAATTTCTTTAGCAGGTGAACGGTCATACCTTGGTTTGTCTTCATAGCGTGAAGACTTCTTTCTGAATTCCTTTCTCCCCATCTTCAGAAACCTCTTGGCAAATAATGCCATTAGCTCCTCATTGGATTGGCTGCCTTCAGAAGCATCAGCAGCCTTAAGAGCTAGAGATTGCTCTTTTCTTGTTGGTGTGGGGGTCTTTGCTTCTGCTTCTGCTTCCCTTGTCTTCAGCACTTGCTCAAAGGATTTGAGCTTGCCGAGAAGAGCTTCAGTGGAGATCTCTGTGGTACTTCTGGCTTCCTTGATGGGCCATATCCTTAGATCCCATGTGCTAGGGAAGCACATAAGAATCTTATCATTGACCTCTGTCAATGATATATCCTTGTCAAGGGTCCTCAGCTCATTGATGATTGAGCTGAGCCTGGTGTACATGGCTTCAACTGATTCAGCATCAGTTTTCTGGAAGTTTTCATATTGAAAGTGAGGGGATAAGTTGTAAACTACTCTAGAGGGGGGGGGGGTGAATAGAGTATTCAAATTTTATGAATAACTAGTCAGCTCTCTTCGAGTTTATTTGCGGAATAAAATAGTCTGATACTTGAACCCTAAGAGCCTAACACAGTGACGTGCACAAGTGAGAGAGTTAACTGAAAGTTCAGTTTAACTCTAAACCTATCACAGCAACTAGCAATCCTAGGTAGTTCTATCACAGCCACAGAAAAGACAATTAAACAAAAACAACCAGAGAGACACAGGATATATAGTGGTTCCCTCTTAATAGGTACTCCACTCTTCTACCACCCTGGTAGGAATCCACTACAGGTTTTTGCTAAGGTGCCCTGCCACCAATGATCTGATTCAGGTAGATCAAACAGACCCTTTGAGCTTTTGATAAGGATGCTCAACCACAGGTTGTTGATAAGGTGCCCTGTCACCAATGTTCACTTTTGAAGAGGTGTGAAAACTCTTTTACAAAGGGGTTGAGAGGGTTAGATTGTCTTCTCTGTTGTTAATACAGATTAGAGAAGACTTGTGGATTCTCTAAAGAATCAAAGTCTCCCCCTGGCTCAGTGAAAGTCCAGGGAAAGCCTTTGCTTCAGGATGAAGGAGTTTCAGATAAACTGAAACTAAATCCTCAGAGATCTGTAGACTGATTTTTATCAGGTCTTCAGATTCTGGAGCACGTGAAGCAGATCTGGAGCTCTTTCTGAAGTCTTGAAAAAACTCTAAGCAGATGCTCAGGAGACTTGAGAATGAAATAGATTGCTTTGGACTTTTGCTTCAGGAAAGCTTTTCTTCTTCTGATTGTGAGATTGTGAAGAGTTGCTCTGGAGAAGCTTGAAAGAATGCAGCACTCGAAAATCTCTCTGTTACTGTAACTTCTTATTTTTCTGAGAAAAAAATCTCTCTTAAATATGTCTTCTCATTTATCTTTTGGAACGACTCTATTGATTTGAATTCTCGAGCCCTGCAACAGATTATCTCAAAATAGAATATAGCAATAGGAATAGAATGACCTATTAGCTCTCTATCAGTCCCAATAAGGAAATAAATGAATAAAAATAACCTCAGCATAAAGACTTATCATTCTTGGAAATAGCATACACCGCCAACGGCTAGAATACAGCCTGGCAATATATTTTGTATAATAAGACAAAAATGCTTTATCAAAGTACGAAATCCCGTAATTTATGCTTAATATATTTGGTAAGTAATTCATTTGAATTTAAGCCATAAATTAGCAAAAACATTCTTCAGAAAATCTTTCTAACCACACGCTAAAACACTTGGAAATAAACCAAGGAATAAGATAAATGCAAATGATAAAGGCAGACAGAAATCGTCGAACACGGGTTCGATGATCGTCGACCTAGCTAACAGATCGTCGACTGAAAGCAGAAATCGTCGAATGATAATCGTCGACCAGCTCAAGATATCGTCGACTAAAGCAGAAAATCTGTTAACACAGAAACCGTCGAACATCTCATGATGTCGACGATTAAGGCAGAGATCCGTCGAGACAGATATCGTCGAACATCTCATGATGTCGACGATTAAGGCAAAGATCTGTCGAGATAGAAATCGTGAAGCAAGACCACGATCATCAAACTGCTGATAGCAGATCGTCGACCAACCTTCAGAGCATAATAAGCTTGCTCTGAGATCGTCGACCATCGGTCGACGATAATTGTCTTGACTTCAACGATTTAATAGCCCTGCTATCGTCGACCAATGATCGACGATCGCGAGGCCTCGTTCGACGATGGTCGAACGGAAAAAGCCTTAACCAAAAATTCATTCTACAACTTTTAATCTAAACTTTAGATCAGATATAAACTACCCTAGGGAGACTAAACAAAGTCTAAACATGATCATATATAGTTATATGGATCAAGAGGGGCTGGAAAGGGATTACATAAGCCAAATCACATCTAGGGTACCAACAATCTCCCCCTATTTGGGTTATGTTATCCAATCCGATCTAAAATTAAAGCACACAATATCAAGAGCAGAAATTAACCAAAAAAAAATTTAAATCACGGGCAATCCTCAGGAAAACATAAAAGCATAAATCAGCAGAACTAAAGTATCAAGCAGATTTATCAGAGGTTTTAGCATCAGATGATTTCTTAGGGATTACAGCTGGTTTGAAGATAATTTCTCTGTTTGGATTTGCTGCTTGTCTTTTGGATAGCATTAGATCATGTTCACCAATGATTTTCTTTTCAGCATAGCTTGGTAGAACTGCAGCAGGGTGCAACCTCATGTATTCTTCAGTATTGAAAATTTCAGAGTTTACTTGAATTTTGCTGAGTTCCTTTTCTCTGAATTCAGACATGGTTGTATACGCTGTAGGGTCTAGTCCTTGAGCTTTGGCTCTCTCCATCATGCTCAGTGCAATAGATTCCTTAAATCTTGCCATAGAGGCAATTCTTTCAGATTCAGTCATATCTGATGGAGAGGATGGTCTGTCAGTATCAGCTTGAGCTGCAATCTCCATGTTCCTTTGAAGAGCTGTGGCTATTTTGCTTGAGTCAGAAGGAATTTGTGCAGCCTCCTTAGGATTAGTTTCAGCATACAGAGATCTGGGAGGTGCAAGTTCAATGAACTTCTTGTTGGATTTCTCTGAATAGACCACTCTTTTTCCTTTTATTTCAGTTGTCTCAGAATCAGCAGTTTTCCTTGAAGTGGAGAATGGACCTTTCCTGGGAGGAAGAGATTTCCATTCTGGAACTTTCTGTTTAGGAGCAGGAGGAGGAGAGAAAGTAGATTGTTGAAATGTCATCTCCTTTATTTGTTCCATGGGAACATTTTCATTTCTTTTTCTTCCTTGTTCTGATACATCTTGGCCTTCCTGGCTTTGGTTACTCCTTCTCTGATAGGACTGAAGAATGTTAGAGCTGGCTGATCTTGCAGATGGGGCAGAAGAGAGACTTCCAGAGGCTCCAGCACCAGGAGGTGGAGGAGGACCTCTGGGGGGGAATTTCTGAATAGGGGTGTCATATCTTTTTGATCTCTTTTTCTCTCTTGTCTGATTCTTTGAGAGCCTCATCCAGGGTCGAAATTCTTTGCTCTTGGGATCAATTCCCTTCAGAATGAAATATGGAACATCCTTGTCTGGATTGGCAGAAGGAGGAGCAGATGCTTTCCTTTTCTTGGATACAGCCTTTTTCTTTTTCTGGGAGCTATCAGAATCCTCAGAGTCATCATCATCGGAGGAGTGAGATGAGGTTCTGCCAGCATAATCATCAAAGTCTAGGTTTGGGATATCCTTGGCAGTTATAGTATGTTCAGCCTTCTGCTTCTCTCTATCTTCTCTTTCTCTTGCTTCCTCAATGGAATCTTGCTCAAGGAGGGCATCAAGATCAACATTTGGAGTGCTCTTCCAGAGATCTGATTTAGGATACAAGTCAGGAACTATCCTGGGGACCAGTTCTGCAGTAGAAGGAATGGATAGAGGATAGGTGAGGATAGGAGGAGAAAAGATGACAATAACTGCAGGGGCAGATGCTTTTTCTAGAGAGATGGCTAGGGAATCCAGATGATAATTAGCCAACCCTTCAATGTACTCAGAGGCAATATTCTCAGCCACAAAGGCTATAAATTGTTCTAGGTTTAGAGTACCTGAGCTTGATTCCTTTTCAGTCATCTTGGAGGCTTTTTCTGGTAAATCTAGCACAGCCTTAGCTTCTTCAGCAGCAGCAGCAGCAGTAGCAGTGTTGATTGTGCCTGCATATAAAGAAAGATAGGTTAACAACCAAGTGGGAATAAAATATTCCCCCCAAGGTGAACAGCAACAGGTAATTGATAGAGTTACCTGAAGATCTACACAGGATACCACTTTGCATCTAGGAAGGAGGTTATAATTCCTTCTAGATGTTTAGCGACATCAGGGATAGACACCTCTGCAAGGCACACGAGGAGTGCTATACAGGAAAAGAAGAGAGAGTCCTTGACCAAGGGGTCATCAAGGTACTCAGGTCTATAAGAGACCATTTTCTCTTGAAAAGAAGGAACAAGAGGAGTAGATGTGAGTGAGGACTCACAGTCTAGGTTAAGATAGGATTCCAAATCTTCAATGGAATTTGCAGCATCATCTTGCGATACTGATGCAGGATCATCAGCAGCTGAGATGGGATAGGAAGGAATAAGAAATTAACTCCAAGTTGGAGTGAATTAATTAGAATCTTAAATAACATTATACCATCAGATTGAGCAGCAACATTCTCAAATTGTTGAACCACTACTTCTGTATCAGTAGTGTTCAATGGAGATTTTTCACCAAAGTCCATGGGGACTACTTCATTATCTTTCTCAGGGATTTCTTCATCAGAAGCTTGATTCACTAGGGAGTGAATGTCCTTGTTAGATAAAGATATCAATTTAAAATCCTGATTATAACCTTTAGAGGAAGTGATTTACCTTCTGGATGCTTTGGAAGCTCTTGAGATTCTTCTATAATTGCTGTAAGGGGAAGAGAAGAGTTGTCCTGAAGGGCCAAGGCATCACCTGAGACCACTTCAACAGACATCTCCCCCTGCATGACTTCAGTGGGGACTGGAGTCATGCATCTTACTGAAGAGGGCTCAGCAGAGGGTAGAAGTGATTTGATGGTTTCAGTAAGGGCTTTGATGGATGCAATGAGAGGGGCATTGGCAGCCTCAATCATTTTTTGGATGGATGGAGTGATGAGCTCTACAACATGTGCAAGCAATTCAGGAGTTATCTGAATTGCTGATGATGTAGAGGTGGATGGAATGGAAGCAGTATGATCTACCACATGATCAAAGGAATCATGTGGAGATGGGTGAACATCAACATGAGTGTGGGATTCATGTTGAGATAGGTGCGTGAGGATGGTAGCAGTGACCATGTCAACACTGGCTGAAGCTGCCAGATGTTGTGGTGTTGGTGACTGGGGTGGAGATGCAGGTGGAATGAGAGATGCATGTTGTGGTGGCACTGCAGGGTGTGTGGAGTGTAATGCAGGAGATGAGGATGCAGGGGTAAAGAGAGAGGATGAAGGGATTTCTTGTGTGGGTGAATAGAGTATTCAAATTTTATGAATAACTAGTCAGCTCTCTTCGAGTTTATTTGCGGAATAAAATAGTCTGATGGAGGGTTGGGATCAACCCTGGCTGACTTCTTGATAACTCTCTGAGATTTCTTGAAGAGAGAGGGGTCCAACCTCTTGCTGGCGTTGACTGCGGAGGGTGCAGAAACAAGCAGCAGGGGTGCTTTCACATATAGAAACACACCCAACACCCTGGCAAGATTTACTTCTTTCTGATTGTTCTTTCTCCTTATTAGTTCAAACAGAACTTTTCCCAGGCAATCGGCGTCTTATTCACCAATACTGACATTAAGGCAAATTGTTGCCTGTTGATATTGTCGTGAGCAGAGTGCTTTCCCAAAACGACCTTGCCTACTAGGTCTGCCAGAAACTTGTACTCTGGAGACAGGTTTATTTTCAGCAGCTTAGCTGGAATACCTTCAGCATGGCCCATCACGGTTAGCATGCGGCCATATTCCTCTGAATCTTGCTCATAGTCCTCAGTACCGGTTGGTAGACCAAACAACTCAGTCAGAACTTCAGGAGTCAGGATGACCTCCTCTCCATTTATCTTTCCAGTCATCGCTTCGTCGCTGGAGGACGAGGTATATACCCATTCTCGAATCTCTGGTATATTAATCTTTGGTGAGAATGACATAAATTTCTTTAGGCCTTGATCTTCACATAGCTGCAGAATGGCTTGGATGGGTTGATCACATCGGCTGAAAGAATCGAAGTCGACACAGAAGCCAGTGTCGAACTTCATCCCAAAGAGAACTGCAGAAGGAATCGCCATAGGATTTGAGAGAAAATGGCGAATCGAGAAGCAAAGCAGGGGAGAAGAGAATCGCGCGGGATTAGAGTTCGAGAGCGAATTCTAAGCCAGAAGATGGAATATGAAAAGACGGAGCGGAAGGACGACGATCTCCAGACCTAAATCGACTATCGGATATAGATCTGCGATCGTCGAACCCGGAATAAAATCGGTCGTCGAACAATGACCGACGATAGTCAATGTTTGACTAATCGATAAACATCGACCGATTACAAGCAGTCACCACGATCGTCGATCAATATATGTTGGTCGACGATTTACCACACAGCACAGAAAATCTGTCGTCGACCACTGGTCGACGATAGATACCTAAGGAGAGATCGTTGACCAGTTGATCGACGATTTCTGCCTTACTACCGAACGAGCTGTCATCGACTGTTGATCGACGATAGTTCTGACCTGGTCGAAGATCGTCGAGCAGTCGTTCGACGATTTTAGACAGAAAAACAAAACTATCCAAATTTTCACTACTCTGAACCATTAATCATACCAAGCTGGTTCAGGAAGAACAAATGCCTTTGTTCATCAAGGGGCTTAGTGAAAATATCTCCTCTCTGCAGGTCTGTGGATATAAATTCCATTGCTATCTTGTTCTTTTCCACATTATCTCTCAGAAAATGATGTCTAATCTCAATGTGCTTGGTCCTGGAATGGTGCACAGGATTTTGAGCAATTGATATTGCACTGGTACTGTCACACAGAATCTTTGTTTTTGAGTGTGTGTACCCATAATCCACTAGCTGATTTTGAATCCACAGGATCTGTGAACAACAACTAGCTGCTGCTATATACTCAGCCTCAGCAGTTGAAGTAGACACAGATGCCTGTTTCTTACAAAACCAAGAGACAAGTCTCTCTCCCAGGAACTGACAGGTCCCTGAGGTGCTTTTCCTGTCAACTCCACAACCAGCATAATCAGCATCTGAATATCCAATTAATTCAAATCCTGACTCAGCTGGGTACCACAGTCCTAAGTTGGGGCATCCCTTAAGGTATCTCAAGATCCTCTTGAGAAGAGTTAAGTGAGATTCCTTTGGGTTGACCTGAAACCTAGCACATAGGCATGTAGCAAACATTATGTCAGGCCTACTTGCAGTCAAATACAGCAGGGAACCAACAATGGCTCTATAGTTCTTTTGATCAACAGACTTGCCATTGACATCAGAATCAATAACTGCATTTGAGGACATAGGTGTGCTCATTGATGAAGCATCAGACATTCCAAATCTTTTAACCAGCTCTCTGGCATATTTTGATTGAGAAATGAAGATACCATCAACACACTGTTTCACTTGGAGACCAAGGAAATAGGATAACTCACCCATGCTGCTCATCTCAAACTTGGAGTGCATTAGTTCAGAGAATCTCTTGCATAGTTTGGGATCAGTAGAGCCAAATATAATGTCATCTACATAGATTTGAACTAACAGTTGTGAGTCCTTATGATGTCTAATGAATAGGGTTCTATCTACTACACCTCTCACAAACTTGTGTTCTAGAAGAAAATTTGCTAAGGTCTCATACCAAGCTCTAGGAGCTTGCTTAAGTCCATATAGAGCCTTTTGGAGTTTGAACACATGAGTGGGTAAGGTTGATGAAACAAACCCTGGTGGTTGTTCAACAAACACTTCTTCCTTTAAATCTCCATTGAGGAAGGCACTCTTCACATCCATTTGGAAGACCTTAAATTTCTTATAGGCAGCATAGGCTAGGAAAATCCTGATTGCTTCTAGTCTAGCTACAGGGGCAAAGGTCTGATCATAATCTATGCCTTCCTCCTGTCTATAGCCTTGAGCTACTAGCCTAGCCTTATTTCTAACTACTATGCCTTGGGCATCAAGCTTGTTTCTAAACACCCACTTGGTGCCTATGATCAGTTGGCCTCTTAGTCTTGGAACCAAGGTCCAAACTTTACATCTTTCAAATTGGTTAAGTTCCTCTTGCATGGCTTTAATCCAGTGTGGATCAAGCTCAGCATCTTTAATGGTTAGGGGCTCAACCTGAGAAAGGAAACAAGCAAACATCACATCTTTGTTGAGTTGATGTCTTGTCTGGACTCCTACTGAAATGTCTCCAATCACTTGAGATACAGGATGATCTCTAAGTGTGACAATATTAGTAGGTTCAACAATGATCTGATCTTCAACAGTTTCAGGATTTGATTCCTCATGTGGAATTTGATCAACTGTTGGAGCAGGTGCTTTAACTTGAAGAAGTTCTACATCAGATTCAGAATCTGAAGAAGCAACCTGAGGAGTTTGTTGTGGATGATTCTCCTGTGTGAGTCTCAAACCTTCCAAATCCTTACTTACTCCTAGGACTTGCACTGTACTATTAGAGGAAGAGTCCTTCTCCTTATAATACATGACTGTCTCATCAAAAGAGACATGTGCAGACTCTTCTATCTTAAGAGAGGATTTATTGAGGACCCTATAGGCTTTGCTTACTTGAGAGTATCCCAGAAAGACTCCCATTGAAGCTTTTGCCTCAAATTTTCTATGGTATTCTTTGTTATTGTTGTGAACAAAAGCAACACAGCCAAACACTCTAAAATAGTCTATTTTAGGTTTCACTTGCTTAAGTAATTCATAGGGAGTCTTACCCTTAAGTTTATGTATCAGACTTCTGTTCAATACATAGTTAGCCGTGCTAACTGCTTCAGCCCAAAAGGACAGAGGCATGTTAGCATCTGCCAACAATGTACTTGCAGCTTCAATTAGGGTTCTGTTTTTCCTTTCAACTACCCCATTTTGTTGAGGAGTTCTAGGAGCCGAGAAGCTATGTTTGATACCTTCCTTCTCACAGAATTCTTGCATAAGAATAGACTCAAACTCAGTACCATGATCACTTCTGATCAAGTCAACCTGAGTAGAGTACTCACTCTGTATACACTTTAGAAAATCTGTAAGAACCTTGAAGTTATCAGCCTTAGTTCTCAAGAAGAACACCCAAGTGAACCTAGAGAAGTCATCTACAATTACTAGAGTGTAAGACTTTCCTCCAAGACTCTGTACAGCAATAGGACCAAATAGATCCAAATGTAGCAAGTACAGAATCCTGGGAGAATCACTTTTATTAACTGATTTAAAGCTATTTCTTGTTTGCTTACCTAATTGACAAGCTTTGCAAAGGCCTTCCTTCTTGTAAGGGCAAGAAGGTAAGCCTCTTACAAGGTTGTATTTAGCCAGCCTAGAAATGTTTTTCAAATTTACATGACTAAGTCTCTTATGCCAAAGGGTATTATTACTGGTTACTTCATTAAATAAGCATAATTCAGATTTGGATGAGTTAAAATCTACAACATAAACATTACCAATTCTAATACCTACTAACACAACAGTATTATTTAAAGCAATATTACAAGCAGTGTCAGTAAACCATACCTTGTACCCAGCATCACACATTTGACTTACAGAGATTAGGTTGTGCTTTAGTCCGGAGACATACGCAACCTTCTTGAATGTTACAGCTCCTATGGTGAAGCTGCCATACCCTTCAGTCTGTCCACAGCTGGAATCCCCAAATACAACTTTTGGTCCCAGCTTGGCTTTGAACCCTGACAGATTCTTCTTCTTTCCTGTCATATGCTTTGAGCATCCACTATCCAGATACCATTTGTCATGTATGACTGGATAGGTCTTCACCTGCAAAGATATCAATTATACATTGTGGACCCAGGTTACCTTGGGTCCAGTATTCTTCACAAAAGAAAAACTAGATATAAAAGATTTTGCAGGCTTAGATTTATATCCTAAAGGGTGTGATCTCCTAGGTGGAATAATCCATTCAGTTGAAGGATTAAACATCCTAGGGTAGTGATTAGGATTTGCACATCTGGAAGTTTGAAATTTATTTTCCAGCTTAAGTCCAGATCGTCGATCCACGGTCGACGATCGCAAGCCATATCGTCGACCATTTGTAGTTGTGCTATGTTCTGGATTCCACGATTGTCGATCACTGGTCGACGACTCAAAATGAGATCGTCGATCTCCTGCACCAAAGATATCATACTTGGTGAAGGTGTTCAGCGATCGTCGATAGACGTTCGACGATTGGTTTGACGATCGTCGATTAATGTTCGACGATTTTTGTAAAGCTAGAAATTTTTTCTTCCTATTCTCTTTCTTAATCTTATTCTGAATTTTCTTGCATTTTTCAATTTCCTCAGTATTCTTTATTCCTGATTCAGAAACAAATTTTACTGGAGTGCTAAATCTCTCCTTTGTGAGGAGGATGGGTTCACTAGGTGTAGCACCTAAGCCTAGTTTATCATTACCAACCCTAGTGTTTGCTATACAGGTTATTTCAGATAATTTAAGGCTTCTGCCATTTAATTGTTCTTCTAACCTCTTAGATTTAGCTAGTTCTAATTTTAAGAATGTTACTTCTTCTCTTAATCTTTCTAATTCCTTTTCTAATCTGATTATTTCAGTACCTTCCATGTCTAGTTCCATTATTTTTAATCTAAGTGACTTAATTTCTTTTTCAGATAATAGTAAATCTAAACATAGAGTTTTAAATTTTAGTTTGAACTCAGGAGATGAGAAATCAAATGAGTCGATTACCTGGTCTTCCATAAAGGAATCTTCTTCATTGTCTCCTTCTTCTTCAGAATTCTCTGCAACTGACAGAGAGCTGCAGGCATCAATAGCCATGAGGCAGACCTCTTTGGCTTTCTTCTCTTCTTCTTCTTCTGAATCATTGGAGCTAGAGGAGCAGGTATCCTCTTCTATTTCACTCCAGGTAGCAGCCACAAATCCCTTGTCCTTCTTCTTGTATTTGTGTGATGAGGACTTGGAGTGGTGCTTCCTGTACTCTTTCTCATGTTTCTTCTCCTTGTGTTTCTTCTCTGGACAATCTGGAGCAATGTGTCCAGGCTTGCTGCAAACATAACAGATGATTTCTTTAGATGGAGTTTTGTCATACCTAGGTTTGTCCTCATACTTGGAGAACTTCTTTCTGAGGTCTCTTCTTCCCATGTTGAAGAACCTCTTGGCAATGAGTGCCAGTAACTCCTCATTTGATTGACTTCCTTTAGAGGTCTCAACAGCCTTAAGAGCTAGAGAGTGCTCTTTCTTTGTAGGTGTAGGAGTTTTTACTTCAGCTGCAGCAGCTCTACTCTTTAAAGTTTGCTCATATGACTTGAGCTTTCCCAACAGAGCTTCTGTGGAGAGTTCCACAGTGTTTCTTCCATCCTTGATGGGCCATATCCTTGAGTCCCAAGAAATGGGAAGGCACATCAGGATCTTGTCATTGACTTTCGACAAGGTTATCTCCTTGTCCAAAGACCTCAGTTCACTTATTATTGAACTGAGTCTTGTGTACATTGTGTCAATGTCTTCAGCGTCATCCTTCTTGAAATTTTCATACTGAGAAGTGAGGTTGGATCTCCTGTCCTTCCTCTCATCAGCTGAGCCAGCAACTATGTGGTTGAGGGAATCCCACATAGCTTTGGCTGAGGTACATTCAGCAAGCTTCTGGAATATTTCATCCGACATCGTCTGAGCTAGGATGTTCATTGCTTTAGCATCAGCTGCTTTTGCCTTCTTGTAAGTTTCATTATAGTCAGGTGGTGGCATAGCACTGAGATCAGCAGAAGTGGAAGCAGTAGCAGGCCTAGCAGGTGGTCCTGTCAAAATAGAGGAAAAAATATCTTCATCAATAGAATTCATGTATAGTCTTATCCTGGCCTTCCATATGCCAAACTTGGACAAGTTGCATACAGGAGGTCTGGTGCTTGAATAATCCTTAGACTGGGCCATGTGTGAAAGTGTTTGTGAATGGTATCAGGAAACAACTTATCACAGGATCTTTTAACTCAGGTGTTAGCCTGTATGAACAGCTAACCTCCCTCTGATACCAATTGAAAGTGAGGGGATAAGTTGTAAACTACTCTAGAGGGGGGGGGGGTGAATAGAGTATTCAAATTTTATGAATAACTAGTCAGCTCTCTTCGAGTTTATTTGCGGAATAAAATAGTCTGATACTTGAACCCTAAGAGCCTAACACAGTGACGTGCACAAGTGAGAGAGTTAACTGAAATTTCAGTTTAACTCTAAACCTATCACAGCAACTAGCAATCCTAGGTAGTTCTATCACAGCCACAGAAAAAGACAATTAAACAAAAACAACCAGAGAGACACAGGATATATAGTGGTTCCCTCTTAATAGGTACTCCACTCTTCTACCACCCTGGTAGGAATCCACTACAGGTTTTTGCTAAGGTGCCCTGCCACCAATGATCTGATTCAGGTAGATCAAACAGACCCTTTGAGCTTTTGATAAGGATGCTCAACCACAGGTTGTTGATAAGGTGCCCTGTCACCAATGTTCACTTTTGAAGAGGTGTGAAAACTCTTTTACAAAGGGGTTGAGAGGGTTAGATTGTCTTCTCTGTTGTTAATACAGATTAGAGAAGACTTGTGGATTCTCTAAAGAATCAAAGTCTCCCCCTGGCTCAGTGAAAGTCCAGGGAAAGCCTTTGCTTCAGGATGAAGGAGTTTCAGATAAACTGAAACTAAATCCTCAGAGATCTGTAGACTGATTTTTATCAGGTCTTCAGATTCTGGAGTACGTGAAGCAGATCTGGAGCTCTTTCTGAAGTCTTGAAAAAACTCTAAGCAGATGCTCAGGAGACTTGAGAATGAAATAGATTGCTTTGGACTTTTGCTTCAGGAAAGCTTTTCTTCTTCTGATTGTGAGATTGTGAAGAGTTGCTCTGGAGAAGCTTGAAAGAATGCAGCACTCGAAAATCTCTCTGTTACTGTAACTTCTTATTTTTCTGAGAAAAAAATCTCTCTTAAATATGTCTTCTCATTTATCTTTTGGAACGGCTCTATTGATTTGAATTCTCGAGCCCTGCAACAGATTATCTCAAAATAGAATATAGAAAAAGGAATAGAATGACCTATTAGCTCTCTGTCAGTCCCAATAAGGAAATAAATGAATAAAAATAACCTCAGCATAAAGACTTATCATTCTTGGAAATAGCATACACCGCCAACGACTAGAATACAGCCTGGCAATATATTTTGTATAATAAGACAAAAATGCTTTATCAAAGTACGACATCCCATAATTTATGCTTAATATATTTGGTAAGTAATTCATTTGAATTTAAGCCATAAATTAGCAAAAACATTCTTCAGAAAACTTTCTAACCACACGCTAAAACACTTGGAAATAAACCAAGGAATAAGATAAATGCAAATGATAAAGGCAGACAGAAATCGTCGAACACGGGTTTGATGATCGTCGACCTAGCTAACAGATCGTCGACTGAAAGCAGAAATCTGTCGAAACAGAAATCGTCGAACGACAATCGTCGACCAGCTCAAGATATCGTCGACTAAAGCAGAAAATCTGTTAACACAGAAATCGTCGAACATCTCATGATGTCGACGATTAAGGCAGAGATCCGTCGAGACAGATATCGTCGAACATCTCATGATGTCGACGATTAAGGCAAAGATCTGTCGAGACAGAAATCGTGAAGCAAGACCACGATCGTCGAACTGCTGATAGCAGATCGTCGACCAACCTTCAGAGCATAATAAGCTTGCTCTGAGATCGTCGACCATCGGTCGACGATAATTGTCTTGACTTCAACGATTTAATAGCCCTGCTATCGTCGACCAATGATCGACGATCGCGAGGCCTCGTTCGACGATGGTCGAACGGAAAAAGCCTTAACAAAAATTCATTCTACAACTTTTAATCTAAACTTTAGATCAGATATAAACTACCCTAGGGAGACTAAACAAAGTCTAAACATGATCATATATAGTTATATGGATCAAGAGGGACTGGAAAGGGATTACATAAGCCAAATCACATCTAGGGTACCAACACATATTGTGAGATAAAGTTGGACCTCCTGTCCTTCCTTTCATCAGCTGAACCAGCTACAATCTGGTTCAGTGTATCCCACATAGCCTTTGCTGAGGGGCAGTCAGCAACCTTATGGAATACCTCATCAGACATTGTCTGAGCCAGTATATTCATTGCCTTGGCATCTGCTATCTTGGCCTTCTTGTACTCATCATTGTAATCTGGAGGAGGCACTGCACTCATATCAGATGATGAGGCAGTGGCAGCAGCAGGTGCTCTTGGGGGTCCTGACAAAATAGAAGCAAAGATGCTTTCATCAATAGAATTCATATATAATTTTATCCTTGCCTTCCAGATGCCAAACTTAGCTAAGTTACAAGCTGGAGGTCTGGTGCTAGAGTAATCCTTGGACTGGGCCATGATAGTGAAAATCTATAAGCTTTGGTATCTATCAGGATCTTGTGACTTAGGTGTTAGCCTATTCAGTCAGACAACCTCCCTCTGATACAATTGAAAGTGAAGGGATAGATACTACTCTAGAGGGGGGGGGTGAATAGAGTTATCAAATTTTGTACTAGACAAAACTTAATAGTCTACCCAATTCCCTTGGAGTGAAATGCGGAATGAAAAGATTATAGATATGGAAGTAACCCTAAAGCCTAACACAAGTGTTGTGCACAAACTCAAGCTAACTGTAATTACAGTTAAGGCATGGAAAACCTAATCAGCAACTAGCAACCTAGTTATATCTAATCACAGCCACAATGCAGGAATTAAACAAGGCAATCCAGACGACACAAGGAATTTAAGTGGTTCCCCAAACAACTTGGGTACGTCCACTCTTCTACCAACACGGTAGGAATCCACTACAGGTTTTTGATCAGGTGCCCTGCCACCACAAGATTTGCTTCAGGTAGATCTAGAAACCCTTTAGACTTTTGATCAGGTGTCTAAAAACCAACACAGGTTTTTGATCAGGTGCCCTGCCACCAAGGGATACTTTTGAAGGGAGTAATAACCCTATACAGGAGGGGGAAAGAAGGTTAAAATGTCTTCTCTATTTTACAATAGATTAGAGAAGCACAAAGACTTGCACTGAGCTAGAAAGCTCTAAAGAATCAAGGCTCCCCCTGGCTCAAAGATGTCCAGGTGAAGTCTTGCTTCAGTGCAGAAACTCTTCAGTAAAATCTGAAGGAAAAACTACAAGAAGATAATAAATAATAAAATTAGAAATCTTCAAGCAGCTGTCTTCTTCTTCTTCTTCTTCAAAAGAACTCTGAGTCTAAACTTCCTGGAACAGGAGAACTCAGGTTGAAGAAGAGCAGAAGAGCTTAACACTTCTCAGTTGAATGGAACTTATTGAGAGCAGTAAACTTTGATCTTAATGAAGGCTTGAATGCTTGAATGAATATCTGGTTAGCTAGCTGAAATCCTTCTCCAAAGGATTTCTTTTATAGCAGCAACAAGCAACGACTCTCTTCAATTTGAACTGTTTGTCTTCTTCTGAAACTTGAGACCTGGGCTGCAAATATCACAAAGACAAACAACCTCTGCAGCAAAACATTCTATAAAAGGAATAAGCCTTTTTCTAAGAAGCTGCAGGAAGCAATCTGATAATAAAGTACTAAATAAAGTCACATCAGAAACAAACTCTTTATAGCAGAAGAAAGACTTTTCAGTCTAACGGCTATAAAGGACTGACAGCAGATAAAGTAAAATACAAAGGTCAACTAATAAGACAAACAACTTTATCTGAAAAGATTTTACTCAGGCAAAAGAGATGGAGCAGATATTGCCTGGAAATATTATCATAAAACAACTGAAAAGATATGCCAGATAATGTATTAATTCATTAAATATAATAAATAAATACAAAATATAAAGGCAGACAGAAAACGTCGAACGACCTACAGAGATCGTCGACCGACGCACGGAGATCGTCGAACTATCGGACAGATAGTCGAACGATCCAGATAGTCGAACTATCAAAGGAGATAGTCGAACTATCACAACAGATAGTCGAACTACCAGAAGATAGTCGAGCTATCAGATAGTCGAACTATCAACATATAGTCGAACTATCAAGGAGAAACAGATAGTCGAACTATCAACAGATAGTCGAACTATCAAAGACAAACAGATAGTCGAACTATCAACAGATAGTCGAACTATCACAAACAACCAGATAGTCGAACTATCAACAGATAGTCGAACTATCAATGCAGAATAGATAGTCGATCTATCAACAGATAGTCGAACTATCAAGGAACGACAGATAGTCGAACTATCAACAGATAGTCGAACTATCAGATAGTTGAGCTATCAAGGCAGATAGTCGAACTACCAAGGGAAAACAGATAGTCGAACTATCAGCAGATAGTCGAACTATCAGGAGAGAGCAGATAGTCGATCTATCAACAGATAGTCGAACTATCAAACAACGCAGATAGTCGACCTATCAAACAGATAGTCGAACTATCAGATAGTTGAACTATCCAAGCAGATAGTCGAACTATCAAACAAATCGATAGTCGAACTATCAACAGATAGTCGAACTATCTCAGCACACAGATAGTCGAACCATCAACCGATAGTCGAACTATCCTCGCAGACATAACGTCGAGCAACTGATAGACGATCGTCGAATAGTTAGTCGACGATAGTCGAGCGGCGTTCGACTATAGTCGAACGAAAAAACTACTTAACCAAATTTGGGATGCACAAACGATCGTCCTTCCTTAGTAGCCCATCTTCAACTGAAAATTGGGAATTTGACCCATCGAATGCTGCATCCATGAGCTCCTTCATGCTGCCATCAAACTCCATAGCCTGCCGAATGCGATCAGCTAGGTCATACTGAACGTCCATCCAGTTCAACAATGCTTCAGCGCTAGTCTGCTTATCAACACAACAGATTTCTAACACCTCCAACTCCCGAATTAACCTCTCATCATGAACCGACAACCAGTTAGCTTGGGCGGAAGCCCTGTGACTCAGCGCATCCGCAACTGCATTGCCTTTCCTGGGTACATAATGAATCATGAACGTATAGTCCCCAAGGAACTCCATCCATCTCCGCTGCCTCATGTTCAGACCCTTCTAATCCAACAGGTACTTCAGGCTCTTATGGTCGGTATAAATATAAACCTTTACGCAGTACAAATAGTATCTCCACAGCTTAAGCGCAAAAAACACAGCCGCCAACTCTAAGTCGTAGACCGGATAATTCCTTTCGTTCACTTTCAGCTAACGTGATCCATACGCAATAACACTTCCATGCTACAGCAGCACGCAACCCAAACCATTGCCTAAGGCATCGCTGTAGATCTCAAAGCCTTCGGTCCCACTTGGCAAACTTAGCACTAGCGCCGTGGTCAACCGACTCTTCAGCTTTTCAAAAGCTTGCGCACACTCCTGCGTCCACACAAACTTCTGATCTTTCCTTGTCAATGTGGTGAGAGGTAACACTATCCGCGATAAGTTCTCCACGAAGCGTCTGTAATAGCCGGCAAGCCCTAGAAAACTCCGAACTTCCGCTACCGAAGATAACACAGACCACTCTCGTATCGCAACAATCTTCTCTAGATCCACCACAACTCCTTCCCCACTGACTATATGACAAAGGAATGCCATTGAGGATAACCAAAACTCGCATTTGGAGAACTTTGCATATAGTTCGTTCCCCCTCATCGTCTCCAATACCAGATGCAAGTGCTTGAAGTGATCTTCCTCGCACTGTGAGTACACCAATATGTCACCAATAAAGACAATAACAAAGCGGTCTAGGTACTCTCTGAACGTCTTGTTCATCAAATCCATGAACATCGATGGCGCATTAGTCAGCCCGAACGGCATGACTGTAATCTCAAAATGCCCATATCTTGTGTTGAACGCTGTCTTTGGGATATCACTCTCCCTTATCCTCAGCTGATAGTAACCAGACTTCAGATACAATTTTGAATATATCGACGACCCGATTAACTGATAAAAAAGATCATCAATCCTTGGGATCGGGTATTTGTTCTTTTCTGTTAACTTGTTCAGTTCTCTGTAGTCGATACACAGCCGCAAACTTCCGTCCTTCTACTTAACAAATAGGACCGTTGCGCTCCAAGGAGACGAACTTGGACGCACATAACCTTATTCCATCAACTCTTCTAGTTGAACCTTTAGCTCCGCCATCTCCTTAGGAGCCAACCTATAAGGAGAACGTGACACAGGTTTGGCACCTGGCACTAGCTCAATCGTGAAGTTGATCCCTCGCTGCGGTGGGGCTCCGGGAAGATTGTCCGGGAACACATCGGGGAACTCACAAACCACGGGGATACAACCCAAAGTGGACTTAGGCTTTTTATCCTCCACTAAAGTGAAGAACAACTCAAAGCCAGCACGAACTACCTTGACCACCTGAAGAGCAGACATCAGCGTCTTGCTCGACCCCTTCAGTCCCGTAAACATTGTCTCCCGTCCAACACCAAGTTTGACCTCTTTATGGTTGCAATCTATAAAAGCCTTTTTCTCCGAAAGCCAATTCATACCAAAGATAACGTCGAACTCTACTAGCGGCAGCAACGATGCTAGCAAGTCGAACTCTTGACTTCCAATATGTACCTTTACGACACAAACTCTCTCCGCGCGCATCGAACACCCATTCGGCAGCAGCACATCCAATTTATCCTTTGCCATCGAAGAAAAGACTTTGATGCACGATATGAAGCTTTCGGACAAAAAGGAGTGTGAAGCTCCCGTATCAAATAATGCTCGTGTCGGACTATTGCCAATCAAAACAAAGCTTATGCAAACAATATTAAGCTAACAAGCACTAGGTAACAGTATTTAAAGCTAACTTGCTATAAATTAAACCGTACCTATAACCACATCTGCCTGTTTAATGGCCTCCTGCTGGCCCAAATTATAGACTATCGGTTGATTCAGAGCATAGTGGGATGCGGTTGACTCCACCGCCTTGCCCTTTTCTTCATAAGTTGCTCCTTGCTTCCTCTCGGACTTCTGACGTCCGCTCTAACAATCGCTGGCAAAATGCCCCGTCTTTCCACAAGTAAAACAAGCCCCCGGTGTTCGGTTG
Source organism: Platanthera zijinensis (assembly GCA_039513925.1). Taxonomy (NCBI): domain Eukaryota; kingdom Viridiplantae; phylum Streptophyta; class Magnoliopsida; order Asparagales; family Orchidaceae; genus Platanthera; species Platanthera zijinensis. Next base: position 79,304,252 of record CM077097.1, read on the forward strand.
GTAGTTACCCCCGAGGCACCTGAAGAAGGGGCTAGACCCGACGTCCTAGCCTTTTTATTCCATTTGCGAAACGCTGATTTTGAGGAGTTCGGCCTTTTGAACTCCGACCCCTTCTCATTAGAGTCCTTCTTATCTTGAAAGTTCTTCATTTATTTTTCCAAAGACCGGGCCGTGATGACCAAGGTCACGAAACCCTGTGCTATAGGCCACAAAAGTAGCAGTCTCAAGTCATCTCTTAGACCTTCGTAGAATCGATCCGTCTTGTGCTCCTCATTAGCGAAGGTAGCGCTTGCATACCGACCTAAATGAGTAAACTCGTGGAGATACTCATCCACGGTACTATCTCCTTGAACCAACTTCTGGAACTCATTTTCCAAAGTAATCCTCTGAGTTGAGGGGAGTTATCAAGCCAAAAACAACCTCGAAAACTCCTCCATTGAGACATCAATCCACTGCCTACCCCTCAGATGGTGTAGCTCCAAGCCTTCCCACCATAGTCTTGTGTCACCGTCCAACAATAAAGTCGCAATTGTGGTCTTCTGCCACCCTTCCGTCTCAGTAGCTATCAGCACTCTCTTGACTCTGGAGAGCCAATCCTCTGTTTAGGTTGGGGTTCCTGTCCCTGAGAACATAGGAGGATTGAAGCCCATTACGTGGTTAAGTTGCTTCTCCGTTGCTCTCCTAGGCAACACCGGCTCCACTACCACCTATTCCACCCTCCTTGGCTCTGCCCCTTGGAGCGGTATTTGCTCCACAACAGGAGCGGGCAGCTGCACCTGCTTCATAGGCTGCGCATTGATCATTGCAAACACAGCCTCCGCTACCAATCGAATGGTCTCAGCTGAAGGGAGTGTTACAGGCGCATCATTTGGTGCGCTGCTCGTAACAGAACCTAGCCGTTCTGACGGACCAGCACCACTTCTGGTCACCTTTAATCGTGCAAAACACCGATAAGCGACCAAACAACATTGCAAAAAGCAATTATAAGAACACGCAGGTTCCTGAAACATGTGCATTTTCATTCCTAAGTGGACATTCATGGGTTCTTTTAAAGTTATAATGATGACGCACACACATGTGCTTACCACCCCTTAAAGTGAATTCGACCACGAATTCATTTAAGCTTGACCGAAACCGGTAGTCTAATACCAAATTATAATACCCCTATCTATCACATAGCATTTAACAGTAGGTCCGGTAGGGGCCCGACGCCATATACCACAGACAGACCGGTGGGTTACTCAATGAAACCATTCAACTAATACACACGCCTACATAGAGCATCTAGCGGAAGCAATTTATTAAGTTGCAAAGATGAGAACCCAGCCACAAGCATGAATGTCAACTAACATGAAAAACAGCAGGAATGAAATACAAAGTACTCAAAGTACTGGCCTTATGGCCTTACAACAATTCACTTGAATAAATAGCGTTTTACAAACTTCGGCACGCAGGCCGGCCACACATGATTTAAACAAGTAAACAAATAAGGCCTTCGAGGGCCGGCTCAGCAACTTGGGCTTTGGCCCACTATTTATCGCTCAGCTCTGCAGCACTTGCAAGCACACTGCAAGCACATTTCACCGCAACGGTGACAAGCAAGAATAACTGTCAGTGAAGCTGACCAAATTATAATGATTCTGCCCACAAACCCGGGGCGGCAAAGCTTCTTCCCTGCACTTGTTAGCATAGCAAGTAATATAGTGAATAAGCATAACATCACAGTTGCAGGCTTACACAGACATGCACCCCGTGCTCTTAGGGCACTAATTTGGTGAACCCGGTCATAACCGCAGTCACACCACCTTCCCTTGGACGGCAAATCTCATTAGCATTAAATTCTTCATGGCCGAAGACAAAGACCCTCCCTCTATGCCATCGGCATGCCACTAAACTGAACCACATAGAGAGGGTACGGTTTCACTCTTCTCGCTGCTCACACTGCCACAACAATTAAATTCTTCGGCGCGAGGTAAGTTTCCCCGTGACCCGTAAATCGAACAAGCAAAGTACATAACCCGGTTATGTACAAAGATGGCTCCCGGGCCACCAAAGATGGCAGAATCACGCTTCTACCCAGATTTCTGGGTGCATCTTGGGGTTAATCCCCAAGGATCCCTGCTGTATTCTACCACGTAGAAACCCGAAAACAACCAAAGGCACGGAGTCTTCTCCGGCTAACAATGCAAAGAAAAACATCACCGATCCGGACCAACACGTCTGGGTAGGCTTCACACACCATGCCTATGCCCGTACTACGATTCCGGACTCTAATAAGTGGGACTTCACATATCTACCCCAATGAACACCGCAACTCACCGCACACTCGCGGGAGAGGGTTTTCCCATGCAAAAGAAGAAGAGCTTCACATGCTCAAGATGAGAATCGTTACCCTAGCGTTTCTCATCGGCACCATGGAAATCTATGCGGATGAAAAGCATCGCAATCTCCTTGCCTCCATAGATCCAAAGTTGGCTCGCGATTTGGAGATCCGAAACTCCGTCGGTGACCGGATCTAGCCTTCCTTCTTCCTCCTAGCTCTCTTCTCTCTCTAGATCTTAGAAAGAGAAGGAATCCAAGATTATGAGGATTTTAGACCCCTGAACAATCCTTAACCCTAAGGAGGGAAAAGCTTGAACCATCAGATCCCAAACCAAGGAAACAGACGGCTATGATTTAGCCCAAAAAACGAAAACCTGGGCCGAACACGGGTTGCAACACGGTCGTGTCCAAGGCCGTGTCACCCATTTGTTGTCACTCGGGAAATCCTGACCAGGACACAGCCTGTGACACGGCACCCGACATGCCCGTGTTGCATATGACACTCCCGTGTCAGTGCCCGTGTCACGCCCCGTGTGCCCAAAATGACGCAGGACCAAAAACTTACCGAGAAGGACACGGCCATGTGACACGCTCGTATCACATACCGTGTGCTAGACACGCCCTGGGACACGCTCGTGTCACATATGACATGCCCTTGTCGGACTCGAACACGCCTGGGCTCAGGTCGTGCATCCTCACTCAATGATCGTTGAGTGAAAGGCGTTGAGTGGCTTACACGCCCTGGGACACGCCCGTGTCCCAGGCCGTGTTCACTGCCCCGACGACCGTTGACTGCAATTTCTCCGACCACGCGACCATTGCTGAACCCAAGAACGACACGCCCTAGTACATGCCCGTATCCTAGGTCGTGTCACCCCTACCAAATCCCAGACTTGGCTCAAAACACAACCCGTCGCTCTTTTGAGTTTCGGGGCGTTACAACAGCCTTGTCAGCGGGTCTTCTCGGAGCCTTTCTAATAATCCTACAACCGAGTGAGCCTACAGTCCTGTCAGCTTGATGAGAGCATGGTCAACGAGTCTTCTCGGGGCCTTTCCAATCATCCTTTGCAATCTCATTTCATGAATGAAAACACCTGGAATTTCATTATATCAGGAAATCATAATAGATTTACAAGTATTTGAAAAGATGAGAAAATGTCAAGGGTAGAATCTTTTTAGGTCATCACCACTTCGGGTACGATCGAGGGATACCCCGTCCACATCCTCGAGGTGGTACCCCCTGACTTACGGACCTCCCTTACCACAAAGGGGCCTTCCCAGTTGGGATTGAGTTTTCCCACTGAGGCTCCTCTGACTGCCGCATCTACTTTTTTGAGGACCAAGTCACCCTTCTAGAACTGTCTGACCCTTATGTGCTTATCAAAATATCTAGCCATCCGACGTTTGACTTCTTCCTACCGAATCGTTGCCAATTCCCTGGGCTCTTCCACTAGATCGAGATAGAACCTTTTCTCCTCTTCATTCTCTACCCGTCATCCTTCGCTTCCTCCCTTTGTAGCAGGTACTCTTGGAGTTTCGACCTCTAACTCTATAGGTATAACAGTCTCTGAGCCATGGGAGAGTTTGAACGGGGTATCTCCCGTGGAGGTGTTTGGCGTGGTCCTCAAAGCCTAGAGAATGGAAGGGAGCTGTTCTACCCAACTTCCCCTCAAGTTCTCCACCTTCTTTTTCAAAAGATTCACGATAATCTTGTTTGCCGCTTCCACCTGCCCGTTACTTTGAGGATGATGAACCGAGGTGAAGCGGAGGTCTATGGCCAGCTGGACACAAAAGTCTATGAATTCCCTGCTAGCGAACTGTGGTCCATTATCCATGACGATGGCCGACGAGAGCCCATGCCGACAGATGATCTCTCCCCACAAAATTTCTGACCACCTGAGACGTCATCTTAACCAACGCCTTTATCTCCTGCCATTTTGAAAAGTAATTCACCATGACTAGTAGGAACTTCCTCTGAATGCTTGCTTGGCGGAAGGGCCCACCAAATCTAGCCCCCATATTACAAAGGTCCAGGGAGCCGCGATTGTGCGTAATATTTGGGCAGGAAGGAGTTGAAGGGGGGCGAACTCCTGGTACTTTTTACATATCTTTGCAAATTCTTCCGCATCTCTCCTAAGGGTAGGCCAGAAGTAGCCTTGCCTTAACACTCATCCTTCCAAGGTCTGACTTCCTGAGTGGCTCCAACATTCTCCTGAATGAATTTCTTCTAGAACTCTTGAGATCTCCCTCTCAGACACACACCGAGCCAACAATCCAGATAGTGTCTTTTGGTATAACGTCCCTTCCTTCAGTAGCTATGTAACAACTCTACCCATCATGAGAAATATAATAAAGGGTCCGACCGGGGCCCAACACCATAGTCCACAAACAGGAGGAGAAGTTACTAAATAATATCAAATACCAACGCACCCTAACACAGAGCATTCTAGCGGAAGCTTCACGGTTGAAAACTTAAACTCACTAACAAGATAAATGTCCACTACTAGCAAATATGAATGTATAAAACCAAACACACAAGGTACATGGCCTTATGACCTTACAAGTTTTTCTTAACAAAAGTGTGGTTTACAAACATCAGCGCGCAGACGAGCCATACATGAACAAAAGTAAACAAAACCAAAGCCTTCGAGGGCGACAACGCAACCTAGGTTTCAGCATTCTATTTCCCACTTGGGCCAACACCACCTGCAAAGAATCAATCCACCAAGCGGTGGCAAACAGGGCAACGGTCAGTATTCAGCTGACCAATTATAACGACCATGCCCCTGGCACGGGGAAGTGGAATTCCTTCCGTGCATAGCATTTTAGTCACACAACATATATGTATAACAATCCACCAAGAACTTGCACAACCGCACAAGTCAACACATATCACAAACGCCTGCAAGACGGCTCGACGCTCTGTGCACTCAGGGCACATTATTGGTATACCGGAAAACTAGGGTCACACGACCTTCTAAAAGTTGCATACATGACGATCTATGTACCGGAAAACCAGGGTTCCATAGTCTATAATGTACCAGAATTTCCCGGATCCCATTGGCATTCAGAGGTCTCAAACATGACAGACGATATATTATGAGCATTCATAGTCTTTACGGAGCGCAAGCCCAAGACTCTCGCTATATGAACCTAACAGGGCCTTACGCACCCACGGTTAGACGACCATAACGTGGGTACATATCTGCCTTTCCCGTTGCTCATCATCGTCAGCCATCAAAAACTAAACTGACACGGGTACAACTTCACCTTGCCCGTTCACCTCCAAGGCCTAATATAGTTGCAGCACAACGGCTCAACAACATACAAAATGGCACTCACGGCCAAAGGGGTTGAGCACCAAGCACCAACCCTCAATATTTTCCTTGACTTCCTCCAGTACTTCCTACTGCACAAAGCTACAGGTATCCACCACAGATTGCACACGAACAATCAATATACACAGAGACATCTCCGATTTGCAAACAAAGCATCACCAATCAAGACCAAACCATCCGGATGGGCTTCACACAACATGCCTAATTGTACTACTCACTTCTGGTTATAATGGAATAAAACAAGGGATGAACTATCGATCCTAAGGGAATCACTTTGCCATCCACCCTTTGGTGGAGGATTCCGATGAAAATGCAAAAAAGAAGGACTTCACATGTCCAAGCGGAAGATTGTTACCCTTGGAGCACGTTTTGGCGCCATGGAGAAAATCACACGGTTGGAATGTAACATCCCATTTCCAACTAGACCCCTAAGAGTGGTTTTGGTCATGACTAGGTCATGACAAAACCCTAGGAAGCTAAAAAGGGCCAAGTGATCGAAGGCCAAGGTGAGAATCACCTTGGTCTGGCTATGGCACAACCTCATCACCAAACCTAGGGTTTGACCTTAGGGATTTACCAAGACTCCATGACCCTACCACAACATCACAAACCTATTAGAGGGTCCACTAGATCCTTAAGGGTCCATTAGAGTCAACCCAAAGTGGCCAATTTAACATAGGACCACCATAGGCCTAAATTGGGCAAGGTACCCTAACTAAGGGCAGTTGGCCTCTAATGTGCCCAACCAACCTTGCCCAGGTCTTCCTAGACCTAAAGTGGTGTTAATGGGTCACCAAGGACACATTGGGTTCAGTCCTAGAGGCCAAGTTGACCCAAGTCAACTCTAACCCCAAAGTGGTCAAAGTGCCCTTACCAAGGGTCAAGTGACCTCCAAGGTGCCAAGGAAACCCTACCTAACCCAACATAGACCTTAGGGGAGGCCAATGAGTCACCAAGGACCCATTGGGGTAAACCCAAATGGTCAGGTTGACCAAGGTCAACTCTACCTTAAGGTTAAGTCAACTTAGCTCAAATGGGATAACCCAAGCTCAAGCCCATTTCCCCCCACTTGGGCTAACTTTATTTTAATTAATAATATGAGTTTATGGTCTGTCAATAGCTAGGGAGTTGATCAAATTCGTTCATGATGATTAGGAGAGAGAAAACTCTATTTTACCCTTTAATGGAGGAGAGAGAAAGTGGTTTAAAAGGGTCATTCATGGCCAAAGGAGACCAAGGGCCTCCCCAATTGATGGATACATTCTCCCTTATCAGTTTTGAGGAGTTGAATAATTATATCCAGCCACCAAAGTGGCTGAAATTATTTTCTCCCATAAGGAAGAGAGAGAAAGAGGAGAGAGAAGACCATTAATGTCCATAGGAGAGCAAGGGCCCCTCTCCTCACCTCCATTTGCTGGATTCATCTTCCCTAGATAATTAATGGGATATCAACATCCTTAATCAGCCCTAAATGGTCGAGTTCAGTGAACCCATGGGTGGACGAATTTTCCACCTTCATGTCCAATAATGGCCATTGGTGCTACACCCTTCCTCTCCCCCATCTATCCTTCTTAAAAGCATCCCTGGACTCAGAGGAGGAGTTTCCACAATCCCACTGAAGGAGGCGAGTCAGTTGGTAGTGTAGTTTCAAAGCATCGGAAAGCTCCACCACCGGCCATGGTGCACCACCTCCACACTCGCCGACAAGCTCGGTTAAAGGTCCTCCTCTACTCCTTCTTCATGGGTTAGATCCTAGGAATCTTTAGAGATAAGATTTGAGCTCAATCGAGCCGAATCCAATTCGAGTTTTCATGGAAAAAGCCATGAAAATGGATTCGGGTTTGCTGGAAACCACCACCTCCGGTAGCCAAACCACCGCCCGGCGATAGCCACCACCTCAACGGAGGTAGTGGTGGCGGTGGCTGGCCAGGGAAGTGGTCGGGTGGCCGAAAATAGGTGGGGGAAAGCTACAGGTTATTAGGGCATTTTTTTTACCGGTTCTGTTTGGAAGAAGGAAATGAACAGTGCTATCATAAAAAAGAATTATTGTTCTTATATTAAATATAATGATTTATTATCTTTTTTTAACACACTTTTTGATGCTACCAAATGAAGCCCTTAGATGCCGATTTAGGAAAAATGTCCAGTGACGAAAGTTGTAGACCTTTGAGTCTAGATAATTTTAAAATTTATTTCAACTCGTTTGAGTAAGTGGTTTGACCACAGAACCCATTTTGGTGGGACCTATACCTAGGGCAATCCCGAGATTCAGATGGATGCCCACTCTTCATCCCTTGTTCAAATGATCTGAAATTTGGGCAGGGAGTCTACCCTAGCTATACATAGGGCCTGTCCAAAAATGGGAATTTTTAGAGAACATTTTTCTATAGTTGTTAGAAAAATTTAATTATCCATGAATAAATTAATTAGGTGTCCTAAACATCTCAAAACTCCCCCAAATTTTGGTCTTAGAGGGAATGTTAGGGCTCTGGTAAAATTTTCATCTCATTTGGAGATGTTTTGGTTAGGTATTGATCCAACCTTAGGTATACCCTTATAGGGTTATTTAGGTCAAAGAGCTATTTTTGATGTTTGAGTGGTCAAATCACCTCAACAGAGGCTGTGATTTTGACCACTGACTTGGTAGGACTATTATCACCCTCTTAGGGAATATGGAGTGGTTTAGGATTGTTTTCCCTTAGATCCAAACTCAAACCCTAAGGGAGGGCTTTTGAGGGTTGTGAAGGGCAAGGGGTCAGTTGACCTTGAAAGGATTTGAAACTTGGGAGAGAGAATTCAAGGGTAGGTAGAAGTCTCTGGAAGAAATCTAAAATAGATTCTAAGGTGAATAGGTCTCTCAAAACCTTAACCCTAGTTTAGGGCATAAACCTTGTAGTGATAGAAAATGTCACTAAAACTCACTGAACAGTGATGAGATTTGGATAGTGTAGTGTTTAAAGTTAGTACAAGCCCTGAAGATATTGTTATGAATTTAGGATTATTATTTTGGATACTTCATTAACAATTTAGTAATTTGTATTATTTACTTAGAACTTTATTATGAAGTAACTACTTGCTGGAAATTGATGAACTTTATCCAGAGGACTTTTTATTATGTTTTAAAGCTCCGTGAATTTTTATGGTATTTTTGGAAGATTATTTCTAAGGGTTGCTTCATTAAGAATTGTTTCCCATGAAAATTTAATTAAATTTATTTTGGTGTCTAGCAAGCCTGTAAAATTATGATTTTTGCACAATGACACTTTCTGTACTATATTGAGATTGTGTAATTTTCATATAATTTTCTGATGAGTAATTTTGGTACTTCCTTCTTTACATATGATTAAGGGAATTATTTTGGATAAATTAATTAGAGGTCAAATATTTTCTGAAAAATTATGGGATTTGTATATAGTAATTTATCTCTGTTATTTAGTGATCAAAATTTTTGGGTGGCCATTACTTAAGTAGATCATATAGTTCATGTTCAAAATTGCCCATGGACAAACATTTGGGAAAATTCAATAAATATCAAATTAATTAGAAAAATTGTGAATCTCTGATTTTAGACTAAAATTGTTATGATAGACCTCCGGTAAATTTTATAGGAGATTTGGAAGACAATCCAGAGTACCTCCATTATACATCTCATATAGTATAGGGTTGTCTGCATATAGTAATTGCGGAAACTGAAGTAGAGTGGATAATGAATTTGAAGATTTGGATCCTTAGTAGGTTGTTGGTTTGGGTAAATAAAGGAGTTCATCATTGGAAGACAGGATTAGTAGAGTGTGAGGTTTACCAGTGTTAGGTGGTGCTAGGGATCGACGAAAGATCGTCTTATCCCGTGGAGTGGGAAGGTCAAAATCACCCTAGGATAGATCTAGCATAATATGAAACGGGAATGGGTAAGGGAATCAACCAATAACAATAAGTGCCTTGCGAAAGGGAACGATGGGCTTCAGCTACCATCATAGTTCCTAGTGCCCTTTGAGAGCCCTTCACGGGGTATACCAGGGGCAGTCCTGGGCTAACGTAAACTGTAGGAGTGATAAATCTTAAAGAGCAACTATATTGGGTCCGGTGTTCCTTCACTTGACTCATGGCGCTTTGCTACTTATTTAAGAAATTAAGTAGCCCCCTCTCCAACATTCCGGGCTTTTGGTGCAGTTGGGTATGCACTTGATCCTTCAATTTGTATCAGAGCAGGTAACGGGTTCAAGACCGTGGGGGGGGGGGGGGGGGGCGCTATTAAATCCTGATTTTTCCCTTCTACCTGTGTGGGTCCGGTGGGTCAGGCAACCGTGGACATGTGTTAACCCCACCTCTTAGCCGTGTGGGCCATGTTGTAACCCCACCTCTGAGCCGACGGGTTGTGCTGGATGCCGGGGGGGATTGTTGGGTCCGACGTTCCTTCACTTGACCCGTGGCGCTTTGCTACTTATTTAAGAAATTAAGTTGCACCCTCTCCAATAATCCAGGCTTTTGGTGCAGTTGGGTATGCGCTTGATCATTCAAACAAGAATAATTAGGTGTTCACTTTCATACACCCCGGTGTCTCGGGAAGTTAGTTTGACTAGGATGTTCGAGCGGTAGACTCGGTGGTTGTGGAAACGGGCGGGATAGCCTGGTGGGCTGGAGGCCCGGTTGATAATTGGAACGGACGGGATAGTTCGGGGAGCTTTGGCTCGGTGGGAAACATATTAATATTGCATGTGCATAAGTTATAAAGTGGTGGGCCCTCATTATTAGTGGTCGATGCACCGACGCTAATACGTTGGCTCGGCAAGTGTGGTTAGCACTTCGCCAACAGAAGTCCGGTGCGCCAGCCGGCAAGAGTATGCATGAGTCCGCTTCGTGCACCAAGCGTTGAGGCATACGATAGGTCTTACCGGTAGTGCCTTACTGGTTTGAAGGTGGGCGAGGCCCAACCCACCGCTTCCGTCTGACACTACGGAGGTATCCTTGGAGGTGAAGCTCCAGAAAGGGGGAACTAAAGGTCTATGTACACAGAGTCGGGTGGGTGAGTTGCACTTGCATGATCGCATCATAACCCACTAGTATGTCATAATATAATCATTGCATATAACCCCTGTCACCTATTGTATAAGTGGAATGGGACGCTTATACAATAGGGCTTGCAAAACGACCCCTTGGTCTATAAGCTTGTGTGGGCAAGTTTATAAATTAAGGTCAAATTCTTTATAAATATATTATTGTTAATAACCGACACCCCAACGTATAAATTGGTATGAGACTCTTTATATGATGGGAGCCCTGCAGAAGATCCCTTGGAATATGCGTTTCCGCACATAAGTTAAGGTTACTTTTCATACTTTACTTTACTGCTACATGTACTATAAAATTGCTAGTATAGGTCCGTTGTCATCTATTTCTTGATTACTCTCCACCTTCAAGTCCTCCCCTTTCTTTCTCTCCGCTCGGTGCCTAGGGTCCATGGGGGAAGGGGTGGGGGATGATAGGACTTAGTCTTATAGAATAAAGGTTTTCGGACCACATCATTTAGAGGATCGCGGAGCCCAGCAAGGAGGCGCAGCCCCGTAGGTCGGCCCGTTTGGAGATAGGGCAGTATAGCTCAGGAGTTCAGACAGTTGGGACTGTGAGTCCCTGACCTTAGTAGCGTTTTATTTTACTTCCGCATGAGTGACTATGTAGTGTGGATTTGATGTATCAGGCTTCAGCCCTTATTTTCAGTACATTTATATTTTGTGGACTCTCCCTTCGTGGAGATACTATTACTCTGATGTGATTTTATTGTGGACTTTTGGTTAGAGTTTTTACGTCACTTGTGTTTACTCTACTTTTGTTTCTTTTCTGTGATCGAATCGGCCGGCAGAATCGCCATTTCGCGGTGATGACCCTTCATGGCATGAAGGTGTCACCGCAAAGCGGTGGTTCTCGGCCTAAGAGTCCGGTGTTTAATAAGAAAAAAAATGGTGTCTTACAAGTGGTATCAGAGGAAACCTCGATCGGGAAAAGTACCTGTCCACAAATCCCTTGGTCACCCCCACACAGGTTTAGTTTGAGGACAAACTAAGCAGCGGAAGTGTAGTGTGCCCATGTTAGGGATCACATGTAATTGTCCACCCCTTTTATAGGTTTAGGGCCGTTGCTTATTATATTTTGTTGTGCAGCCTTCAGCACAACCCATACCACAGGGTAGAGTCCAGCATGTCCCGGGTGTTACACCAACTCCTCCGCCCCCTCTCCGTTCCAGATGTCGGAAATGGGGTAGACCCTGACAGTAATATTGGATGTGTTCAGGGCCCAACAGGCGCCGCCTCCGCAGCTAAACTCGGGGGCCAACTGGTTCAGTATTTTCAGAGGTTTGTCTCCCTGTCTTACTTGGGAACAGAGTAAGCTGTTCGGACAGAGGAATCGCTTGACATCATGTATGAGATGCTTACTTGAATTCGGTGCCCTTGGGAAGAGAGGGTGCCCTTGGTGATCTCCTGCCTAGAGTCGCATGCAAAGAGATGGTGGAAGACCTCGCTAAACACGACATTTGCAGACAGGGAAGTAGTAGAGATTTCTTGGGAGGATTTCAGGCACGCGCTGTCGGATCACTTTGTTCCACAGTCGTCCAGGGACGAGCTGGAGGATAGATTTTTGCAGTTGAGACAGGGGAACAAGACGGTGGGGGAGTACCACCGAGAGTTCAACCATCTATCCCGATTTGCGGACTCTTATCAGTTAGACGAGGCAGGATATACCAAAAGGTTCTATAAGGGCCTGCTAGAGGAGCGGAGGGAGACTCTACTATTTGTATCCGACGGGCCCATTTCCCGGATACTAGAGATTGTTAAAAGGATAGAGGCTGATTGGCAAGCTACTCGGGGCTGGAAACGGCCAGCGGAGGATCAGGGTTGAGGATCAAGGAACGATCAGAGACGAGCCCATATCACGGATGGGAGAAGGGTCGAGGACTAGCCTCGTCGGGAGGCAAGATAAGAGACAAGGGAGCCAATGGTGGTGGCTCCACCACCTCTTCAGGAATGGGAGGGACAGAGACCCAGGGGAATGGAATATCCCCCACCAAAGTGCTTCTACTATCATCAGGTTATGCACATCCGCAGAAATTGCCCCATGAAGGGGGCACCCCCACCAGCACCATCGGTTGCCCAGCCAGCGTAGTATTTTGGAGGCTGAGGTTGTGGCCAAGGACGTGGATACCAGGGTGGGGATCGTAGACAAGAAAGGGAGCAGGTGTATGCTTTGGACCTGGCGCAGCCTCAGAACCCAGAGCAGGTCATAGCAGGTACGCCAAGATGTTTAATTGTTTAAATAGAATTCCCTTTCTCAGTTGTTAAATTTGTAGAACTGCACTACATAGAATAAATAGGAAAGAAAACTCGTTATAGAATCCTAAGAAATTTAATCACCCCAGGAATAGTCTTCATCAACGGCAAGCCTTCCCGCACGCTTTTCAATACCGGAGCTACTCACTCTTTTATATCAGAGATGTTCGTAGAAGGACTGGAAGGCATGGAGCGATTAACGGGCTCGGAAACGAGGGTGCAACTACCCAATGGATCTTAACTCCTTACCTCGGACCACTGCAATATGGAGGTAGAAATCGGTGGAAAGGCGTTAGAGGCTCCAACGACGCTTTTGAAGTTGACGGACTACAACTTGATCCTGGGCATGGTATGACTGCACTGGAACCTGGCCCATATTGATTGCCAAGCAAAGAGGATCACCGTGAGGCACGAGGACTCTTTCATTATCATCGAAGGTATAAGAACTGCCTCTCGTATACTCTTATCTTCAGTACAGGCCATTAAGGCCCATCTGTAGGGAGAGGAGGTTTATCAGATTCTATTTGAGATGGCAGAGGCCAAGGAGTCTGTGACAGACATCCCGGTGGTGCGAGATTTTGCTGACGTCTTTTCAGAGAAACTGCTAGGACTACCTCCACACCGAGAGCAGGACTTCCAGATACAATTTATGTCGGGGGCCAAACCGGCATTTAGGTCCCCTTACCGGATGGCCCCGAAAGAGTTGACAGAGTTCCGAAGTCAGTTGCAGGAACTAGTAGAGGCAGGGTGTGTCCGGCCAAGTTCTTCACCGTGGGGAGCCCCGGTGCTATTCGTCAAGAAGAAGGACGGAAGTCTCCGCTTGTGTATTGATTTTCGAGCGCTGAACAGACTGACGGTACGGAATACATACACGCTGCCACGAATTGACGAGTTGTTCGATCAATTGGAAGGAGCGCATTTCTTCTCGAAACTTGACTTGGGGTCAGGTTATTACCAGCTACGGATTCGAGAGGAGGACATTCCGAAGACCACCTTTAGTAGTAGGTACGGACTGTTTGAGTTTACAGTGATGCCCTTTGGGCTCACAAATGCATCATCAGCATTTACAAGCCTCATGAACAGGGTATTCGAGGAGTATTTGGATGTATTCGTCATCGTATTTATTGACGACATCCTCATCTACTCAAGGATGGAGGAGGAGCATACACGACACTTGACTTTGACTATAGAGAGGCTACAGGAGCACCAGCTGTATGTGAAGTTCAGCAAATGCCAGTTTTGGCTAAAGGAGGTGGCCTTCTTAGGTCATATTATCAGCGGTGCTTGGTTGGCCGTAGACCCGGCCAAGATTCGGGCAGTTCAGGATTGGCCACCGTTGAAGACAGCCACGGATGTACGGAGCTTCCTGGGACTTGCCGGATATTACCTGAAGTTCGTCGAAGGAGTCTCCTGGATTGTACTCCCTCTTACATCCCTTATGAAGAAGGAATCACCTTTCGTTTGGATGTCATAGTCCGAGGCGGCCTTTGTGGAGTTGAAAGGTCGGCTTACCTCAGCTCTCATTCTCGCTCTTTTGTCGGGAAGGGAGGGATTCCAGGTGTACACGGACGCCTCCTACCAGTGGATGGGTGTCATTCTGATGCTGAACGGGCACGTAATATCCAACGCCTCCCGACAGCTAAAAATACATGAGAAGAACTATCAAGTGCATGATCTGGAGATGGGTGCAGTGATTTTTGCTCTGAAGATTTGGCGACACTACCTCTACGGGGTTCACTGTGACATCTTCTCAGATCACAAGAATTTTAAATACGTGGACACACAGAAGGAACTAAACATCAGACAAAGACGTTGGGTGAAGTTCCTGTCAGTTTACTAGTACACCATGCACTACCATCCTGGGAAGGCGAACGTGGTGGCAGATGCTTTGAGCCGGAGAGGAGATACCTCAGGGAAGGGACCACAACTGATGTCCATGGAGCTAGTCCGGTCTTTTAGAGATATGCAGATATCCCTAGTGTCCGAGAATGATCCATAGCTGTATATGGAGTATCTAGCATCGATGGTTGCCATAGATGATATTCGGGACCGCATCCGTGACGGACAGAAGACAGATGCATGGGCAGAGCCGATATTCCAAGCCTTGGAAGAGGGTTCGACGGGAGATTATTCACTGAGAGATGGATAACTATATTTCAGAGACAAGGTCTATATACCCACAGAAGGTCAGATTCAGGAGGACATCATGGCGGAAGCACATTGTAGTAGATATTCTATACACCCGGGGATCACCAAGATGACGACAGACTTGAAGAAGACGATGTTATGGCCGGGGAAGAAGAAGAACATTACATACTTCGTGACTCATTGCGAGGCATGCCAACTGGTGAAGGCGGAGTACAGAAACCCCGCAGGATTACTACAGCCACTTCCGGTGCCGGAGTAGAAATTTGAGCACATCGCGATGGATTTCATTCATGGCCTCCCTTGATCACGGACGGGAAATGATTCTATTTGGGTCATCTTCGATCGGCTGACGAAGGTGGCTAGATTCATTCTGATCAGAAAATATGACTCGTTTGGGGTACTGGTGAGGAGATTCGTAGAGCAGTTCATTCGTTACCACGGGGTGCCAAGGACGATTGTGTCAAATCGAGATGGTCGGTTCACATCTAGGGAGTGGAGATCCGTGAAGAATTACTTAGGCACACGATTGACCTTCAACACAGCATTTCATCCCCAGACGGATGGGCAGACGGAACACACAAACTGGACATTGGAGGACCTCCTAAGGCTATTCATTTTGGATTGAAACGAACCTTGGGAGAAGCTATTACCACTGGTCGAGTTCTCCTATAACAACAGCTACCAGTCCAAAAAAGGAATTGCTCCTTATGAAGCCTTGTACGGAAGGAGATGTAGGACTCCGCTTTCATGGATTCAGGATGAGGATCCAAAGGTGTTGGGATCGGATTTTGTCGAAGACACCGAGGCTCAGTTGAGACTGATATAGGACAGAATGCTGGAAGCGCAGAGCCGACAGGCTAAGTATTACGACGTCCGACACCGTCAGGTAGATTTTTAGGTGGGAGACCAAGTTTTCTTGATGATCCAACCCATGCATGGAGTTTCACGAGCGCGTGGTCAGAAGAAGAAGCTCAGCCTTAGGTATATGGGCCCTTACAGGATCCTTGAGCGGATCGGGCCCCTAGCTTACAGGCTGGAGTTGCCACTGGAACTGGCAGGTTTACACGACGTGTTCCATATTTCTTCACTTAGGAGGGCTCAACAATGCCCAGAGCAACAGATTTAGACCACAGATAGGCCGTAAGCTTCAGACCGGTCAGTTCACTTGGAGCTGGTTCGGATCGATGATAGAGGAGTACGGATCTTGCGTCGCAAGAAGGTTCCGTTAGTCAAAGTTCTGTGGAGGAACCACGGCCAGGAGGAGTATACTTGGGAACCGCGGGACCTGATGCGACAAAAGTATCCAGAGTTGTTCAGTCAGGTATACCTCACAACCTCTCAGGATGTTCAATTTACTTTCCTATTTTAAACTAGTAGGACTTCCCTAGGAAGAGTAGAGGCTAATCTTTTATTTATTGGGGTCTTGGCTTTGCCAATTGGGCGAATTAGTCATAGATTTAGGTTTCCCTTTAAACCTCACTTAGCAAACATGGCGTCGTGATGTAATCTTTCACTTCTTATGGGATGTTATAAGTTTCTTTTTCTTCGATAGAAATTCCTGTAGGCTTAACCTTGATTACGGGGACAAAATTTTTGTTTTATTTATTGGGATTTGTAACATCCCATTTCCAACTAGACCCCTAAGAGTGGTTTTGGTCATGACTAGGTCATGACAAAACCCTAGGAAGCTAAAAAGGGCCAAGTGATCGAAGGCCAAGGTGAGAATCACCTTGGTCTGCCTATGGCACAACCTCATCACCAAACCTAGGGTTTGACCTTAGGGATTCACCATGACTCCATGACCCCACCACAATATCACTAACCTATTATAGGGTCCACTAGAGCCTTAAGGGACCATTAGAGTCAACCCAAAGTAGCCAATTTGACCTAGGACCACCATAGGCCTAAATTGGGCAAGGTGCCCTAACTAAGGGAAGTTGGCCTCTAATGTGCCCAACCAACCTTTCCCAGGCCTTCCTAGACCTAAAGTAGTGTCAATGGGTCACCAAGGACACATTGGGTTCAGTCCTAGTGGCCAAGTTGACCCAAGTCAACTCTAGCTCCAAAGTGGTCAAAGTGCCCTTACCAAGGGTCAAGTGACCTCCAAGGTGCCAAGTAAACCCTACCCAGCCCTACATAGACCTAAGGGGAGGCCAATGAGTCACCAAGGACTCATTGGGGTCAACCCAAATGGTCATGTTGACCAAGGTCAACTCTACCTTAAGGTTAAGTCAAATTAGCCCAAATGGGCTAACCCAAGCTCAAGCCCATTTCCCCCCACTTGGGCTAAATTAATTTTAATTAATAATATGAGTTTATGGTCTGCCAATAGGCTAGGGAGATGAGCAAATTCGTTCATGATGACTAGGAGAGAGAAAACTCTATTTTACCCTTTAATGGAGGAGAGAGAAAGTGGTTTAAAAGGGTCATTCATGGCCAATGGAGACCAAGGGCCTCCCCAATTGATGGATACATTCTCCCTTATCAGTTTTGAGGAGTTGAATAATTATATCCAGCCACCAAAGTTGCTGAATTTATTTTCTCCCATAAGGAAGAGAGAGAAAGAGGAGAGAGATGGCCATTAATGGCCATAGGAGAGCAAGAGCCCCTCTCCTCATCTCCATTTTCTAGATTCATCTTCCCTAGATAATTAAGGGGAGATCAACAACCTTAATCAGCCCAAAATGGCCGAGTTCAGTGAACCCATGGGTGGCCGAATTTTCCACCTTCATGGCCAATAATGGCCATTGGTGCTACACCCTTCCTCTCCCCCATCTATCCTTCTTAAAAGCATCCCTGGACTCAGAGGAGGAGTTTCCACAATCCCACTGAAGGAGCCGAGTCAGTTGGTATTGTAGTTGCAAAGAATCGGAAAGCTCCACCACCGGCCATGGCGCACCACCACTACACTCGCCGACAAGCACGGTTAAATGTCCTCCTCTACTCCTTCTTCATTGGTTAGATCCTAGGAATCTTTAGAGGTATGATTTGAGATCAACTGAGCCGAATCCAATTCGAGTTTTCATGGAAAAAGCCATAAAAATGGATTTCGGGTTCGCCGGAAACCACCACCTCCGGCGGCCAAACCACCGCCCGGCGATAGCCACCACCTCAACGGAGGTAGTGGTGGCGGTGGCTGGCCAGGGAAGTGGCCGGGTGGCCGAAAATAGGCGGGGGAAAGCTAGAGTTTATTAGGGCATTTTTTACGGGTTCTGTTTGGAAGAAGGAAATGAACAGTGCTTTCATAATAAAGAATTATTGTTCTTATATTAAATATAATGATTTATTATCTTCTTTTTAACACACTTTTTGATGCTACCAAATGAAGCCCTTAGAGGCCGATTAAGGAAAAATGTCTAGTCACGAAAGTTGTAGACCTTTAAGTCTAGATTATTATAAAATTTATTTCAACTCATTTGAGTAAGTGGTTTGACGACAGAACCCATTTTGGTGGGACCTATACCTAGGGAAATCCTGAGATTCAAATGGATGCCCACCCTTCATCCCTTGTTCAAATGATCTGAAATTTTTGCAGGGAGTCTACCCTAGCTATACATAGGGCCTGTCCAAAAATGGGAATTTTTAGAGAACATTTTTTTATAGTTTTTATAATAATGTAATAATCCATGAATAAATTAATTAGGTGTCCTAAACATCTCCAAACTCCCCCAAATTTGGGTGGGTGGTCTTCGAGGGCATGCTAGGGCTTTGGTAAAATTTTCATCTCATTTAGAAATGTTTTGGTTTGGTATTGATCCAAACTTAGGTATACCCTTATACGGTTATTTAGGTCAAAGAGCTATTTTTGACGTTTGAGTGGTCAAATCACCTCAACAGAGGCTGTGATTTTGACCACTGACTTGGTAGGAACATTATCACCCTCTTAGGGAATATGCAGTGGTTTAGGATTGTTTTACACTTGGATCCAAACTCAAACCCTAACGGAGGGCTTTTGAGGGTTGTGAAGGGCAAGGGGTCAGTTGACCTTGAAAGGATTTGAAACTTGGGAGAGAGAATTCTAGGGTAGGTAGAATCCTCTAGAAGAAATCTAAAATAGATTCTAAGGTGAATAGGTCCCTCAAAACCCTAACCCTAGTTTAGGGCATAAACCTTGTAGTGATAGAAAATGTCACTAAAACTCAATAAACTGTGATGAGATTTAAGTAGAGTAGTGTTTAAAGTTAGTACAAGCTCTGGAGATTTTGTTATGAATTTAGGATTATTATTTTGTATACTTCATTAACAAAATAGTAATTTGTATTATTTACTTAGAAATTTATTAGGAAGTAACTACTTGCTGGAAATTGATGAACTTTAGCTAGAGGATTTTATATTATGTTTTAAAGCTCTGTGAATATTTATGATATTTTTGGAAGAATATTTCTAAGGGTTGCTTCATTAAGTATTGTTTCCCATGAAAACTTAATTAAATTTATTTTGGTGTCTAGCAAGCCTATAAAATTATAATTTTTGCACAATGACCCTTTTTGTACAATATTAAAATTGTGTAATTTTTATATAATTTACGGATTAGTAATTTTGGTACTTCCTTCTTTACATATGATTAAAGAAATTATTTTGGATAAATTAATTAGATGTCAAATATTTTCTAAAAAATTATGGAAATTAGAATCTAGTAATTTATCACTGTTATTTAGTGATCAAAATTTTTGGGGGGCCATTACTTGAGTAGATCATATAGTTTATGTTCAAAATTTCCCATGCCAAACATTTGGGAAAATTCAATAAATATCAAATTAATTATAAAAATTATGAATATCTGATTTTAGACTAAAATTGTTATGATAGACCTCCGATAAATTTTATAGGAGATTTGGAAGACAATCCGGAGTACCTCCATTATACATCTCATATAGTATAGGGTGGTCTACATATAGTAACCGCGGAAACTGAATTAGAGTGGGTAATGAATTTGAAGAGTTGGATCCTTAGTAGGTTGCTGGTTTGGGTAAATAAAGGAGTTCATCATTGGAATACAGGATTAGTAGAGTGTGAGGTTGACAAGTGTTAGGTGGTGCTCGGAATCGACGAAAGATCGTCTTATCCCGTGGAGTGGGAAGGTCAAAATCACCATAGGATAGATCTAGCATAATATGAAACGGGAATGGGTAAGGGAATCAACCAATAACAATAAGTGCCTTACGAAAGGGAACAATGGGCTTCAGCTACCATCATAGTTCCTAGTGCCCTTTGAGATCCATTCACGGGGTATACCGGGGGCAGTCCTGGGCTAACGTAAACTGTAGGAGTGATAAATCTTAAAGAGCAACTAGAATAATTAGGGGTTCACTTTCACACACCCCGGTGTCTCGGTAAGTTAGTTTGACTAGGATGTTCGAGCGGTAGGCTCGGTGGTTGTAGAAATGGGCGCGATAGCCCGGCGGGCCGGAGGACTAGTTGATAATTGGAACGGACGGGATAGTCCATGGAGCTTTGGCTCGGTGGGAAACGTATTAATATTGCATGTGCATAAGTTATAAGGTGGTGGGCCCTCAGTGTTAGTGGTCGATGCACCTACGCTAATATGTTGGCTCGCCATGTGTGGTTAGCAACTCACCAACATAAGTCTGGTGCGATAGCCGACAAGTGTACGCAGGAGTCTGCTTCGTGCACCAAGAATTGAGGCGTACGATAGGTCTTACCGGTAGTGCCTTACTGGTTTAGAGGTGGGCGAGGCCCATCCCACCGCTTACGCCTGCCACTATGGAGGTATCCTGGGAGGTGAGGCTCCAGAAAGGGGGAACTAAAGGTCTATCTATACAGAGTCGGGTGGGTGAGTTGTACTTGCATGATCGCATCATAACCCACTAGCATGTCATAGAATAATCATTGCATATAACCCCTGTCACTTATTGTATAAGTGGAATGGGATGCTTACACAATAGGACTTGCAAAACGACCCCTTGGTATATAAGCTTGTGTGGTCAAGTTTATAAATTAAGGTCAAATTATTTATATATATATTGTTGTTAATAACCGACACCCCAACGTATATATTGGTATGGGACTCTTTATACGATGGGAGCCCTATAGAAGATCCCTTGGCTTATACGTTTTCGCACATAAGTTAAGGTTACTTTTCATACTTTACTATACTGCCACATATACTATAAAATTGCTAGTGTAGGTCCGTTGTCATCTGTTTCTTGATTACTCTCCACCTTCAAGTCCTCCCCTTTCTTCCTCTCTACTCGGTGCCTAGGGGCCATGGGGGAAGGGGTGGGGGATGATAGGACTTAGTCTTATAGACTAACGGTTTTCGTACCACATCATTTAGGGGATCGCGGAGCCTAGCATTGAGGCGCAGCCCCGGAGATCAGCCCGTTTGGAGATAGGGTAGTCTAGCCCAGGAGTTCAGACAGCTGGGACTATTATTCCCTGACCTTAGTAGTGTTTTATTTTGCTTCCGCTTGAGTGACTATGTAGTGAGTATTTGATGTATCGGGCTTCAGCCCTTATTTTCAGTACATTTATATTTTGTGGACTCTCCCTTCGTGGAGATATTATTACTCTGATGTGATTTTATTGTGGACTTTTGTTTAGAGTTTTTACCTCACTTGTGTTTACTCTACTTTTGTTGCTTTTTTGTGATCGAATCGGCCGACAGAATCGGCGTTTTGCGGTGATGACCCTTCAGGACGTGAAGGTGTCACTGCAAAGCGGCTGTTCTAGGCCTAAGACCCCGGTGTTTAAGAAGAAAAAAAATGGGGTCTTACATGGAAAGCATCGCAACGCTCTTGCCTTCGTAGATCTGAACTCGACTCGCGAATTGGACCACCGTAGCACCACCGGCGTCCGGATTCCTCTTTTTCTTCCTTTTCTTTCTCTCCTCTCTCTTCTTTTTAGAAAGAGAATGGTAAGATGAGAATTAGGAATAACACCTCAATTCCTGACCTTAACAACCTAGGGAAGAACCATGGCTATTGGATCTTCAAAGAATAAAATGAAAGGATCTGATTTGCACTTAAAATGACTTTCCTAGGCCGAACACGGCGTGTGACACGCCTGTGTCACAGGCCGTGTCCCTTAAGCGGCACACAACCAAAACAAGCAAGACCAGAACACGGTTTCAGACATGCCCGTGTCACACCCCTGTCACGCCCGTGTCAGCTAGTACACGCTCGTGTGTATAGGCGTGTTCCTCAATTGCTAAAGGACCAGCAATAACCCAAGTAGGACACGGGTTCTACACGCGCCCGTGTCACATTTGACACGGCCGTATCACACCGAACACGCCTGGACTCCAGGCCGTGTATTTCAGATGGCATTGCCCGATAGACCTAGAACATGGCACGGGTACTTGACACGCTCGTGTCACCAACTTACATGCCCGTGTCAGAACTGTTCAAAACCGTGTTCCCAGCCATATACCACACTTGACACAACTAGGCTAACACAGAGAAGGACACGTCCCTGGACACGCCCGTGTCCCAGGTTGTGTGACCTTAACTTTGGGTTTTGGGGCATAACAACTCTCCCCCCTTAAGAGAATTTTGTCCTGAAATTGCTAAGGTACGTAGTTTGCAGCAAACAAACACGATATTTTACAAAATACTCTCTTTGTTCAAATCATAAGGTTACAACATCTTTACATAAACAACTCGGGTAATTCAGTACACATGGTTTTCTCACGTTCCCATGACAACTCCTCAGGGCAACAGTTGTCCCACCAGACCTTGACCATCCCGACAGTTTTATTTTGTAGCTATTTAACCGCCGTATCCTTGATCTGAATAGGCCTAAACATCGTCGTTAGCCCACTGTCGACTGATACTTGATCTGTAACAATCACATGAGCTGGCTCTCTTACCTCCTTCCGCAACATCGAGATATGAAACACATCATGTAAACCACTCAACTCTTGCGAAAGTGCTAACCGATAGGCAGCTTCACCAACACGCTCTGCCACTTCAAACCGTCCTAGATACCTTGGGCTCAGCTTTTTTAGACGCTGTATCCTGGACACACCTTTAAAGGGTTTAATTTTCAAGTATACCCAATCGCCCACCGCAAATTTCACGTTTCGGTGCTTGGAATTATAATACTTAGCTTGCCTGTCTTGAGCCACGAACAGCCATTCATGAATCAACTGTATAGTTGAGTTGGCATCATCCAACTCCTTTCGCTTGTATAACTTTATTTTGCCAGTCTCCGCCCAAGACAAAGGTGTACGACATTTTCTACCGTATAAAGCCTCAAAGGGAGCCATCTGAATACTAGCTTGGTAGCTATTGTTGTAGGCAAATTCAATCATACAGAGATGATCTTCCCAACTCTTCCTGAAATCCAGTGCACACATTCTGAGCATATCCTCCAACATCTTGTTGGTCCTCTCGGTCTGACCATCCGTCTGAGGATGAAAGGCCGTGCTAAAAAGTAATTTCATACCCAACAGTTGGTGGACTAATCTCCAATATCCCGAAGTGAAACGCCCATCTCGATCACTAACGATGCTACGGGGCACACCTTGTAATCGAACAATAGTATCCACATAGATCTTTGCCAACGTCTCAACTTAATCGTCCTTCTAGATCGGGATGAAGTGCGATACCTTGGTTAACCGGTCCACAATCATCGAAACCACATCATTTCCACACTGTGATCTCGGCAACCCATGCACGAAATCCATGGAAATATCATCACATTTCCACACAGGGATAGGCAACGACTTCAGAAAACCGCCCGTTTTTTGGCATTCATCCTTTACAAAGGCACAGGTTTGACATTTAGCAACATAGTCCGCTATATTCTTCTTCATTCCAGGCCACCAGAACATTTTCTTCAAATCTTTATACATCTTCGTGCTCCCGGGGTGAACCAAATACTTTGTGAAGTGGCCTTCATACATTACCTCTTCACGAAGTTTACCCCTATCTGGGACACACAAATGACCGTTCTTCCGAAAAAGACCGTCATCAAAGAAAAACTGAGAATCCGAACTTTCCGCTGCATAGCATTGTAGACTTTCATCAAGTGTTGTTTCTTGCCAAACTCTATCCACCAGGTCACACTGTACATCTGTCCAGTTTAAGCACGCACTTGCAGTGGAATATCTTTTAACACAATAAATATTTAATGCTTCTAGCTCTCTAACTAGGCTTTCATTATGCCTTAGCAACCAACTTGCTCTTGTCGGAGTCCTACGACTCAAGGCATTCGCAACTACATTCCCTTTACCGGGAGTATAATGAATCTGGAAGGTGTAGTCACCAAGAAACTCCATCCACCTTCTCTGTTGCATATTGAGAACTTTCTGGTCCAACAGATATTTCAGGCTCCTATGGTCCGTGAATATATCCACTTTCACGCCATATAAGTAATGATGCCATAGTTTAAGTGTGAATATCACCGCTGCCAATTCCAAATCATGGACGGGGTAATTCCGTTCGTGCACCTTCAACTAGCGTGAGTCATAAGCTATCACCTTTCCGAATTGTAGAAGAATGCAGCCTATGTCACTTCCTGACGCATCACTATAAACCTCAAAGCCGTCCAGACCCCATGACGATGTAAAGATTGGCGTCGTGGTCAAACGACTCTTTAGCTCATCGAAAGCTCGCGCGCACTCGGGCGTCCAAACGAACTTTTGATCCTTCCTCATCAGTGTGGTGAGATGCAAGGCTATCCGTGAGAAGTTCTCTACGAAGCGCCTGTAGTAGCCCGCAAGCCCAAGGAAACTCCTGACTTCGGTTACTGAAGAGAGAACATGCCACTCTCGTATCTCAACTATCTTGGAAGGATCCACCACAATTTCCTATCCCCTAACCACATGGCCAAGGAAATCCACTGACGACAGCCAAAACTCATACTTAGAGAACTGGGCGTAGAGTTTGTTCCACCTCATGGTGTGCAACACCATCCGCAAATGATTTGCATGATCTTCTTCGGATTGGGAGTATACGAGGATATCGTCAATAAAGACAATCACAAGGAGATCCAAGTATTCTCTAAACGTCAGATGCATTAAGTCCATATATACCGATGGCGCATTAGACAGCCAGAACGACATTACCGTGAACTCATAGTGACCATAGCGTGTTCCAAACGCCGTTTTAGGTATGTCACTTTCACGAACTCTCAACTGATAATAGTCTGACTTCAAATCCAACTTGGAGTATACAGTCGAGCCAACTAACTGATCAAACAGGTAGTCAATCCGTGGAATCAGATACTTTTTCTTTTCCATTAGCTTCTTCAATTCCATATAGTCAATACATAGACGCAAGCTGCCATCCTTCTTTTTTCACAAAGAGAACCGACGTGCACCAAGGAGACTGACTTGGGCGTATATAGCCTTGCTCCAGCAATTCTGGCAACTAAACTTTCAGTTCCGCCATTTCCGTTGGCGCTACCCGATAAGGCGAGCAGGCCACAGGTTTTGCACCTGGCACCAGCTCAATAGCGAAGTCGATTTCCCATTGGGGAGGTAACCCCGGAAGGTCTTTTGAATATATGATGAAAATAGAGGTGCTTAACTTAGTTGGATGTTGTAGTCTTGATGTTGATGTAGTATCCACAACATCTGAGCAAAGCAGCTTCTAACTGAGATGTATTCTGACTTTACTGTTGATATAGCCACACTTATCTATTTCTTGTTACTCCAGGAAATAAGTATCCTTCCAAGAAACTAACATGTTCCTGAAGTGTTTTTCCTGTCTTCCTTGCATACTACAAAGTCTGCATCTAAAAAACCTGTTAGCTCAAAATCATTACTCTTAGGGTACCATAAGTCAATATTAGGTGTACCCTTAATGTATCTTTGAATTTTCTTGACATAGGTGTAGTGAGATTCCTTAGGGTTCACTAGGTACCTAGCACAAACACATGTGGAGAACATGATGTCTAGTCTACTGGTAGTAAAGTAGAGTAGGGACCCAATCTTACATCTATATATGATTTCATTAAAGTGTTTCTCTTTTTCATCCTTGTCTAGAGATACATGGAATCCAATGGAGTTCCCATAGAGGTTACACTCTCCATTCCAAACTTCTTTATAAGCTCTTTTGTGAACTTGGTCTGCGAGATGAAATTTCCATCTTCAGATTGCTTCACTTGAAGCCCTAGGATGTATTTCAGCTCTCCCGTGCTACTCATTTCAAACTTCCCTTGCATAAGTTTGGCAAACTTTTTGTAAAGGTTATCATTTGTAGATCCAAAGATGACCTCATCAACATAGATTTGCGCTAATAAAATCATGCCCTTTATTTCCCTTAGGAATAATATATTGTTTATCTTTCCCCTTGAAAAATTTTTCAATGAGAAAATTAGACAAAGTCTCATACCAAGATCTGGGTGCCTGCTTGAGACTATATAAAGCCTTTATTAGATAGTAAACATGAGTTGGATGAGTTAAATTTACAAAACCTGGAGGTTGTTTTACATATACTTCCCCTTTTAGATCTCCATTGAGGAAGGCAGACTTCACATCCAATTGGTAAACTTTGAATCCTTTGTGAGTATCATATACTAGAAACAACCTTATGACTTCCAATCTTGCTACTGGTGCAAATTCTGGTAAAAGTCTATTCCTTCTTCTTGTTTGTAACCTTTTATAACCAGTCTTGTCTTGTTCTTGACAATCACTCCCTGTTCATCCAGCTTGTTCCTGAACACCCACTTTTCCCTATGACGTTGTGGTTAAGAGGCCTAGGGACTAATTTCCAGGTCTTATACCTCTTGAATTGTTCAACTTCTTCTTGCATAGCCAAGATCCAGGAAGGATTTGATTTGGCCTCTTCAAACTTCTTTATATCTACATAGGAAAGAAAGCTTAGGCAGACCACTTCATTTATTGACCTGCTTCTGGTATGTACTCCCAAATCTAGATCTCCAATAATTTGAGTATAAGGGTAGTCTCTTAGTTGACTTGTAGCACCTGATAACAATTCTGCATTTTCCTATTCCACATGTTCAGGTTGGGCTGCAGGTGGCTCTGTCCTTTCAACTTCTTCACTTCCATCTCCATTGAAGTTGTTTCCATCCTTGATTATTTTATAGGGTGAAGTTGGTTCACTTTCTTTCCTTGGTTCATTAATGGTTGCATTCTTCAATCTTTCCTCTATTCCTATAACACTAGAAGAACTAGACCAACCCTTATAGATTAGGCTAGTCTGATCAAGTACAATATAAAAGGAATCTTCTACCACCCTAGTCTTTTTGTTAAATATCATATAGGCTCTACTTTGAGAGCTATATCCAACAAAAATTCCCTCATAAGCTTTCTCAGCAAACTTGATCAGAAAATGCTTCACAATATTCAGTACATAGCACTTACTTCCAAAGAGTTTTGAAGTAGGTCAAGGTTAGTTTTCTACCCTTCTCAAGCTCATAAGGAGACTTATTGTGAGTCTTGTTGATTAAAGCCTTATTCTGAACATAAAAATCTATGTTGACAGCCTCAGCCCAGAAGTTTTCTGGAAGAGAGGAGTCACTCAGTATGGTTCTACAAGCTTCAATTAGGGTTCTATTCCTTCTCTCCGAAACTTCATATTGTTGTCGAGTTCTGTGAGAGGAAAACATATTGAAAGATGCCTAGGCTTTACACAATTTGGTCATGGCACTAGATTGAAATTCAGTCCCATGATCACTCCTTATCTTGTCTACAGAACTGCCTATTTCATTCTGAATTTGCTTGGCAAAATTGGTGAAGGTTTCCAGGGTATCTGACTTTTGTTTAAGGAAGATTTCCCAAGTGAACCTTGAGTAATCATCAATAATCACAAAGGTGTAGACCTTTCCTCCTAAGCTATGAATTGGCATAGAGCCAATCAAGTACATGTGTAATAGGTATAATCACCTAGTGGAGTCCATAACCCCAATGGGTTTTAATGAGTCCTTAGATTTCTTGCCCATTTGGCATGCATGACTAGGACTTTCTTGGACATATTTCCACTGTCAGCCAGATCTAACTAGATTCTCTAAGAGTAGCTTATTATAATCTTATAGTTGAGGTGAGTCAATAACTTATGATATTGCACATTGAGTGATGCTCTATTCTAAAGTATGAGACATATAAAAAGTCTAAACTAATACAAAGGAAATTTAGACAATAGATATTTCCACTCCTAGTGCCAACAAATATGGTCACTTCAGACTTTTTAATCAGGCGCTCTTCCTTATGGAAGACAATGACATAGTCAAGATCACACAATTGGCTTATGCTTATAAGATTGTGTTACAATCCTTCAATATATGTTACCCTTGAGATGATGACTATGCCATTGGAAATCTTACCATATCCTTTCATATTCCCTATATCAGAACTACCAAAGATGACATTGGGTCCATCTTCAACTGAAGAGTAGTCTGTCAGAAAGCTTCTTGTTCCAATCATATACATGGAACATCTACTGTCCAAGTGCCAGAATTGATTTTAGTTGTCCTTTGGACTTCACTACAAAAGAAATTACTTTTTCATTGGTACCAAAAACTAGTTGGGTCCTAGATAATTATTAGCATTTGATCCTCGCCATGTCTTTAGACTTGGTAGAGATGTAACGCCCTAAGATTTCTGAAGCAGGAAAATGGTTTCTGGGAGATAGAGTACATCAGTAGGGTTAACGCTAGTGGTAGCTCAGGGAATAAGTTCACATAGCTTTTGGGAGGCTACAACCCAATGGTATTAATACCGCTGGTGGTAGCAGGGTCAATTTAATTGGCGAAACTCTTAGGTTGTTAACGCATGGAGGTAGCAAGTATCGCACGACGATAGCAGTGGCGGGCATGTTGTACCCGATGTTAGTTATTGTATGGCGATAGTTACCTATCACGCGGTGATAGCAAAGCTGTAATGGCATGACCACGTGTCGGCCTGTGATTGGAAGGCCTGGGCGATAACATGTGAATCGAGCCATTTCACTAGGTACCGCGCCGTGGTTGCTCAGTTTATAGCATTGTTTGGCCGTTTTCACTTCATTTTTTTGGTGTTTGAGAACTTGGTTCTGGATGTTTGGAGGAGGAGCAGTAGCGCCGGTCAGAGGAGATTCCACCACTGTTTGAGATTCGGAGCTTGTATTAGCAAGGAGAGTTCGTACCTATGGAGGAAAAGCCGAAGCGGTCGTTTCCATCCGGCTAAAATTTCTCTCATGGCACCAAAATGTACTTCTACGGTAACGATCCTATTCCTTGGACATGTGAAGTCCTTCGTTTTGGCATTTTAGGGTAGTGACTCCACGAGCACATGGAAGTGGTTCTCCGATGGGTAGATTGGTATATCCCTGTTAGTATTGCATTTAGATCCAGAATCGAAGTACAAAATAGACATGATGTGTGAAGCCCATCCGGACGGGTTGGTCTGGATTGGTGAAGTTTGTATGATTTGTATGCTTGAGAAGACGATGTGGTTATTGTGTAGATTTCAGATTCATGGGGTGTGCAGATGACTTCATTGAGAGTACTGGAGGTTGTCTCTAGAAAAACACCTAAAAAGGGGAAGAAGCAATAGTCTTTCCCATACTGCACTGTGGTAGCGCTACCACCGGCGGTAGCTCCCATTGACCGATGTTCTGTTTGTAAAGCCTGTCTCTGGGAGACATGTGTGCTATTGTTGGTTAAGTCTGTCTCTGGGAGACATGGGCGCTATTCGTGAGGCCTATCTTGTGAGACCAGGGGGCCGTATGTGAGGCCTGTCTCTCGAATACCTGGGGGCCAATTTGTTAAGCTCAAAGTCTTTGTAGCTCAGCTTAGGTGGCCATGAGTGCTAGCCTAGGATCATAATGGGGTTATGAATCATACGATAACGGGAAAGGGGATGTTGTCCCACGTCGTGGCTAATGCGCCTGATGATTTGAGTACGAGAAATAGCTGAATTGTACCCAACCTTAGTTGTTCATCTTGTAGTGAGTCATACCGTGTATCTGTAGATCATCATGAGTTTGTCAGTGGCAAGGGGTTTTCTTTTGCTTAGGTTCCAAAATACTAAAAGATCAAACGTGCTGACCATCACAAAGAACGGTGATGCGACCCGTGAGGTCCTGTGCATCAAGAATGTGCCCTGAGAGCACGGGGCGTTGGGCATTTGTGCCAACGTCTGTGGTGAATGGTGCTTAATCTACATGTTCTAATTGCCATGTTATGTATATGTTAATGCATTTAGGGAAAGAGCACTGCCGCCCCGAGTGAGGAGTGGGGTAATTATAATTTAGTCAACTAATTGTAACATCCCACAAACAACAAGACCCAAAGTAGGTTTTTATCATGACAAAGTCATGACAAAGCTTTGAGAAGACCAAGAGGCCCTTGGATGCCTTGGTAAATATGTGAAAGCACCATGGTCTGCAATTAACAGTTTCTTGAAACCTAAGCTAGGGTTTGGCCAATGACTCCCAACATGACCACTAGGCCCCACCATATCATTCTTAAACCCATAGGGACCCTTTAAAACTCATACAACCCATTTGGGGCCAACCTAAGGGGTCAAGCTAACCAGGGTCAACCCTAACACTAGTTAGGTCAAAGTGCCCTAAATTGACCTAAATTTGTTACACCAAGCCTCAATTGGGCTTGGGTGTGGATAGGGGACTCAAGATACCTAGTTGACATGTCAACTCACTAGTTTGACCAAGTCAAACACTCCAAGTCAACTTTGGTCAAACTAAGCTCAAATGGGGAGGGGAAGCTAGGCCCAACTCTAAACCAATTGTGCCAGGCCAAAAGGTGGTGGCCCACTAGTTTTAGCAAGAGGGAATTACCTAAAGAGCCACTCAATTTCTGGAGGTGATGACTAGGTGAGAGAAGGTGGATTTTTCATTTAAGGGAGGAGAGAGAAAGTATGGATTTAATGGTGAATTACAAAGAGGCCCTTCCCCTCCCCTTCCATAAGCCACCATTCATCTCCCCTGACCTTTGGGAAGAGTTTGGCATTAATTCCAGCTAGCCCAGCACATGAAGGGATACCAATTCACCATGGTCGAACACCCCCCTTCATGGCCATTAATGGCTAATCAGGTGTACCCTCTACCACTCCCCAAAACGATCACTCCATCAGCTTTAAAAGATTCCAAGCAATCAAAATGGACGGTTACATCACTGTTTTAGGAGGAGAATAGAGGATTCAGCAAGGAAGCTTGAGATTGCCGGCCATGGCACCTCACCACCACACACGCCATCAAGCCCGCCTGCAGGTCCCCATGAAAATAAGAAATTTTCGTGAAAATTTCACCCCTCGGGTTCTTTGGAAACGGTCCCTCCAGCGGTTGTGCTGCCGCTAGGCGATAGCAACCACCTCAACGGAGGTGGTGGTGGTGGTGGCCTGCAAGGGAGGCGGCCAGGTGGCCGAGAATTGGAGCTAGAATGGCTCCATTTAGAGTCAATCGTGGACCTTGGCTCTTCGGGGATGATGACTCCTAGTTGCTGGATCGGCTTTGATCGATAAGCGTAGGCCAGTATTAATTTTATATATATAATAATTCATTTTGTCACATATTAACAATCATTTGATTTAATTATTAAAAATACTTAGAGGAATTTTCTGTAGAAATGTCCAACATAGAAAACCTAGCCCTTGGAGTCTAAATTAATACAAAATTTGAATCAACCCATTTAAACCAATGGATCACCGTCAGCAAACTTTATGGTGCAAGGTGTCCAAAGGCTAACCAGAAATTAAAATGAGTGCCCCCAGAGGTCTACTCAATCAAATGGTTTGAAATTTGGACAATAGGCTGGTCTGGCTATGGCCCACATCATGTTCAAAAACCATAATTTTTTGAGATGATTTTTCTATAGTTTTTGTAATAATTTAATAATACATAAGTGTGACATATTTAGGGTCTATGGGCCTCAATTTTTCCGCAAACTATGGTGGATGACCAGAGGGGATATCCTATGGCCAAGAAAGAAATTTCAACCCATTTAGAGTTGATTTAGTGTGGTAACTTGGTGAACAAAGTTGATGACCTAGGAGTAATAAACCTAGTTCTTTTCAAAAGTGCTCTTAGAATGGTTTAGTGGTCAACCCCTTAACCAAACAAGATTAAACTTGGACAATACATTGTGGTCACTTGTAACAACCCTAGAAATAATTTTAGAAGTATTTTGGGATGGAATACCATGGAACCCTAGTTCAAACCTTAGGGTTTGCTCCTAGGGTTAATGAATGGAACATGGTCACCTCTCCAAGCATAGGCTCAAAACTTTGTAGATAGATTCAATGGGTAGAGAAACACCATGGAGAAATTAAATAGAATTTTAAAAGTATTCCACCCCCTACAAATCACTTAATAATTAGGATATGAACTTCCCTATCAAGTACAAAATACATGTCAAAAAGTATTGAATGGTCATGAAACTTGGGCGATAGGTTTTTATAAATGTTATAAATTTCTGCAAATTTTATCATAATTTTGGGTTAAAGATTATTAGTACCTTCTTTGTAACATTAGAAATTATTGGTTGGAGAAATAAAATTTTATAGAACAAACTTAGTACTGGAAAATTGTGAAACTTTACTTGTAAACTTTTTATACCTCTATGATGCCTTGTAAATTTTATTACAATTTTTGGAAGAACATATATGGTATTTCCTTCACAAGTTGCCCTAGAGGAAAATTATTTTGTAAATTCAAATGAATAGTTAAATGGAATTATAAAACCAAGAAATTATGGCAGACATGTTTTATGATCAATATAGTTCCCTGATAATTTTGTTATAATTTTTGGATGAAAAAAAATCATGTACTCACTTTGTAAATTATCATTTTGATCAAAAGATATGTATTTTGATTTGTGATATAATTCATTTTAGGAAAATCATGAAATTCATACCTTACTGTTATTTAGTCAATAAGAGACTCTGGAAATTTTAGGAAGGTCAATTCATTCAGAATCTTATACTTCATGTTGAAGTCATAAGTGGAAAGATTTTCGGGAAAATATTTAAGAGGGTGATTTAATTAAGAAAATACCAAGTCCTGGTTTTGGGCTCAAAAAGTCATGGTAGACCCCCAATAATAATTTTAAGATTGTAGACAAAGTATTCAAAGCATTTACATTCATATGCTTAGGTTTGATCACTTACTCTATATATAGTAAATTTAGGTATTTAGGGTAGAATTGTAGACCATACATGGGTGGAATATAGTGGGTGCACTAGGTTTGGGTGGAGTTCTGATGAGGTCATCCTTAGGAACAAGTCCAAAGTAGTTTGGGTACCATGGAGATGGTGTTGTGCTCGGGGTCGACGGAGTATCGTCTTCCCCATGGGTATATTAATTCACTAAGGATTAGTTAAAGAGCAACGCGAGGAATGGGTTGCATAAAAAATAAGTACTCATACAAGTAATCTTCTTGAGAATGGGATCTTTGGGCATCAACCCATTGTAGTTCCTTGTTCCCTCGAGAGCCCTTAACCAGGCATACTATGGGCAGTCCAAGGATTAACCCTAAACTGTAGGAGTAAGCTGATTTAAAGAGTAACCTTTAAAAAACCACCAATACGAACACTCACCCCGTCATTTCAGGAGTATAGAGGGAATAGATTCCCTGGCAGTGGTCTCAGTGTTTGATAGAAAGATGGTTTTATTTTTAGCGAGCTGATGGCTCGGGAGATCTTTTAGCATAAGTGCATGTGCATAAAGTGGTGGGTCCTCATTAATGGATGGCCGTTCACACAGACGTAGATACGTTGACTCGGAAAGTGTAAGTGTTCACTTAGCCATAAAAGACTGGAGTAACCTTTACTTATAAACTTTTTATACCTCTATGATGCCTTGTAAATTTTATTACAATTTTTGGAAGAACATATATGGTATTTCCTTCACAAGTTGCCCTAGAGGAAAATTATTTTGTAAATTCAAATGAATAGTTAAATGGAATTATAAAACCAAGAAATTATGGCAGACATGTTTTATGATCAATATAGTTCCCTGATAATTTTGTTATAATTTTTGGATGAAAAAAAATCATGTACTCACTTTGTAAATTATCATTTTGATCAAAAGATATGTATTTTGATTTGTGATATAATTCATTTTAGGAAAATCATGAAATTCATACCTTACTGTTATTTAGTCAATAAGAGACTCTGGAAATTTTAGGAAGGTCAATTCATTCAGAATCTTATACTTCATGTTCAAGTCATAAGTGGAAAGATTTTCGGGAAAATATTTAAGAGGGTGATTTAATTAAGAAAATACCAAGTCCTGGTTTTGGGCTCAAAAAGTCATGGTAGACCCCCAATAATAATTTTAAGATTGTAGACAAAGTATTCAAAGCATTTACATTCATATGCTTAGGTTTGATCACTTACTCTATATATAGTAAATTTAGGTATTTAGGGTAGAATTGTAGACCATACATGGGTGGAATATAGTGGGTGCACTAGGTTTGGGTGGAGTTCTGATGAGGTCATCCTTAGGAACAAGTCCAAAGTAGTTTGGGTACCATGGAGATGGTGTTGTGCTCGGGGTTGACGGAGTATCGTCTTCCCCATGGGTATATTAATTCACTAAGGATTAGTTAAAGAGCAACGCGAGGAATGGGTTGCATAACAAATAAGTACTCATACAAGTAATCTTCTTGAGAATGGGATCTTTGGGCATCAACCCATTGTAGTTCCTTGTTCCCTCGAGAGCCCTTAACCAGGCATACTATGGGCAGTCCAAGGATTAACCCTAAACTGTAGGAGTAAGCTGATTTAAAGAGTAACCTTTAAAAAACCACCAATACGAACACTCACCCCGTCATTTCAGGAGTATAGAGGGAATAGATTCCCTGGCAGTGGTCTCAGTGTTTGATAGAAAGATGGTTTTATTTTTAGCGAGCTGATGGCTCGGGAGATCTTTTAGCATAAGTGCATGTGCATAAAGTGGTGGGTCCTCATTAATGGATGGCCGTTCACACCGACGTAGATACGTTGACTCGGAAAGTGTAAGTGTTCACTTAGCCATAAAAGACTGGTGGATTTTCCATCATTAGTACAAGAGGCTCCATAGCACCTGACTGTGGGTGTACCGAGTCGTACGTAGGGTCTAGGCTGGGTAGTGTGAATTCTGACCTAGGAGTGGGGAGGCCCAACCCACTGCCTCTGTTTTCTACTAAGAGAGGTACCTGATAGTTTAGCTAACTCCAAATGGGGGAACTAAAAGTCTGTGCGCATAGGGTCGGGTGGGTGTGTTACACATCTGTGAAACTCATCATTTAGCTACATCGCATTCCATGTCATAAATGACTTGCGTAAACCTCTACCGATAACATATAAATTATTATGAGATCTTTTACTTGTTAGGCGTTGCAGAACGACCCCTTAACTTATAAGTCTGTATGGGCATTCTTCTAAGCTAAGGTTATTTTCTCTATGATGATAGATAGCTGCTCTACCTTTACTTTATTATTTCTTCTATTATATTGCCACTCTTACTACTGTTCATATTCCTGTCATTTTTGTGATTAATACTTTTAACATATGTTTGCTAGGGTAACTGTCACCTGCCTTTGTTTACTTTCCACTTTTGGAACTTTCCTTTCCTTCTCTCCCGCACGGTGCCCAGGCGACGCAGGGGAGGGGATGAAAATCAAGACTTAGTATTAAACTAACGGCATGATAGGCATATCACTAGGGACACCAGTTGGGAGATAGGGTGCAGTTCCAGGGGACCCAACCCAACCGTATTATGGTGTAGGAGGAGGTGAACCAACCTAGTCCATGTGTGGCAGCAGCACCAGCAATAAAGGTATCAATGAGTGACTTGTAGTTTTACTTCCGTAAGCATTTTGTAGTGAGGACTATATGTGCTGGGCAGTATCCCTTCCCTTTCCTTTCAGATCTACTTACTTATGATCAAATGTTATTATAATTTGTGGTCTTGTTTTTATAGTACTGTGATTGTGGACTAGTTTTATGTTTATACATGCTTACTTACTTATTTTCTTCTATGATATATGGTTGAGTAATTGTCGGAAGAATCAACGGTTTGTGGTGATGGCCTTCTCGGGAGTTGGTGTCACCGCAAAGAGGCGGTTCTGGGAATAATACCCGGTCAAAAGGGGGGGGGGGTCCTACAACTGGTATCATATTTAACCTCAACTCAAAGAAAAGAATTCCACGAACCCTAAGATACCCCCGCGCGAGTTTAGTTTGGGGACAAGCTAAGCAGCGGAAGCTATGGTGTGCCCATATAGGGAATCACATGCAACAATCCACTCTCAACTAGACTTTAGTAACCACCTTATAAGAAAATCTTCCTGTTTGATGCTTATAACAAATTCTGGTCTTTGAATAGGGAAAACCTCTGTATCAGAATGGTGTCCTACACCCACCAGCTTCTACTCCGTTCCAGCAATTGGAGATGATACAGAAACTGACGGCCATCTTGGAGCCTTTTAGGACACATCAAGCTCCGGCTCCCCAACCATATTCCGGGAGCATAGCCTGTATGCTAAGTTAAGTAAATGCTAGTTCTGGTTGAAGGAGGTGACCTTTATAGGTCATATTATCAGTAGGGCCAGGTTAGCATTAGAGCCAGCAAAGATCTAAGTAGTGCGAGATTGGCTTTCACTGAAGATGACATCAGACAAACGAAGTTTTCTCGGACTCGTCGGATACTACCAGAAGTTTGTAGAGGGATTTTATCGGATTTCCCTCCCACTTACTTCATTGACGAAGAAGGATACCCCCTTCATATGGACACCGCAGTGCGAGTCTGCCTTCCAGGAGATGAAGGGTCGGCTTACCTCGGCTCCCATCCCGTCCCTTCACTCTAGAAAGGAAGGATTCCAAGTCTATACTGACACATCCTACCAGGGAATGGGTGTCGTCCTGATGCAGCACGGACATGTGTTAGGTTATGCTTCTGCAACCTGAAGAAGCACGATCAAAATTACCCAATGCATGATCTGGAGATGGGAGCGGTAATTTTTGCTTTGAATATATGACGGCATTACCTCTATGGAGTACATTGTGATATCTTCTCCGATCACAAAAAACTTAAGTACGTGACATGTAGAAGGAGCTAAACATGTGCCAGAGATGATGGGTGGAGTTTATATCCAATTATCAGAACACGATGAACTATCACCAAGGAAGTATAAACATAGTAGTAGATGCTCTTAGCAGAAGAGCTACCAAAGCAAGAGAAGAACCCCAGGTGATAGCTATGAGCATTACAAGTGACAATCGAGACCACATCAAAAACGGGCAGAGGCAGGATGCAAAACTAGAGCCAATATGCAGGGCATTGGAGGCAGGCATGGCTGGTGAGTATACGTTGAAGGATGACTTTCTATGCTCCAGAGGAAGAGTAGATCTACCAGCAGGAGGCCATATACGAGAGGATATTTTTACTAAGGCAAACACGAGTAGGTACTCGGTGCACCCTGGGATCACAAAAATGATGGTTGATCTGAAGAGCACCATGTACTGGTCGGGCATGAAGAAGGAGATCACATACTTTGTGATGTATTGTGACACTTGCCAGCTCATGAAGGCTGAGTGCATGAGCCCGACAGGAATACAATTGCCACTACCAGAGCCAAAATGGAATTTCGAGGACATCACAATGGACTTTATACACGGGCTGTCTCGCTCCTATGCAGGTAATGATTCTATTTAGGTGATTACTGATAGATTGTTGAAGGTTGCCGGATTTATCCCAGTCAAGAATGATGCTCCGGTCGAAATTCTAGTATGTAGATTTGTGCAGTAGTTTGTCCATTATCATGGGGTACCATGGTCGATTGTATCCAATCAAGATGGTCGGTTTACATCTAATGAGTGGAGAGCAGTTCAGGCTTACTTGGGGTCTCGATTGACTTTCAGCACTGCTTTCCAACCCCAGACGGATTGGCAAATAGAGCATACAAACCAGACATTGTAGTATCTCTTATGCTTATGTATCTTAGATCGTGGGGAGCCGTGGGAGAGACTGTTGTCGCTTATTGAGTTTTCTTATAACAACAATCATCAGTATAGTATAGGCATGGCTCCCTATGAGGCATTATACGGATGACGATGCAAGACTACTCTATCTTGGGTACAGGATGAGGATTCAGAGGCGGTTGGCTCGGAGTTTGTGGAAGACACAGAAGCTCAGGTACGATTGATTCGGGATAGGATGCTCGAGCCCCAGAGTAGACATGCCAAATACTACGATGCACAACATCGTCAGGTTGAATTTCAGGTTAGTCATCGAGTTTACTTAAAGATACGTCTGATGCATGGAGTCTCACGGTTTGCAGGCGAAAGAAGCTCAGTCCAAGATATATGGGGCCCTATATGATTCTGGAGAGGATCGGCCCCTTGGCATATATACTAGAGCTACCGCCCGAGTTGGCAGGCTTATATGACTTCTTCCACGTCTCTTCTCTTAGGAGGGCTCTCCTACCGCCAGAGCTGTAGATTTCCACTACAGCTGGCCCAGTAGCGTCTGACCAATCAGTCTGCTTGAAGCCAGTCAGGATAGATGATACAGAGGTATAAGCCCTGCGGTGAAAGAAGGTTCCGCTGGTTAAGGTCTTATTGTTGAATAACGGACAAGAGGTGCACACCTGGGAGCCTCTGGACCTTATGAAATAGAAATACCAGGAACTCTTCACGGCGAGTATAACTTTATTTACCCAAGAATTTCATATCTTTAAATTTTTTTAGTGCAAACCCCGCAGGACTAATATTAATTTCGTGGTTGAATTTTATATTTTTATATATTGGGATTTGTAACATCCCACAAACAACCAGAGCCCTAGGAGGTTTTTTTCGTGACTGAGGCTCCGTTTGGGGGACTTATTTTCACAGATCAAGCGGTTACGACCGCATTAATCGGGCCATAATTTATGGTCTGATTCATGCGGTCCTAATCGCTTGACCGGTGAAAATAAGTCCCACCAAATAGAGCGTAAGTCATGACAAAGCTTTGATAAGACCAAGAGGACCTTGGATGCCTAGGTAAATAGGTGAAAGCACCTTGGTCTGCAAATAGTAGTTTCTGGAAACCTAAGCTAGGGTTTGGCCAATGACTCCTAACATGACCAATAGGCCCCACCATGTCATTCTCAACCCCATATGGACCCTTTAAAACACATACAACCCATTTGAGGTCAACTTAAGGGGTCAAGCTAACTAGGGTCAACCCTAACCCTCATTAGTTCAAAGTGTCCTAACTTTACGTAAATTGGTTACACCAAGCCTCAAATGGGCTTGGGTGGGGACAGGGGACTCAAGATACCTAGTTGAGTCAACCCACTAGTTTGACCAAGTCAAACCATTCAAGTTAACTTTGGTCAAACCATGCTCAAATGGGGAGGGAAAGCTAGGCCCAACTCTAAACCAATTGTGCTAGGCCCAAAGGTGGTGGCCCACTAGTTTTAGCAAGAGGAAATTACCTAAAAAACCACTCAATTTCTGGAGGTGATGACTAGGAGAGAGAAGGTAGATTTTTCATTTAAGTGAGGAGAGAGAAAGTGGGGAGTTAATGGTGAATTACAAAGGGGCCCTTCCCCTCCCCTTCCCTAATTCACCATTCATCTCCCCTGACCTTTGGGAAGAGCTTGCCATCAATTCTAGCCATCCCAGCAAATGAAGTGGCACAAATAAACCATGGCCGAACACCCCCCTTCATGGCCATTAATGGCTAATCAATTGTAGCCTCTCCCACTCCCCAAAACGACCCCTCCACCAGCTTTAAAAGCTTCCAAGAAATCAAAATAGATGGTTACATCACTAGTTTAGGAGGAGAATGGAGTATTCGGCAAGGAGGAAGCTTGAGATTGTCGGCCATAGCATATCACCACCACACACGCCGCCAAGCTTGCATGTTGGTATAATTCTTCTCCTTCTCTTCTTTGCTAGATCTTTAGATCATTAGGTGGAGAAATCAAGCTCAATTGAGCCCGATCGGTGAGGAGAAAATCTAATTTTTTTGTGAAAATCGCACCCCACGGGTTCGCCGAAAACGGCCCCTCTGGCGGCTGTGCAACCGCCATGCGATAGCCACCACCTCAATGGAGGTGGTGGTGGTGGCCGGCTAGGGAGGCGGCCGGATGGCCGGGAAATGGAGCTGGAATGGCTCTAGGTAGAGTGAATTGTGGCCCTTGGCTCATCGGGGATGATGACTCCTGGCCGTTGAATCAGCTTTGATCGATAAGCACAGGCCAGTATTTAATTTATATATATATATATATATATATATAATTCATTGTGTCACTTATTAATAGTCATTTAATTTAATTATTAAAAATACTTAGAGGCATTTTCAATAAAAATGTCCAACATAGGAAACCTAGCCCTTTGAGTCTAATTAATATAAAATTTGAATCAACCCATTTAGACTAATGGATCACCATCAACACACTTTTTGGTTCAAGGTGTCCAAAGTCTAACAGAAATTAAAATGAGTTCCCCAGAGGTCCACTCATTCAAATGGTCTAAAATTTGGAACATAGGATGGCCTGGCCATAGCCCACATCATGTCCAAAAATCAAAATGTTTGGAGATGATTTTTCTATTGTTTTTGTATTAATTTAATAATATATATGTGTGACATATTTAGGGTCTACGGGCCTCATTTTTTTCCACAAACTCTGGTGGATGACTAGAGGGGATATTCTGAAAGTGAAGGGATAGATACTACTCTAGAGGGGGGGTGAATAGAGTTATCAAATTTTGCACAGACAAAACTTAATATTCTACCCAACTCCCTTGGAGTGAAGTGCGGAATGAAAAGATTATAGATATTGATTTAACCTTAAAGCCTAACACAAGTGATGTGTACAAACACAAGCTAACTGTAATTACAGTTAAGCTTGGAAAAACCTAATCAGCAACTAGCAACCTAGTTATATCTAATCACAGCCACAATGCAGGAATTAAACAGTGGAATCCAGACGACACAAGGAAATTTATAGTGGTTCCCCAAACAACTTGGGTACGTCCACTCTTCTACCCACACGGTAGGAATCCACTCAGGTTTTTGATCAGGTGCCCTGCCACCAACAGGATCTGTTTCAGGTAGATCCAGAAACCCTTTAGACTTTTGATCAGTTGTCTAAAAACCAAGCACAGGTTTTTGATCAGGTGCCCTGCCACCAAGGGATACTTTTGAAGGGAGTAATAACCCTGTACAGGAGGGGGAAGAAGGTTAAGATGTCTTCTCTATTTTACAATAGATTAGAGAAGCACAAAAGCTTGCACTGAGCTAGAATGCTCTAAAGAATCAAGGCTCCCCCTGGCTCAAAGATGTCCAGGTGAAGTCTTGCTTCAGTGCAGAAAAACTCTTCAGAAAGTTCTGAAGGAAAAGCTACAGGAAGAAAGTAAATAATAAAAACAAAATTCTTCAAGCAGCTATCTTCTTCTTCTTCTTCAAAGAAACTCTGAGTTGAACTTCCTGAAAGCAGGAGAACTCAGGTGAAGAAGAGATGAAGATCTTAACACTTCTCAGTTAGATGGAAATTTCTGAGAACAGGAAGCTTGAGCTTGATGAAGGCTTGAGAGCTTGAATGAACACTGGTTGGCTATTAGCTTCTATTGACTAGCTTGAATCCTTCTTCAAAGGGTTCTTTATATAATCATCAGCAAGCAACGGCTCTCTTCCATTTGAATTATTTGTCTTCTTCTGAGCCTTGAGACCTGGGCTGTAAATATCAAGAAGACAGAAATATCTCTGCAGCAAAACATTCTACAAAAAGGAATAAACCTCTTTCTAATAAGCTGCAGGCTTAAATCAAATAATCAGATAGACTAAATAAAGTCACATCAGAAATAATCTCTTTATAGTAAAAAGAAGACTTTTCAGTCCAACGGCTATAAAGGGCTGTCAGCAGATAAAGTAATTTAAAGAGACAGCTAATAGGACAAACAACTTTATCTTAAAAGATTTTAACTCAGGCAAAAAGAATAGAGCAAATAATGCCTGGAAACTTTATCATACAGCTTAAAATAGTGTGCCAGAAAATGTATTAAATAATTAAATATAATAAATAAATACAAAATACAAAGGCAGACAGAAAACGTCGAACGACCTTCGAAGATTGTCGAACGACGCACGGAGATCGTCGAACTATCGGGCAGATAGTAGAACGATCCAGATAGTCGAACTATCGAACAAGATAGTCGAACTACCCCGGCAGATAGTCGAACTATCAGAGCAGATAGTCGAACCATCAGATAGTCGATCTATCTAGGACAGATAGTCGAACTATCAAGTGCACAGAGATAGTCGACCTATCAAGCAGATAGTCGACCTACCTCAGAAAACAGATAGTCGATCTATCAACAGATAGTCGAACTATCAAAACAAACCAGATAGTCGATCTATCAGCAGATAGTCGAACTATCAGATAGTCGAACTATCAGAACAGATAGTCGAACTATCAGATAGTCGAACTATCAGAACAGATAGTCGAACTATCAAAGCGGAACAGATAGTCGAACTATCAACAGATAGTCGAACTATCAGCGCAGAACAGATAGTCGAACTATCAACAGATAGTCGAACTATCAGCGCAGAACAGATAGTCTAACTATCAACAGATAGTCGAACTATCAGCGCAGAACAGATAGTCGAACTATCAACAGATAGTCGAACTATCAGCGCAGAACAGATAGTCGAAATATCAACAGATAGTCGAACTATCAGCGCAGACAAAGCGTCGACCAACTGATGGACGATCGTCGATCAGCCGATAGACGATAGTCGAACGGCGTTCGACTATAGTCGAACGAAAAACCTACTTAACCAAATTCTCAATTTGGAAAAGCGAGGACTCTACAGCTAGACTTCTAACCATTGACCATAGATATTTCTT
Source organism: Platanthera zijinensis (assembly GCA_039513925.1). Lineage (NCBI taxonomy): Eukaryota > Viridiplantae > Streptophyta > Magnoliopsida > Asparagales > Orchidaceae > Platanthera > Platanthera zijinensis. The sequence continues at coordinate 79,347,132 of CM077097.1, forward strand.
GGGTCAAGGGGCACAAAGGAGAGGACTAAACTCAAATCAAACTAGGGTACCAACAATCTCCCCCTATTTGAGTTAAGTCTCTCAGAATCTAAAACAGCTAGCAATAAAACACTAAAAATAAATTCAGCAAATAGTTAACAATAAACTGGCAGAATATCAATCAGATAGACAAATATAGCACAGCAGTTAATTAAACTATTAAGAATCTTTAGAGTCTGGTAAAGGATCAGAAGAACTAGAAACAAAGGAAATTTTTCTAAGAGGGTCATCTGATTCTTTCTTTGACATTTTTAGATCCTGCGCACCAATGATCTTTAGTTCTGCAGCCCTTGGGACAACAGCTTCAGGATGTTTTTCCATGTACTTTGACGGATCAAAAATCTCAGGATTTACCTGGAACTTTTCAAATTCTTTCTTTCTGTACGCTGACATGGTAGTAAAACCAGTCGTATCTTTACCTTCGGCTCTTGCTTTTCTTATTTGGGCTGCTCCTACAAGTTGTTGAAAGCGAGCCATCCTAAAGTTAGGATCGAGCTCAGGATTTTCATATACGGGCTCAGGAGAAGCAGCATCAGCTATTTTATCTAGATAAGACATTAGAGAATACTTAGCAGAGAGGTTCTTGCTAGATATTTAAAAAAAAAAATAAACTATTTACCTTTCGAAATACTTTTCTCAGATTGAACTGGAGGTGGAGATAAAATTCTCTTCTTTGGAGAAGGAGGTGGGGAAAAGGTTGGTCTTTGAACCACAGTCTCCTTCATTTGTCTTTGAGAACCATAAGATGATTTGCCTTGAGAGCTTTGATAACCTTGTCTTGGTTGGGGCTGAACAGATGCAGATTTTCCAGAGGAGGCAGAAGGATGAGCTGAAAGGTTCCCAGAGGCTCCTGCACCTGGAGGAGGAGGAGGACCTCTGGGAGTCCATCTGGAGACAAGACTATCATACCTCTTGGTTCTTTTTCTTTCTTTTTGCTGATTCTTCGAAAACCACATCCAATGCTGGAATTCCTTGGATTTAGGGTCAATGCCCTTCAAAATATAATAAGGAATATCATTATCCTTGCTAGGAGGTGGAGGAGGAGCAGCTTTTCTTTTCTTTGCAGCAGATTTCTTTTTCTTTGACTTTTCAGAAATATCAGAATCATCATCATCAGACTGAGATGAGGGAGGATTTTCATAGGGATCATAGGCTTCTGAAACAGCCTTTTCTTTAAGCTTAAGATCAGATCTTTCTCTTTCCTCTTCCATGGCATCCAGAGCCAGAAGGGAGTCTAAATCCAAACCTAGAGAGTCATCCCAGATGGTTGACTTTTCAATTTGCAGATCTTTCTCTTTCTCTTTTAAAGATTGAACTCTTAAATCCCATGCTGCTCTTGCTTGATCTTCTTCCAAAACCAGAACAGGAGAGTCAACTTTGACTTCCTCTTTCTCAGACTCATCTTCTTTATTATCTAAGAAGGATTCCAACTCAGGGTCTACTTGAGTAGCAAGAATACTTGGGTCAGCCTCAGAAACTACTGCTATAATTTGAGCAGCTAAATCTTCTATAATAATATCTGTAAAAATTATGAATACATATCTGCTAAATAAGCGATAATCATTCCTTCAAGGTATTCACAGACTATCAAATTAATCGACTCATCAACAAAACGAATGAAAGAGTTACCTTCATACTTAACCATCTCCCAGCAGTCATTCAGATATGAAGTTATAATTCCTTCCAGGAATCTAACTATCACAGGAGAGGTAAGATCTTCTAAGCAGACTTTAACAGCAATCTCAGATAACAATATTCCATCTGCTATTTCTTTCTCAGACAAAACTGAAGCTATTTCTTCTTCAACAGGGGCAGATTCATCTGGAACTATTTCTATCTCAACTAGAGCAGATTCTTCCTGGGCAGTCAAGACTGTATCCTTTAAAGCTGGAGGAGAGGCAGGATGATCTGGGGCATCTACATGGAACATCTCCCCCTGCCTGATTTCAGTGGATACTGAAACCAGGCCCCTAGAGGAAGATGGCTCAGCAGATTTTGAAATGGATTTGATGGAGTCAGATAAAAGATTAATGGAGGCTGCAAGGGGAGCGATTGCCTCGTCAATCATGGTTTTGATTGACGGGGTAATCAGCTCCACAATGCGGGAGATAAGCTCTGGTGAAATTTCAAAAGATGAAGGATGTGAGGTGGATGGAGCTGCAGCAGATATGGTAGAGGTGCTGGGATGAGAAATGATGTGAACAGGGGATCGAGCAGGAGAGTTAATTGGGGAATGAATTGGGGAATGGATTGGAGAATGAATTGGAGATACAGGAGGAGTAAGAATTCTCTCTGATACTAACAGATCAAAGCTAGGAGCAGATATCCTAGCCAGATGAGTAGGTAGAGGAGAGGCTGGAGGGGAAGGAGGAACAACCGTAGTTGTTTCTGGAGCAGCAGAGGAAGAAAGTCTTACTTCAACTGAAGTTGATGGTACTTCAACTGAGGCAGACGGCAATGCAGAGGAGGAGGAAGGGAGAGCTGAGCCAGCTTCAACAGGTTGAGGAGCGACTGATGCAGTCCTTGTGTCCTCAGATGTTGCTGGAGCAGATTTCACAAACGTCCTCTTCCACTTAGAGAACAAGTGGGGATCCATCTTCTTGCTGGCGTTGATTGTTGTTGCAGTGGAACTTAGCAGCTGGGGATATCTTTCTTTCAGGAAGATACCGATAACCCTTCCTAGGGTGACTTCCTTCTTTCCATTCTTTTTCCTGATTAAATCAAACAGAACTGCAGCCCAATCTATCCTTTTACGATTAACAATTGCACACATGTGTGCGAATTGCTGCCTTGTTATATTGTCGTGAGCAGAATGCTTACCCAGAAGCACTTTTCCTACTACCTCAGCGAGGAACTTGATCTTGAAGGGGAAGTTCACTTTGAGCAGCTTGGTGGGAATGCCCTCAGCATGTCCCAGCTCAACCAGCATTCTTCCAAATTCCTGAGCATCTTGCTCATAATCCTCTTCACCAATAACTAAACCAAAAACATCAGATAAGACGGCCGGAGTCAGGATAGCTTCTTCTCCGCCTATGGTACCAGTCATCGATTCGTCGGTGGAAGACGACGTGAAAGCCCATTCTTTTATTTCTGGAATGTTGATCTTAATCCTTTCAGACATTAACTTCTCTAAACCCTGATCCCTGCAGAGCTGGAGAACTTCCACGATTCCGGCATCGCAACTGCTGAAAGCTTCGAAATCCACACTGAATCCTGCATCAAACTTTACGACGGCTAGAACAGCTGGGGAAACCGCCATTGATTCGCTGGAGAAAGCTCGAGAAAACTGCAGAGAACGAAGAAGACGAAACGCCCAGAAATCGCAAGCGGGAAAGCAGAATGCGAAAGGGCACGCTCCGTCGACGATAAAGCAAAAGATCTTTTAACCTAGGTCGACTATCGGTTTTATATTAGACCGGAAATAGTCGATCAATTAAAAAGATACTTGACCCGATAATCGAACGGCCGTTCGACGTTCGGCTCAGAAGCAGAGTAGTCGAACCATCGTTCGGCTATTTCTGGCTTCTCACGCAACAAGCTGTCGTCGTTCAGAGATCGACGATGAGCTCAACCTGTTCGACGATGGTCGAACGTCGATCGACGATCTTCAAACAGATAAGCTATCATTAACCAGAGGTCGACGATAGGCTCAATCCGTTCGACGATCTTCGATCATCGTTCGACGATCTTCAAGCAGATTTTAACAAAGGCAGATATAGTCACACTTAGTCTCGTCCATTAATCATGCCTAGTTGAACTAAAAAGAACAGATGCTTCTGTTCATCTAAAGGCTTGGTGAATATATCACCTCTCTGAAACTCAGTGGATATGAACTCAAGACAGATCTTGTTCTTTTCCACACAATCTCTCAGGAAATGGTGCCTAATCTCAATGTGCTTCGTTCTAGAGTGGTGCACTGGATTTTGTGCAATTGAGATAGCACTGGTACTATCACACATGATCTTGGTGTTCTTGTGTGAGTAACCATAATCCACAAGCTGGTTTTGAATCCACAGGATCTGTGAACAACAACTGGCAGCTGCTATATATTCAGCCTCTGCAGTTGAAGTTGAGACAGAAGCCTGCTTCTTACAGAACCAAGAGACCAATCTCTCTCCCAGGAACTGGCAAGTTCCTGAGGTGCTCTTCCTGTCAACTCTGCAACCAGCATAATCAGAATCAGAATATCCAATTAATTCAAACTCTGACTCAGCTGGGTACCAAAGTCCTAGATCTGGACATCCTTTCAGGTATCTCAGGATTCTCTTTAGAAGAATCAGATGAGATTCCTTGGGGTTGACCTGAAATCTAGCACAAAGGCATGTAGCAAACATTATATCTGGCCTACTTGCAGTTAGATATAATAGGGAACCAACAATGGCCCTATAATTCTTTTGATCAACTGGCTTGCCGTGATCATCAGAATCAATAACTACATTAGTAGCCATGGGTGTAGGCATTGCTGAAGCATCAGCCATCCCAAATTTCTTTACCAATTCCTTGGCATATTTGGATTGGGAGATGAAGATACCATCAGCATCTTGCTTAACTTGGAGACCAAGAAAGTAAGACAGCACACCCATGCTACTCATCTCAAACTTAGAGTGCATCAGGTCAGAGAACCTTTTGCAAAGTTTGGGATCAGTGGAGCCAAAAATAATGTCATCTACATACACCTGAACTAACAGGATTGTGTCCTTGTGATGCTTGACGAAAAGGGTTCTATCAACTACTCCCCTAGTGAAGTTGTGCTCTAACAGGAAACTAGCTGAGGTCTCATACCAGGCCCTAGGAGCTTGCTTTAGTCCATAAAGAGCTTTTTGCAACTTAAAAACATGAGAAGGCTGAGTTGATGAAACAAACCCTGGTGGTTGTTCAACAAACACCTCTTCCTTAAGCTCACCATTTAGGAATGCACTTTTGACATCCATTTGGAACACCTTAAACTTCATGAAGGCTGCATAGGCCAAGAAGATCCTTATTGCTTCTAGCCTTGCAACAGGAGCAAAGGTTTGGTCATAGTCTATACCTTCCTCCTGTCTGTAGCCCTGAGCTACAAGCCTAGCTTTATTCCTTACTATGATTCCATTTGCATCTAACTTGTTTCTATACACCCACTTGGTGCCTATGATCAGTTGGCCTTTAGGTCTTGGAACCAAAGTCCAAACTTTACATCTCTCAAATTGATTGAGCTCCTCTTGCATTGCAATGATCCAGTGGGGATCTAGCTCTGCATCTTTAATGGTGAGGGGCTCAACCTGTGAGAGGAAACAAGCATGCATCACATCCTGTCTTAATTGGTGTCTTGTTTGTACACCAGCTGATATGTCTCCAATCACTTGAGATGTGGGGTGATCTCTAAGTGTGACAATATCAGTAGGTGGGATGTGATCTTCAGCAACAGTTGGGATTAATTCCTCAGGAGGAATTTGATCTACTGTTGGTGGTACAACAACAGCTTCAACAGCTTCAGCAATTTCTTCATCACTGTCTGATTCAGTGATCTGAAGAGTTGATAGTTGAAGAATTTCTTGAGGGGCATCAGGTACCTGCAAAGAACTGGAGGAAGGAGAATTTTCCTTCTCCTTGTAAAACATCTGATGCCTATCAAAAGATACATGCACAGATTCTTCTATCTTACAGGTAGATTTTTTATAAACCCTATAAGCTTTGCTTACTTGAGAATATCCAAGCATGATTCCCATTGAAGCTTTTGCTTCAAATTTTCTAATATATTCTTTATTATTGTTATGAATATAAACAATACAACCAAAAACTCTAAAGTAATTAATTTTTGGTTTCTTTCCTTTAAGCAACTCATAAGGAGTTTTACACTTAAGTTTGTGTATCAAACTTCTATTCAAGACATAGTTTGCTGTACTAACAGCTTCTGCCCAATAGGATAGAGGCATGTTAGCATCTGCCAACAATGTGCTAGCAGCTTCAATTAGTGTTCTATTCTTCCTTTCAACTACCCCATTTTGTTGGGGAGTTCTAGGAGCTGAGAAGCTATGTTTGATACCTTCTCTCTCACAGAATTCTTGCATGAGAAGAGAGTCAAACTCAGTACCATGATCACTTCTGATCAAGGCCACATGAGTAGAGTACTCAGTCTGCACACAAAGTAGAAAGTCTGTAAGGGCTTTGAAGTTATCAGACTTAGTTCTCAAAAAGAAAACCCAACTGAACCTAGAGAAGTCATCTACAATTACTAATGTGTAATACTTCCCTCCTAAACTCTGTACATTTATTGGGCCAAAGAGGTCCAAATGTAATAAATACAGGATTCTAGGAGAATCACTTTTATTTACAGATTTAAATGAATTCTTGGTTTGCTTGCCTAGCTGACAAGCCTTGCATAGGTTCTCCTTCTTGTAGGGGCAAGAAGGTAAACCTCTAACAAGGTTGTGCTTAGATAACCTAGATATATTTTTAAGGTTTACATGACTAAGCCTTTTATGCCATAGGGAATTATTATTAAGGGTTACTTCATTAAACAGGTATATTTCAGAATGAGGTGAATTAAAATCTACTAAATATATATTACCTATTCTAATACCTACTAAAACAACATTATTATTCAAAGTAATATTGCAAGAGAAATTAGAAAAAGAAACCTGGTAGCCAGCATCACATAGCTGGCTGACTGAAATCAGATTATGCTTCAGTCCATTGACATAAGCAACTCTCTTGAATGTAACTGCTCCAATGGTGATCTTGCCATAGCCTTCTGTCTGACCACAGCTGGAGTCTCCAAAGATAACCTTTGGGCCGAGCTTAGCTTTGAACTTTGACAGTAGATCTTTATTTCCTGTCATATGCTTAGAGCATCCACTATCCAAATACCACTTATTTTGAGTGATTGGATAGGCCTTCACCTGCAAAACAATTATTTAGACAGAGTGGACCCAGGTAACCTTGGGTCCCTTGTTTTTCACATAAGAAAAACTAGAAATATATGAGAATGCAGGCTGAGGGTGATAACCTAGAGGGTGAGATCTCCTAGGTGGGATTCTCCATGCTGATGATGGGTCAACAAACCTAGGGTTTCTATTCTCATTTAGGTTTCTATGGAATTGGTTGTGATTTTGAAAATCATATTGAAATCGTCGATCGACGTTCGACGATAGGCGCTCAGATCGTCGAGCTTCGTTCGACCATAGAGCTTCCGATCGTCGGGCGGCGTTCGACGCTCTTTGCATTTCTTTGAAAAACTTCTTTCTCTTTTCTCTCTTAGCTTTATTTAGGGTTTTATTTACAAGGTTTACTTGCTCAGTGTTCTTCTTTCCACTAGCTGAAATGAAGTTCACTGGAGTTGAAAGATTATTTTTAAGCAGGACTGGGGGTTCACTGGGAGAAGCTCCTAAGCCTAGTTTATCATTACCTGACCTAGTGTTAGTCATGCTGGTAATTTCTAACAGCTTAAGGCTTCTACCATTAAGGGATTCTTCTAATCTCTTAGACTTAGCTAATTCTATTTTAAGAAATTTAATTTCTTCACTACAAGTAGTGGGATCTTCCTTTAACCTAATGTTTTCAGAGGCTATTGATTCTGAGTCAGCTAACCTATTTCTAAGTTCTTTTATTTCTTTTTCTGAACTAATTAAATCTAAACATAAAGATTTAAATTCTAACTTAAAATCTTCTGAAGTGAAATCATAAGATGAAAGTACCTCATCTTCAGTAGGCATCTCTTCATCAGAATCAGAACTCTCTGTAGCAGAGTGGTTGCTGCAGGCATCTATTGCCATTAGGCAAATTTCTTTTGCCTTCTTCTCTTCCTCATCTTCACTGGAGCTTGATGAGGAGGATTCTTCATCAGAATCACTCCAGGTTTCAGCAATGAAACCTCTCCTTCTTCTTGTTTTTGTAGGAGGATGGCTTGGAGTGCTTCCTGTGTTGTTCTTTGTCTTTTCTCTTTTCCTTGTTCTTCTCTTCTGGACACTCTGGCAAAATGTGTCCAGGCTTCCTGCAACCATAGCAAATAATTTCTTTAGCAGGAGAGCGATCATACCTTGGTTTGTCTTCATAGCGTGAAGACTTCTTTCTGAACTCCTTTCTCCCCATCTTGAGAAACCTCTTGGCAAACAATGCCATAAGTTCCTCATTGGATTGGCTGCCTTCAGAAACATCTGCAGCCTTAAGAGCTAGAGATTGCTCTTTTCTTGTTGGAGTGGGGGTCTTGGCTTCAGCTTCTGCTTCTCTGGTCTTCAGCACTTGCTCAAAAGACTTGAGCTTGCCGAGGAGAGCTTCAGTTGAGATCTCGTTGGTACTTCTGGCTTCTTTGATGGGCCAGATTCTTAGATCCCATGTGCTAGGGAAGCACATAAGGATCTTATCATTGACCTCTGTCAATGATATGTCCTTGTCCAGGGTCCTCAGCTCATTGATGATTGAGCTGAGCCTGGTGTACATAGCTTCAACTGATTCAGCATCAGTTTTCTTGAAGTTCTCATACTGTGAGATAAGGTTGGACCTTCTGTCCTTCCTTTCATCAGCTGAACCAGCTACAATCTGGTTCAGTGTGTCCCACATGGCCTTAGCTGAGGAGCAGTCAGCCACCTTCTGGAACACCTCATCAGACATTGTCTGAGCCAGTATGTTCATTGCCTTGGCATCATCAATTTTGGCCTTCTTGTATTCATCATTATAATCTGGAGGAGGCACTGCACTCATATCAGATGATGAGGCAGTGGCAGCAGCAGGTGCTCTTGGGGGACCTGACAAAATAGAAGCAAAAATATTCTCATCAATAGAGTTCATATATAATTTAATCCTAGCCTTCCAGATGCCAAACTTTGCTAAGTTGCATGCTGGAGGTCTGGTGCTAGAATAATCCTTAGACTGGGCCATGATAGTGAATATCTATAAGCTCTTGGTATCTATCAGGATCTTGTGACTTAGGTGTTAGCCTATACAGTCAGTCAACCTCCCTCTGATACCAATTGAAAGTGAAGGGATAGATACTACTCTAGAGGGGGGGTGAATAGAGTTATCAAATTTTGCACAGACAAAACTTAATATTCTACCCAACTCCCTTGGAGTGAAGTGCGGAATGAAAAGATTATAGATATTGATTTAACCTTAAAGCCTAACACAAGTGATGTGTACAAACACAAGCTAACTGTAATTACAGTTAAGCTTGGAAAAACCTAATCAGCAACTAGCAACCTAGTTATATCTAATCACAGCCACAATGCAGGAATTAAACAGTGGAATCCAGACGACACAAGGAAATTTATAGTGGTTCCCCAAACAACTTGGGTACGTCCACTCTTCTACCCACACGGTAGGAATCCACTCAGGTTTTTGATCAGGTGCCCTGCCACCAACAGGATCTGTTTCAGGTAGATCCAGAAACCCTTTAGACTTTTGATCAGGTGTCTAAAAACCAAGCACAGGTTTTTGATCAGGTGCCCTGCCACCAAGGGATACTTTTGAAGGGAGTAATAACCCTGTACAGGAGGGGGAAGAAGGTTAAGATGTCTTCTCTATTTTACAATAGATTAGAGAAGCACAAAAGTTTGCACTGAGCTAGAATGCTCTAAAGAATCAAGGCTCCCCCTGGCTCAAAGATGTCCAGGTGAAGTCTTGCTTCAGTGCAGAAAAACTCTTCAGAAAGTTCTGAAGGAAAAGCTACAGGAAGAAAGTAAATAATAAAAACAAAATTCTTCAAGCAGCTATCTTCTTCTTCTTCTTCTTCAAAGAAACTCTGAGTTGAACTTCCTGAAAGCAGGAGAACTCAGGTGAAGAAGAGATGAAGATCTTAACACTTCTCAGTTAGATGGAAATTTCTGAGAGCAGGAAGCTTGAGCTTGATGAAGGCTTGAGAGCTTGAATGAACACTGGTTGGCTATTAGCTTCTATTGACTAGCTTGAATCCTTCTTCAAAGGGTTCTTTATATAATCATCAGCAAGCAACGACTCTCTTCCATTTGAATTATTTGTCTTCTTCTGAGCCTTGAGACCTGGGCTATAAATATCAAGAAGACAGAAATATCTCTGCAGCAAAACATTCTACAAAAAGGAATAAACCTCTTTCTAATAAGCTGCAGGCTTAAATCAAATAATCAGATAGACTAAATAAAGTCACATCAGAAATAATCTCTTTATAGTAAAAAGAAGACTTTTCAGTCCAACGGCTATAAAGGGCTGTCAGCAGATAAAGTAATTTAAAGAGACAGCTAATAGGACAAACAACTTTATCTTAAAAGATTTTAACTCAGGCAAAAAGAATAGAGCAAATAATGCCTGGAAACTTTATCATACAGCTTAAAATAGTGTGCCAGAAAATGTATTAAATAATTAAATATAATAAATAAATACAAAATACAAAGGCAGACAGAAAACGTCGAACGACCTTCGAAGATCGTCGAACGACGCACGGAGATCGTCGAACTATCAGGCAGATAGTCGAACGATCCAGATAGTCGAACTATCGAAGAAGATAGTCGAACTACCCCGGCAGATAGTCGAACTATCAGAGCAGATACTCGAACCATCAGATAGTCGATCTATCTAGGACAGATAGTCGAACTATCAAGCGCACAGAGATAGTCGACCTATCAAGCAGATAGTCGACCTACCTTAGAAAACAGATAGTCGATCTATCAACAGATAGTCGAACTATCAAAACAAACCAGATAGTCGATCTATCAGCAGATAGTCGAACTATCAGATAGTCGAACTATCAGAACAGATAGTCGAACTATCACAGCGGAACAGATAGTCGAACTATCAACAGATAGTCGAACTATCAGCGCAGAACAGATAGTCGAACTATCAACAGATAGTCGAACTATCAGCGCAGAACAGATAGTCGAACTATCAACAGATAGTCGAACTATCAGCGCAGAACAGATAGTCGAACTATCAATAGATAGTCGAACTATCAGCGCAGAACAGATAGTCGAACTATCAACAGATAGTCGAACTATCAGCGCAGACAAAGCGTCGACCAACTGATGGACGATCGTCGATCAGCCGATAGACGATAGTCGAACGGCGTTCGACTATAGCCGAACGAAAAACCTACTTAACCAAATTCTCAATTTGGAAAAGCGAGGACTCTACAGCTAGACTTCTAACCATTGACCATAGATATTTCTTGGGTCAAGGGGCACAAAGGAGAGGACTAAACTCAAATCAAACTAGGGTACCAACATATTCTATGGCCAAAAAAGAAATATCAACTCATTTGGAGTTGATTTGGTGTGTTAACTTGGTGAACAAAGTTGATCACCTAGGAGTAATAAACTTAGTTCTTTTCAAAAGTGCACTTAGAATTGTTGATTGGTCAATCCCTCATACAAATAAGATGAAACTTGGACAATACATTGTTGTCGCTTGTAACAACCCTATAAATAATTTTATAAGTATTTAGGGATGGAATACCATGGAACCCTAGTTCAATCCTTAGGGTTGCCTCTTAGGATTAATGAATGAAACATGGTCACCTCTCTAAGCCTTGGTTTAAGACTTTGTAGATATATTCATTGGGTTGAGAAATACCTTGGACAAATTAATTATAATTTTATGATTTTTCCACCCCCTACAAATCACTTAATAATTACGATATAAACCTCCCTATAAAGTACAGAATACATGTCTAAAAGTGTTGGATGGTCATGAAACATGGGCAATAGGTTTTTACTAATGTTATCTATTTCTGCAAATTTTATCATAATTTTAGGTTAAAGATATTTAGTACCTTCTTTGTAACATTAGAAATTATTAGTTGAAGAAATAAAATTTTATAGAATAAACTGTGTATTGGAAAATTGTAAAACTTAAACTAGTAAACTTTTTAAACCCCTCTAATGCCTTGTTAATTTTATTACAATTTTTAAAATAACATATATGGTAGTTCCTTCACAAGTTTCCCTAGAGGTAAATTATTCTGTAAATTCAAATGAATGGTTAAATGGAATTAGAAATCATGAAATTAGGGCACACATGTTTTCAAATCAATATAGTTCCCTGGTAATTTTGTTGAAATTTTTGGATGACAAAATCATGTACTCACTTTGTAAATTGTCATTTTGATCAAAAGATATGTATTTTGATTTATGATATAATTCATTTTAGGAAAATCATGAAATTCGTACCTTGCTGTTATTTAGTCAATAAGAGGCTCTAGAAATTTTAGTAAGATCAATGCATGTCAGAATCTTATACTTCATGTTCAATTCATAAGAGAAAATATTTTTGGGAAAATATTTAAGAGGCTGATTTAATTAGGAAAAATACCAAGTCCTGGTTTTGGGCTCAATAAGTCATGGTAGGCCCCCAGTAATAATTATAAGGTTGTAGATAAAGTATTCAAAGCATTTACCTTTATATGCTTAGGATTGATCACTTGGTCTATATATAGTCATTTTAAGTATTCAGGGTAGAATGGTAGACCATACGTGGGTGGAATATAGTGGGTGCACCAGGTTTGGGTATAGTTCGGATGAGGTCACCCTTAGGGCCAAGTCTTAAGTAGTTTGGGTACCATAGAGATGGTGTTGTGCTTGGGGTTGATGGAGTATCATCTTCCATATGGGTACATTAACTCACTTAGGATTAGTTAAAGAGCAACGTGAGGAAAGGGTTAGGTAACAAATAGATACTCATAAAAGTAAGAGCCTTGAGAAAGGGTGCTTTGGGCTTCAGCCCATCATAGTTCCTCGTGTACACTTAAGATCCCTTCACCAGGCATGCCCTGGGGAGTCCAAGGATTAACCCTAAACTCTAACGCACCCGATTTTTATGCGATTATTTAATTCTCGTTTGGCGTTACGTCGACGCATTTTCTTGGCTAGTGCCATCTGTGGAGTGTGGTCTTAACTCCTTAGAACGGAGTGGCCTATTTTTTAGCCTATTGGCAAGATCTCCCTAGCAAGCCGGGTCGTTTTGGGTGACCCGGTGTGGCCACTCGGGGGATGCTTGTATTTTGTCTTTGGGTGGGTATAACTCGAGTTCTGTTTGTTGAAAGTTAATTTTGACTTCGTCATTGCGTTCGTATCATGGGTATTTAGCTACGGTGCAAATTTCGTCAAATTCCGAGGTAGTTCGGTTTTCGCGTCGTTTTGGGTGTGCTAATAATAAATGTAAATAAGTAATATTATAGTTGTTTTAAAAAAAAATCCGACGGTCAAAAGCTGGGTGATTTTAATCCTGTGGCTATTAGGTTGCGGTCATGGCGGTTGCAAGCTATATAAATATATGTTATTATATTATTACTTAATTAATAGTTAAGTTAGTATTAAGAGGGTGCTATATATAGGATAGTTTAGATTTAGAAGAGTAAACCGCTCCTGTTCATCTTCCCGAAACCGAACCCGCAGCGCCTGTTTGCGGAAAACAAAGGAACCGCCGAACCTGCTCCCCTTCGGACCCCGATTCCAGGAGCATTTGTGGACGGAATTCGATTCCGAAAGCGGATTTGGATTGCTCTCGCCTTGACCTTCATTCCTACGGTAAGAAATTCAATTTTCGTGGTGTTTCTAGGGGTCTCGAAATTTCTTGGTTTATCCATTTTTGCCATTAAAGATCTAGATTTCTGGTTTAGGTGTTGTTGCTGCTGGTGCTGAGTGAGAGTAAGGGAGGCCGACCAAGCTTCGCTGGAAATTTGAGGCAAGTGGTATTCTTTCCCTTGCCGTGTAGTTCTTTTTTTTTTGTCTGTCTCCTTGTTGCCCTGTTAGCCCTAGGATAGAAACCATTGCTCATTTCTCGACTTCGGTTTATGTTCAGCATACCTGATATTAGTTTCCTATTCAGTCGTACTCCTAGCCGCCTCCCTTTCTTTTTATTTTATTTTGTTCTCCTCCAACTGTTACTAGAGGATACCTTGTTCTCGAGCTGAGTAAGGGTTAAGGGTTGGGTCGATTTCTTGTGCAGCGGGTGTGGTCGGGATGGAGGTAGAAGTTTCATTTTGGTGATATCTGTTAGTCCTAATACTAGCCATAGTATTGTGCATAGTCGGTTAGGTTGATTGCTGGTTCAAGCATTTGAGATTTCAGGGCTTGGTGTTGAGTGTGGTGCACACACTCAATGCTGGTTCTGCTTGGACTTGGCATTGAGTGTTGTGCACACACTCAACGCCGGGTCTGATTGGACTTGGCGTTGAGTGTGGTGCACACACTCAACGCCGAGTGTGGTGCACACACTCAACGCCGAGTCTACTTGGACTTGGCATTGAGTGTGGTGCACACACGCAACGCCGGGTCTAATTGGACTTGGCATTGAGTATGGTGCACAAACTCAACGCCGGGTCTGCTTGGACTTGGCATTGAGTGTGGTGCACACACTCAACTCCATAGCCTCTTGGTCTGTTCTTTTGCGGCTATGTATTGTCCCGTTGAGTGAGTCGACCTCACTCAACGCCATGTCTGTCTAGGCGTTGAGTGAGGAGGACTCACTCAATACCGCGGCCAATCCGGGCGGGTAGGTTGGTTGGCGTTGAGTGAGGCGGACTCACTCAAGGCCGCAGCCAATCCGCGCGGTTATGTCGGATGGCGTTGAGTGAGTGGGCCTCACTCAACTCCATGGAGGTTTAGGCGTTGAGTGAGGTGGACTCACTCAACGTTGCAGCCCATCCTTGTGGCTAAGTATTTTGGCGTTGAGTGAGTCAACCTCACTCAACGCCAAAACTGTTTTTGCATTGAGAGAGGTGGACTCACTCAACGCCACAGTTAGTTTTTGCGGCTATGTGCTAAGGCGTTGAGTGAGTGAACCTCACTCAACGTCGTGGCTATTTTGGCGTTGAGTGAGGTTAGCTCACTCAACGCCACAACCAGTGTTGCAGAAGGCATTGAGTGAGTGAACCTCACTCAACGCCGTAGCTATTTTGGCGTTGAGTGAGGTTAACTCACTCAATGCCACCGTCTGTTTAGGCGTTGAGTGAGTGGGCCTCACACAACGCCAATCCATGTTGAGCCATCTCAACGCTTTTCCCTTACCTTGATTTTCTCTCCCGAGTGAATTCCTTGATTTTGAGGTTCCTTGTCGGCTATATTTTCCCAAACCCGAATCGTGGGTTGTGGTTAATAGTGGTGGTTTGAAGCTCTTAATGGGGGAGGTGTTGTGTAATTTAGCCGTGGCCACCCTTTTCTTTTATCTTGCTCCAGGTACGGGCTGGGCAAGGGGGTGGGAGGTCCCTAGTGCTTTCACATGTAGACCCTTGAGCTTTGTTTCTTGGAAATGGTGGTTGGGGGACTGAGTTTGCCTCCAACCCAGATCCGCATTGTTTTTGCTACTGCAATCTCTCACAATTTAGGATGTTAGACGTTTCTTCCTTTGTAAATTACAATGTTTTGGGCACATGGTAGCCTTGTAAACTCTGCAGGATTTTTGGGCAGGGTTGTTGCTATTTCCTCGCACACAGTGCTTTTTCTTTTTTTCTTGTCTTGGACAGTGGTGCTTGTTACAGTTTACTTACTCTTATTTCTTATCATTTAGATTAACATTTCCGTACAGCTTATTTGTTTTTGCTTCCTGAGGTATTCTTTTCTTCTTTGAATGCCTCAGGTTCTGGTTAGTAGCCGATTAGGCGGCTAGTTGTGCTGTGCTGTTGCTGGTGGTCTCTCATTCTGTAGAGATCAGTTCCTTGGTCTTGTGAGGTAGTTTTGTGCTTCTTTCTTACAGATATACATACTTGCCAATGGGTTCGTGTCAGTTTGTTGGCGCCCACTGGTAGTTTTACCTTGATTCTAGATATGTTATCTTTTTGCTACTACCTTTTCTGGAGATAGTCTACTTGCTCTTGGAACGATTTATGCTAGGTTGCTAGTTACTTTTAAACCTAAAAAAACACTATTATAAGTATATCTCATGATCATCATGTTTATAAAACTCATATACTACTTTCCAAATAACGTAATAAGATCGTTTTCTTGTATATAGTATAAATTAAATATAGGGTCTTGCATAGTATAAGTTGTCCTCTGAGGACACTTATGCACTCTTCTAGGATGTCAAATGTGAATAAAGTATTTTCCACTGCATATAAGTATAGTTTATTTTTAGCTGTGGACTAGATGATCCGTTGAGCCGAGGGATACGGCTTTTAAAATATAACTGATTTTCTAATCATTAAACTTATGAATTTTCATAGTCTAGTTAGATGGTGTTCGCCCGAGCGTCGATTGTTATCCCCTGCTTGACGTGGCATCACGACACATGTTTTATCAAACTCTGATACTTCTTAAATTCGGATAAAATGCCGGTTGTGATAGTTGGTATCAGAGGGAGGTTGCTGGACAAGTTAGTCGGACATCTTTCCTTTTGATTGTATTAGAAGTTTAGCATCATGTCATTCACACAACGATATGTCATCAGCACGTCTTGGTAAAAGCACGAACACTACACTCATAGCATAACATGAAGTATACAGGGCATATTATGTCGTATGGGATGCATAATATGTGTTCGTATATGGATCCACCATAGGGTCAACATGTGAGGGTTATGTAGTATGGGATGCATAACCTCACCACATGGCTGCGACTAGCTCGTTTTCTTTTAGTTGCATGAGAATGTTATGTAGTATGGGATGCCTAACATTTTCTTGTGTACGCCGCTAATAACATGCATTAGGGCCTTTTTAAAATGCATAGCACAAACATGCATAGCATAACATTACATAAGCACAACATGCCAAGCTAAAGACCGGCAGGATGACATATGTACACACATAAGGTTTCGAGTCAAAAATAATATAAAGTCATGCATTCCCGATCTAGGCACAAGGGTTAGTATGGTGGTGGTTAACTATCCTAGGTTAGGCATAACATCACTTCTTGTAAAAATAAACTCCCAGAGCAAGTTTAGCAGCTTTAAGTTCATATTTATGTATGTATTGTCTGTACTTGTAGTTATTTATAGCTGTTGTACAAGGATCTTACTAATGTTGTTATGATTTTAGGATGGCGAGACGTCCTTCAACTAGATCGACTCCCCTTTATGAGGGTGAGTCATTTGGAGCACAGAATGATGCAGTGATCGAGAGACTGCGACAGAGTAGAGATTCCTTGAGCAGGCAGATGGTGGAGATGCAGGCCCAGATCCAGTCTTTGGTGGCAGTTGTTGCAGGACAGACTCAGGGAGTGCAAGGCCCCGCAGGGGGTTAGCAGTTCCTCCTCCTCTTGCACCCCTGAGACCTCCAGTGGTGGTGCCAGCAGAGATGGCATTTATCTCACAGTTTCAGAGACTTAGCCCTCCTACTTATGATGGGAAGGCAGATTTCATGGTCATAGATGATTGGTTGATCTCCAGGGAGGAGATGTTCTCGTACTCCAGTATTACAGATGATCAGAGAGTGATGATAGCCGCCTATCATCTTAAGGGTTTGGCTATGAGTTGGTTGCTTAGAGAAAAGGAGAGCTTGGTAGCTGGTTGCTCTTGGGAAGTATTCAAGGAAATGCTGCTGAGGAAGTTCTTGCCTTTGGTCGAGCGTGACCGTCTTATGAACGACTTCCTCCACCTGAAGCAAAGACAACTCACGGTCGGTGAGTATGAGATAGAGTTCAGCAAGTTGAGCTGGTTTGCTCCTTGGTTGGTGAGTGTTGAGGCTGATCGAGACAAGCGGTTTCTTGGTGGCTTGAGGAGCAAGGTTCAGTAGTTGACCAGTGCATATGGATCAGAGACTTATGCAGGGGGAGTGGAGGCTGCTCTGAAGGTAGAGGAAATTGAGACCGCAAAGAGCAGAGGCCAGAAAATGAGGAAGGACAAGCGGAAGTCTATTGAGGAGAAGAAACCATAGGTACCCGTTGCTGCATCGGGAAAGAAGAGCAAGGTGGTGTGTAGCTTCTATGGCCGGTCAGGCCATCCTGTTGAGAGGTGTTTCAAGAAGTTAGCAGCTCAGAAGAAGGAGCAAGTTCATGCTATTCAGGGTGCTCCTAGGAGGGACGTTTCCTGTTCCGTTTGCAAGCGAACCGGGCATGATGCTGCCCAGTGCTGGTCCAAGGAATAAGTTTGCTATCAGTGTGGACAGAAGGGCCATATCAAGTCTAGGTGTCCTCAGGTCCAACTTGTTCTTCATGCAGTTCCACTTCAGGCATTACCTTTGCCTCTGCATGTGGACAAGTGCAAAGGAAAGTTGAACGTGATCTCTTCCGAGGAGGCTCAAGCTTCGACTCAGGTCATCTCAGGTTAGTTGTTTTTCCAGCCTGAAAGTTTTATTTACTAGAATGGTTATAGTTTTGTTTTAGTAGTTCCTTAGTTGTATATACTCCTATAGGGAAATTTAAGGTGAAGAACCGCTGGGCGCGTGTTCTGTTCGACTCCGGCGCTACCCACTCGTTTGTGGCTAGAGCCTTTGTGGAGCGGCATCGGTTGATTCTAGGTCAAGTTCGTGATACCTTCCGCGTCAAGTTTACTTCTAGTTAATCTGTGCTATAAGATTTGGGCATTCTAGATTGCCCTATTTTGTTGGGAGACTTTCTTGCGAAGATAGACTTGAAGATGATTGATCTAGAGGACTTCGATGTTATTCTGGGCATGGACTGGCTGTCTAAGTATGTTTCGGTTATTCAGTGCAAATGGAAGCGCTTGGACTTCATCAAAGACAACGGTCAGCCCGGAAGCGTGCATGCTAATCCGTGTCAGGATTCTCCTGTCATTTCCGTGGTATGAGCTCAGAAGCTATTTCATTCTGATTGTTTTGCTTGTTTAGTCTCGGTGGTTGGGACTGCTGTTAGTGTACCGCGCTTGGAGGAGATTCCTATTGTTCGTGGGTTCGCTGATGTTTTTCGTGATGACCTTCCTTGTCTTCCTCCCGATCGGGATGTTGAGTTTGTGATTGATTTGGAATTGGGTACGCATCCTATTTCTATGGCGCCGTACCGGATGGCCCCTCGTGAGTAAGAGGAGTTGCGAGTCCAATTGGATGAGTTGTTGGCAAAAGGATTTATCAGGCAGAGTTCGTCGTCTTGGGGGGCTCCTGTTTTGTTTGTAAAGAAGAAAGATGGGTCGATGCGGCTTTGCATCGACTACAGGGAGTTAAACAAAGTCACTATTAAGAACAGGTACCCTCTGCCGAGGATCGATGACTTATTTGATCAGTTACTCGGTAGCACGGTGTTCTCCAAGATCGATCTTCGTTCTGGCTTTCATCAGCTCAGGATCCGTGAGGCAGATATTCCACGGACTGCGTTTAGATCGAGGTATGGACATTTTGAGCTCTTGGTGATGTCGTTTTGTTTGACAAACGCACCATCAACTTTCATGTATATGATGAACCGGGTGTTCAAGGATTTTCTAGACAAGTTCATTATGGTTTTCATCGATGATGTGTTGATCTATTCTCGCAGCGCTGAGGAGCATGAGCAGCATCTGCGCTTGGTTCTATCGGAGTTGAGGGATAACAAGTTATTCACCAAGCTGAGCAAGTGCGAATTTTGGTTGCCTCAGGTCTCGTTTCTGGGCCACATGGTGAACAAAGATGAGATCTCGGTCGACCCAGAAAAGATCGCAGCAGTGATGGATTGGAGCAGGTCGGGCACGCCCAAGGAGATCAGAAGCTTCCTAGGGTTGGCCGGCTACTACAAGAGGTTCATGAAGGGTTTCTCTACCCTGGCTGCACCTTTGACCAGGTTGACTCAGAAAAAACACAGCCTTTGTTTGGAACGAGAAGTGCGAAGAAGCCTTCCTGGAGCTAAAGAACAGACTGTGCACTGCTCCCGTTCTGACCGTACCTACTAAGGGTGCAGAGTATGATGTGTACGTGGATGCTTCACATGTTGGTCTGGGTTGCGTGTTGTTGTAGGCTGGAAAAGTGATTGCGTATGGGTCAAGGCAATTAAAGACTCATGAGAGAAATTACCCTACGCATGACCTTGAGTTTGCAGCGGTGATTTATGCGCTAAAGCTATGGAGGCATCTGCTTTATGGTGCTCAGTGCAAGATCTTCACAGATCATAGAAGTCTAAAGTATGTGTTCACGTAGAAGGAGTTGAATCTGCTCAAGCGGCCGTGGCTAGAGTATGTGGATGATTATGATGTGGAGATCCAGTATCATCCAGGCAAGGCCAATGTGGTGGCCGACGCCCTGAGCCGGAAGACAGGGAAGATCTTTAATCTCTTCGCCGATCGTTTAGTGGAAGAGTTCCTCCTTATGGATATCTTAGTGGGATGTTGTGACATGCAGAGCAGTTTGGCAGTGACAGAGCCGTCTTGGATTTCTCTTACTAGGTTGCACCAGAAGGATGATCCGTACCTTCTGCACTTATACCTCGGGACTGAGAGAGGGGAGTTGCCAGATTTTTCTATCGATGATGCGGGTACTTTGAAGTACCGTGGCAGATTTTGCATCCCCGATGTTGGAGACATCAGGGTAATGATATGCAGAGAGGCTCATGGATCCAGTGTTGCCTACCATCCAGGATCTACAAAGATGTATCGTAATTTGAAGCAAATTGCCTGGTGGTATGGGATGAAGAGTGATATAACCCGATTTTTTGTTGAGTGCCACACTTGCAAGCGTGTGAAGGTCGATCACGGAAGACCTGGTGGCAAGTTGACTCCGTTAGAGATCCCGACTTGGAAGTGGGAAAGTATTTTTATGGACTTCATTACGGGCTTACCGAGATCTCCAAGGGGATTTTATTTTGTTTGGGTTATAGTGGATAGACTGATGAAGTGTGCTCACTTCGTGTCGTATAAGATTGATTATCCGATGAAGAAGATAGCGGAGCTGTACTTGAATGAGGTCATCAGATTGCACGGTGTGCCTGTTAGCATCATTTTTGATCGAGACTCTTGGTTTACTTCTTGCTTTTGGCAGAGTATGCAGGAGGGTTTGGGTACAGATCTTAGGTATTCAACTTCTTACCACCCACAGACTAATAGGAAGACAGAGCGGGTGAATCAGATAGTTGAGGATATGATCAGATGCTACATTCTAGACCACGGTGGAGCGTGGGATAAATGGTTGCGACTTATGGAGTTTGCATACAATAACAGTTATCAAGAGAGCTTGCAAATGGCTCTGTTTGAAGCTTTGTATGGGAGGCGCTGCAGAACTCCCCTATTTTGGGCTGAGGTAGGTGAGAGACCCTTGTTGGGTCCGGATGCGCACGAGGATATGGAAGTCGTAGTGAAGCTTATTCGAGAAAAGCTTCATATAGCTCAGGAGAGATATGAGAAGAACGTCAATCGGCGTAGGTCTGAATTGGAGTTTTTTGTAGGGGACCTTGTGTTTCTTAAGGTTTTCCCGATGGTTGTTATTAAGAGGTTCGGTAAGAACCGAAAATTGGACCCAAGGTATTTGGGCCCGTTTAAGATTGTTGAACGGATTGACATGTCAGCATATAGGTTGGATTTGCCAGCAAACTTCCCAGGTGTTCATAACGTATTTGATATAAACCAATTGCGGAAGTCTGTGCGTAGCAGTGGGCATGTCTTGGATGTTGTGCCCCAATTGGAGCATAATCTCTCTTTTGTTGAAGTGTCGGTCCGCATTTTGGATACTCAAGATCGGGTGCTGCGGAGGAAGTCCAACCCGATGGTCAAAGTTCTATGGAAGAATGAGGATCTGGAAAGCGCGACTTGGGAGTTAGAGTCAGCTATGAGGAAGGCTCACCCTCAACTGTTCCCCTGATTGGATGGGTATGTTTTCTTCTTGTAATATTTGGCTTGTTACTTTCCCTTCTATAGTAAAAGTGTTGTGCGTAAAGTTTCGGGACGAAACTTACTTTTAGGGGGAGTAACTGTAACACCCCCGATTTTTCTGCGATTATTTAATTCTAGTTTGGCATTACGTCGACGCGTTTTCTTGGCTTGTGCCATCTATGGAGTGTGGTCTTAACTCCTTAGAACTGAGTGGCCTATTTTGTAGCCTATTTGCAAGATCTCCCTAGCAAGCCGGGTCGTTTTGGGTGACCCGGTGTGGCCTCTCGGGGGATGCTTGTGTTTTGGCTTTGGTTGGGTATAACTCGAGTTCTGTTCGTCGAAAGTTAATTTTGACTTCTCCCTTGCGTTCATAGCATGGGTATTTAGCTACGGTTTAAAAAAAATCCGACAGTCAAAAGATGGGTGATTTTAATCCTGTGGCTATTAGGTTGCGGTCATGGCGGTTGTAAGCTATATAAATATATATTATTATATTATTACTTAATTAATAGTTAAGTTAGTATTAAGAGGGTGCTATATATAGGATAGTTTAGATTTAGAAGAGTAAACCGCTCCTATTCATCTTCCCGAAACTAAACCCGCAGCGCCTGTTCGCGGAAAACAGAGGAACCGCCGAACCTGCTCTCCTTTGGACGCCGATTTCGGGAGCGTTTGTGGATGGAATTCGATTCCAAAAGCGGATTTGGATTGCTCTCGCCTAGACCTTCATTCCTACGGTAAGTTATTCAATTTTTGTGGTGTTTCTAGGGGTCTCAAAATTTCTTGGTTTATCCGTTTCCGCCATTAAAGCTCTAGATTTCTTGTTTAGGTGTTGTTGTTGCTGGTGCCGAGTGAGAGTAAGGGAGGCCGACCAAGCTTCGCTGGAAATTTGAGGAAAGTGGTATTCTTGCCCTTGGCGTGTAGTTCTTTTTTTTACCTGTCTCCTTGTTGCCCTGTTAGCCCTAGGATAGAAACCATTGCTCATTTCTCGGCTTCAGTTTATGTTCAGCATACCTTATATGATTTTCCTGTTCCGTCGTACTCCTAGCAGCCGCCCTTTATTTTTATTTTATTTTCTTCTGCTCCAACTGTTAGTAGAGGAGACCTTGTTCTCGGGCTAAGTAAGGGTTAAGGGTTGGCTCGATTTCCTGTGCAACGGGTGTGGTCGGGCTGGAGGTAGAAGTTTTATTTTTGTGATATCTGCTAGTCCTAATCCTAGCACTAGTATTGTGCATAGTCGGTTAGGTCATTGCTGCTTCAAGCATTTGAGATTTCAGGGCTCGGCGTTGAGTGTGGTGCACACACTCAACACCGGGTCATCTTGGACTTGGCGTTGAGTATGGTGCACACACTCAACGCTGGGTTTTCTTGGACTTACCGTTGAGTGTGGTGCACACACTCAACGCCGGGTCTGCTTCGACTTGGCATTGAGTGTGTTGCACACACTCAACGTCGGGTCTGCTTGGACTTGGCGTTGAGTGTGGTGCACACACTCAATGTCAGGTCTGCTTGAACTTGGCATTGAGTATGGTGCACACACTCAACGCAGGGTCTGCTTGGACTTGACGTTGAGTGTGGTGCACACACTCAACGCCATAGCCTCTTGGTCTGTTCTTTTACGGCTAAGTATTGTGGCATTGAGTGAGTCGACCTCACTCAACGCCATGGCTGTCTAGGCGTTGAGTGAGGCGGACTCACTCAATGCCACAGTCAATCCGGGCAAGTAGGTTGGTTGGCGTTGAGTGAGGCGAACTCACTCAACGCCGCAGCTAATTTGCGCAGTTATGTCAGATGGCGTTGAATGAGTGGGCCTCACTCAACACCATGGCGGTTTAGGCATTGAGTGAGGTGGACTCACTCAACGCCGCAGCCCATCCTTGCGGCTAAGTATTTTGGCGTTGACTGAGTCGACCTCACTCAATGCCAAAACTATTTTGGAGTTGAGAGAGGTGGACTCACTCAACGTCATAGTTAGTTTTTGCGGCTATGTGCTAAGGCGTTGAGTGAGTGAACCTCACTCAACGTCGTGGCTATTTTGGCGTTGAGTGATGTTAGCTCACTCAATGCCACAGCCAGTGTTGTAGAAGGCGTTGAGTGAGTGAACCTCACTCAATGCCGTAGATGTTTTGGCGTTGAGTGAGGTTAACTCACTCAACCCCACCGTCTATTTAGGGGTTGAGTGAGTGGGGCTCACTCAACGCCATGCCGTGTTGAGCCATCTCAATGCTTTTACCTTACCTTGATTTTCTCTCCCGAGTGAATTCCTTGATTTTGAGGTTCCTTGTCAGCTATATTTTTCCAAAGGCCGAATCGTGGGTTGTGGTTAGTAGTGGTGGTTTGAAGCTCTTAATGGGGGTGGTGTTGTGTAATTTAGCCGTGACCACCCTTTTCTTTTATCTTGCTCCTGGTATGGGCAGGGCAAGGGGGTGGGAGGTCCCTAGTGCTTTCACATGTAGACCCTTGAGCTTTGTTTCTTGGAAATGGTGGTTGGGGGACTGAGTTTGCCTCCAACCCGGATCCGCGTTGTTTTTGCTACTGCCATCTCTCACAATTTAGGATGTTAGACGTTTCTTCCTTTGTAAATTGCAACATTTTGGGCACATGGTAGCCTTGTAAACTCTATAGGATTTTTGGGCAGGGTTGTTGCTATTTCCTCGCACATAGTACTTTTTTTGTCTTGCCTTGGACAGTGGTGCTTATTACGGTTTACTTACTCTTCTTGCTTATCATTTAGATTAACATTTTCGTACAGCTTATTTGTTTTTGCTTACTGAGGTATTCTTTTCTTCTTTGAATGCCTCAGGTTCTGGTTAGTAGCCGATTAAGTGGCTAGTTGTGATGTGCTGTTGCTGGTGGTCTCTCGTTCTGTAGAGATCAGTTCCTTGGTCTTGTGAGGTAGTTTTGTGCTTCTTTCTTACAGACATACATACTTTCTAGTGGGTTTGTGTCAGTTTGTTGGCGCCCACTGCTAGTTTTACCTTGATACTAGATATGTTATCTTTTTGCTGCTACCTTTTCTGGAGATAGTCTACTTGCTCTTGGGATGATTTATGCTAGGTTGCTAGTTACTTTTAAACCTAAAAACACTATTATAAGTATATCTCATGATGAGCATGTTTATAAAACTCATATACTACTTTCCAAACAACATAAAAAGATTGATTTCTTGTATGTAGTATAAATTAAATGTAGAGTCTTACATAGTATAAGTTGTCCTCTTAGGACACTTATGCACTCTTCTAGGATGTCAAATGTGAATAAAGTATTTTCCGCTGCGTATAAGTATAGTTTTTTTTTAGCTGTGGTCTAGATGATCCACTTAGCCGAGGGATACGGCCTTTAAAATATAACTGATTTTCTAATCATTAAACTTATGAATTTTCATAGTCTAGTTAGATGGTGTTCGCCTGAGCGTCGACAGTTATCCCCTGCTCGATGTGGCATCACGACGCATGTTTCTCATACTCTAATACTTCTTAAATTCGGAGAAAATGCGGGTTGTGACATAAACTATAGGAGTATGCTGATTTAAAGAGTAACCTTTAAACAACCTCCAACATGAACACTCACCCCGTCATTCCAGGAGTATAGATGGTATAGATTCATGGGCAGTGGGCTCAGTGTTTGATAAAAAGATGGTTTTAAATTTTGCGAGTCGATGGCTCAGGAGCTTTTTTACCATAAGTGCATGTGCATAAAGTGGTGGGTCCTCGTTATTGGATGGTCGTTCACACTGACGTCGATACGTTGACTTGGCAAGGGTAAGTGTTCACTTAGCTATAAAAGACTGGTGGATTTTCTAGCATTAGTACAAGAGGCTCGGTAGCACCTGACTGTGGGTATACCGAGTAGTACATAAGGTCTACACTGGGTAGTGTGAATACCGACTTAGGAGTGGTGAGGACCAAACTACTACCTTCATTTGCCACTACGAGAGGTACCTGAGAGTATAGCTAACTCCAAATTGGGGAACTAAAGGTCTGTACGCATAGAGTCTGGTGGTTGCTTTGTACTTGTGTGAAACTCATCATTTAGCATACATTGTATTCCATGTCATGCATAACTTGCATAAAACCTCTACCCCTAACGTATCAATTATTATGGGATCTTTTATATGTTAGGCCTTCCAAAACGACCCCTTAACTTATAAGTATGTTTGACATTCTTATAAGCTAAGGTTATTTTCTCTGTGATGATAGATAGTTGATCTACCTTTACTTTATTTTTTCTTATGCTATACTGCTACTCTTACTGCTATTCATATACCTGTCATTTCTATGATAGATAGTTTTAACATATGTTAGTTAGGGCCACTGTCACATGCCTTTGTTTACACTCCACTTTTGGAACTTTCCTTTCCTCCTCTCCCGCACGGTGCCTAGGCGTCGCAGGGGAGGGGAGGGGGATTAATACATAGTTTTAAACTAACGGCCTGATGGGTATAACACCAGGGACACTAGTTGGGAGATAGGGTGAAGTTTCAGGGGACCCAGCCTAACCGGAGTACGGTGTAGGAGGAGGTGAACCAGCCTAGTCCAGGTATGGGAGCAGCACCACAGTCATGGGATTAGTGAGTGACTTGTAGTTTTACTTCCACGAGCATTTTGTAGTGAGGTCTATATATGCTGGGTAGTAGCCCTTACCTTTCCTTTCAGATCTACTTACATATGATCAGAAGTTATTATGATTTGTGGACTTGTTTTTATAGTACTGTAATTATGGACTTGTTTCATGTTTATACATGCTTACTTCTTTTCTTATTTGATATATGGTTGAGTAATTGCCGGCAGAATAAACAGTTTGTGGGGACGGCCTTCTCGGGAGTTGGTGTCACCGCAAAGTGGCGGTTCTGGGCATAAGTTCAAGTAAAAAAAAAGTGGAGGCATACACTAATGCTGACCATTGCTATTGTTTGCTACCTTTGTGGTGGAATGTTTTGTGCAGGTGTAGCTGAGCCAAGTGAGAAATAGGGCGTTGGAGCCCAGGATTGCTAAGGTCGTCCTTAAAGGCAAATTTACTATTCATGTGTTGTCAGTCTGTGTGCCAATGTTTGTAAGACATTAACATTTGAGTAAACCTTGTAAGGCCTTAAGGCTAATATTATTTGTGTATTTGGTTTATCATTCTTGTTTTGTGATAGTGGATATTCTCACGGTTGTGTTCTAACAGTAATCTTAAATTAACTTCCATTAGAATGCACTTTGAGATAGGATGCGTAATGTTGAATTATGGTTTCAATTAGTAACTCTTTTGACTGTCTGTAGTATATGATGTTGGGCTCCGGCCGGACCTACTTGTTGGGTACATTGGAAAATGTGTACCTGATTTGGAGAAGCCTCACTTAGCTCAATGATATACATCAAGGTGTATTTGATGTTATTTTGAGTCTATATGTGCAGGTTAAGTATTGGCTAAAATGCAGAGAAAAGTTTCTAAGTCAATGTGTCGACACTTAAGCAAGCCTGTGTCGACACTTGGGAAAGCAGTGTCGACACCAGAAGAAACTGTGTCAACACACAAAAGATTATAGTCGACATCAAATATGTCGACACCGGGAGGCAGTATCGACACACAGAAGAAGTGTCGACACCTGAAGGCAGTGTCGATACACAGAATTCTTAGTCTACATCAACTGTGTCGACACACAGGACTTGTGTCGACACTCAGCAGAGTTTCTACAATGTCGAGTGCTGAAAAGTGAAGAAGTGATTGTGTTGACATAAATAATCAGTGTCGACACATTCTCTAGATGCAGTGTCAAGAAGTTGTGTCGACATCAAGGCAGCTATGTCGACATCACCAAAGTCTGTGTCGACACTTTAGTCACATGTGTCGACACATATTGACAGATTGTCTCGACAATTTATGACAGTCAGTCTCGACGCTTTGTTGACAGAGACAAAGGCTCAACAACTATTTGAAGACTTTACAGCTGTGAGTTACAACAGGTTTACTGAATCTATCAGACTTATCAGAAGTTAGTTAGAAACCGGATCATCCGGTTACCATGGATGAAGTCTATATATAGATGGATTTAGAAGAACAACAATGAGGAATTGACACACAACTAACACAACTATTGTGAGATTGATCTCTGATCAAGAAAGTGCAAGTCACTGAAGAAGATCTTCGTGAGAAGATCTAAGAAGACATTCTGAAGTGTTCATCCACTCAGATTTTGTATAAGAAGAATTCAATCCAGAATTCAGAAGAAACTTCAGAAGTTTTGGGGAGAGAGAGCTCCAACTGTTTTGAGGTCAAGAAGGAGACAATCACAAGTCTCTTAAGTTGTAGATCCTGAACAATCTACTAAGAAGTTCCAGATCCATTTCTGGAATCCAAGAAGGAAGCTGCCAGTCAGTCAACATCAAAGGAGATCAACCCTACTAAGTTCAGATTCAAGAAGCTTTGAAGAAAGCTAAGAATGGGTTGATTTCAGTCATCAGTTTCATCAAGAAGCTGATCAAGAATTCTCTTATCCTTTCTCTCTCATCAAGGGTAAGAGTACATCAAATTACTTATCACATTCTGTAGGATCTTTTCAAAGATCTGAGTTGTAAGCCTGTGTTATAAAGGCTGAGTGTAGGAGATTTACATCTCTGAGTGGTAGGGATGTTTGAGCCTGAGTTGTAGGCCTTAAGGCAAGGCTAAGGTAGGGTTGTAAGCGGGAGTTGTAGGCCTTGGGGCAAGGCTAAGGTAGGGATGTTAGCCTGAGTTGTAAGAACCTTATAGGGTTCTGAGTTGTAGGAACCTTTCAGGGTTCTGAGCTGTAAGATCTGTGGATCTGAGAAGAAAAGGAAGAAGTTAGGCCGAATCTAGCACACTGCTAGATAGGTGAAGGGGGAAAGTGGATATACCCAAACCTTAGGGAACCACTATAAATCTGTGTGCAATCTGTGATGCTTGTGTTATTATAGTTTCTGTGATTGTATGTGCTGTGTTAGCTATAGATATATCTGATTTATATCTAAGAACTGTACTTTAATTCTTCCTTAAGTTAAAACAAGGATAAGAACCTATTCACCCCCCCTCTAGGTGTTTAGGTTGTCTTGAAGTTAAAACTATCAAGTGGTATCAGAGAGAGGTTGCTCAAAGAAGGACTTAACAGTCTGAGTTAGACCCAAAGGCAGAATAAAGAATCAAGAAAATGGTTTCTGGAGAAAATCACAAGGAACTAGGGTCTATGAAATTACCCATCTGCAGAAAGGAGATATTTGGAATATGGAAAGAAAGGGTCAAGTTAT
The DNA here is from genome assembly GCA_039513925.1 of Platanthera zijinensis. NCBI lineage: Eukaryota > Viridiplantae > Streptophyta > Magnoliopsida > Asparagales > Orchidaceae > Platanthera > Platanthera zijinensis. The sequence continues at coordinate 79,376,009 of CM077097.1, forward strand.
TTATGGAGGCATCTGATCCAAGGATCTATATTACAGTTAAAGAAGGTCCATATATTCCAATGAAGGTATCTGTTCTAGATGCAAACCAGAGAACTCCTAAAGATTTTTATGAGATGACTAAGGATGAGATTATACTGGCCACTATGGATAAAAGAGCTCAGAATATCATAGTAAGTGTCATAGATGATTCAACCTTTCAGAATTTAATTCACTACAAGACCTCCAAGGAAATGTGGGACACTTTGATAGTCTACATGGAGGGTTCTGAAGAAGTTAGACAAGATAGAGAGTCAATGCTAAATCAGGAATATGAAAGCTTCAGACCAGGGAAGTCAGATAGCATATCTGAGTGCTATAAGAAGTTTTATAGAATAATTAATGAGTTGATGTCTTATGGAAGGGTCTTCAGTACATATAAACTGAATGACAAATTCCTGAGATCCTTGACAAAGGATTGGGATACCAAGATTTGTGTCATTAGGGAAGTTGCTAAACTTGCAGATATTTCTCCTCCAACTTTATTTGGAAAGTTGCTGTCTTATGACATTCAACTAATGACTAGAAAAGAGGGAGAAAGAAATGCAAAAGGAGAGCATAGAGATAAGTCTATGGCCTTCAAGGTTGAAGCCACTAGAAAGAGCAGGAGGATGTCTCCATCACCTCCTAGGGAAGTTGCTGAAATTGCTTCAGATAATTCAGACAACCAAAGTTCAGATAACAGTGATTCAGATGCAGACTTTGCTGCCTTCACAAGGCAGTTTCAGAGATTTCTGAAGAATAAGTAGTGGAAGTCAAGGCCCTCCACATCACAGCCAACTGATGACTATTATCAAAAGATAAAGTAAACTAGGAAGGACAGGAGCAGGTCAAAGCCAAGCAAACCTACAACATCAAAGATTGTTTGCTATTGCTGTAATAAGCCTAGACAGGTTGTGGCTGATTGTCCAGACAAAAGAAAGGAATCTGTTGATAAAAGAAAGACTTAATAAAAGAGAAAGAAGGAGAAATCCTTTGTTGCTAAGAAGGAGAAAATCTTTACAGACCAATCAACTTCAGAGTCTGAATCTGAAGCTGAGACATACATTGGTCTTTATGCAGCTGATGAAGAAGAAGAGTTTATGCAATTGCTGGACTCTATCTATGCACAGGAAGACCATCAATGTATTGGACTGATGGTTGTATCAAAAGAAGACAAATGCCATGATCAGCCTGGTCCAAGCAAGGTACAGTGTTTGTCTAGTAATTCAGTTTGTAGTACTGTCACAGAGTCTACTACATCTACATCAAGTGATGTGGATGGGCATGAATCTGAAGGAGATGTTCATCAGCTGATAGATGAATATGGGGACATGTTGCAGGCACTAAAGAAAAGAAAGAACCTGGCAAAAACTCAGGCTAAGGATATTGCAGATCTTAAGATGGCTGCATCTAACTTAGAGAAAGAGTTAGATCAAAAATTGAATGAGATTGCCAAGCTGAAAACTATAACTATTACTCAGATGGGCACAATAACATACAAAAATGATCTAATTTAAAGTCTGGAAGTCAAACTTCAAAAGGAGAAAGATTTGGTGGCTAGTTACTCCAAGCCAAAATCAGTTTTACCTTTAATAGATGAGTTTGTGGCTCAAAAGGGTAAGGCTGGAATATGCTTTAAGGGTAACACTAGGGCTATCCAATTCAAGAGAAAAGGAAAAGCCTCAGTCCAGCCACTAAATTTTAAAGTCCCTGTAGTTTTTAGAAAGGTGCATGAGCCTTCTAATAAGTATGACTTTTAGAATACTCAAGGTCATGGAAAGACTGAAGTTCTGAATGATAAGGGTGCTTATGTCAATAAGGCAGCCCATGTTCATAAACCCAATGTTTTGAGAAAACAATGGGTGTAGCTGCAGCAGTACCAACACAATACAAAAGAGTTGATGTATATAAAAATAGATATAACAAGTATTAATGTTGGTGTTGTGGCAAGACAGGTCATTATGCTATAGATTGCTGGCACAACACTAGTGTTAGGAAGAACAACAGTCTACCTGTTAGAAGAGCAGCAGGTAGATTTGGCAAGTATAAAGCTAACTTGAACCAAGGACCCAAGACTTACTTGGGTTCTAAGGGAAAGTAATTCTGTATTGCAGGTGAGTCCAAGTCACCATACCCCTATATGGTACTTAGATAGTGGATGTTCCAGGCACATGACTGGAACAAAGGGATTGCTGAAGGAATACTTGCCTATCTTAAATGGGCCTAAAGTAATCTTTGGTGGCTCTAAAAAAGGCATCATCAAAGGATTTGGTAATATTTCTAGTAACCAGATTACTATCACTCAAGTGTCCTATGTGAAGGGTTTGAAACACAACCATATAAGCATAAAGTCAGCTGAGTTATTTAGGATATGACATTTCATTTGTCAAGAATGGATGTCAAATCAAAAGGTCAAGTGATCAAAAGATCATTTTGACAGGATATAGAAAGAGGAATGTGTACTGTCTCAATTTTGAGTGTGAGAACAAAGGTTCTCCTATTTGTCTTATAGCTGATGAGAGAGCTTCTCATTGTGTCAAATGGCACAAGAGGCTAGCCCATCTTAACTATAAAACAATTGGACAACTCTTTAGCAAAGAGTTAGTGAGGAATGGTCCTTAAGTTAAGTGTATAAAGGAAGGGATATGTTCAGCTTGTCAAAAGGGCAAGCAGAAAAAATCCTCCTTTCATAGCCTTGAAAACAAGGATTCAGTGAGGTGTTTATACCTCTTACATATGGATCTTTTTGGTCCTATACCAGTTCATAGTCTAGGTAGGAAGGTCTACACTTTTGTGGTGGTAGATGACTATTCTCGATATTCCTGGGTGTTCTTTCTGAGACAAAAATTAGAAACCCCAAGTGTTTTACATAGTTTTATCAAACAAATTCATAATGAACTGGACAGTATAGTGGTCAAAAATAGAAGTGATAATGGCACTGAATTTCAATCTGAAAGTATGACAAGACTGTGTGAAGAATTTGGGATTTTCCAATAATTCTCCTCACCTAGAACACCACAGCAAAATGGTATTGCTGAAAAGAAGAATAGAACATTGATTGAGGCTGGTAGAACTCTATTGAGTGACACTTCTCTCCCAGAATATTTTTGGGCTGAGGCAGTAAACACCGTATGTCATGTGCTCAACAGGGTTTCTATCACCAAGTACCACAAAAAGACTCCCTATGAGATCATGAAAGGTAGAAAACAAAATTTATCCAATTTTAGGATCTTTGGTTGCAAGTGTTATATCCTTAACAATGGGAAGTCTTATCTAACTAAGTTTGCTGCCAAATCCCAAGAGGGGATATTTGTTGGGTACAACAACAATAGTAAGGCTTATAGAGTCTACAACTTGATTACTCAAGTTGTAGAAGAATTTGTACATATTGTATTTGATGAAATTAGATTGATCAACAGTGAGTTGCCTTGTAGTTCATGCAGTCCAACAGGTATAAATAAGAGAATGGACAAGCTTTCCATTGCAGAAGATCCAACTGCAGATCAACAAATGGAAAATGGTGGATGCTGTCCATGGGGAGTACATGATTCTCTAGAAGCTGAAGAAAACCAAGAGGTGGAACATATTGAAGAGACTAGAGGTGTTCAACCAGAAGACAGTCTACCTCCAGCTGTTAGACACTTAAAGGATCATCCAACAAATCAGATAATTGGTGATCTAAGACATGGAGTGCAAATCAGAAGCAGGAACTTGAACACAGTGCTATGGTCAAGCTTCCTATCTCAACTGGAGCCAAAGAAATTTGAAGAAGCTATCCTAGACCCACATTGGATTAATGCTATGCAAGATGAGCTGAATCAGTTCAGAAGATGCAAAGTTTGGGAGTTAGTTCCTAAACCAAGAGACCACAACATCATTGGAATAAAGTGGATCTTTAGGAATAAACTGGATGATAATGGATTCATTGTGAAGAACAAAGCAAGACTTGTAGCAAAAGGATACATGTAGGAAGAGGGTATTGACTTTGATCAAACCTTTGCCCCAGTAGCAAGACTGGAAGCCATTAGAATGTTCCTTGCCTATGCTACATATCAAGGATTCAAAGTATTCCAAATGGATGTAAAATCAGCATTCCTGAATGGAAATCTAAAAAAAGAAGTCTATGTAGAACAACCTTCAGGTTTTGTAGATTCACTCAAACCTGATTATGTTTATAGACTTAGGAAAGCTTTGTATGGGTTAAAGAAATCCCCAAGGGCTTGGTATGAAACTCTGTCTACTTTCCTTATTGAGAACAAATTCTCAAGAGGGAAAATAGACAAAACTCTATTCCTAAGGGAATCCAAAGGTAAGATAATCTTAGTCCAGATTTATGTAGATGACATAATATTTGGGTCTACAGAAAACAACCTTTGCAAGAAGTTTGCTAAACTTATGCAAGGGAAGTTTGAAATGAGCAGTATGGGGGAACTTAAGTTCTTCTTGGGACTCCAAGTAAGACAGACTGATGATGGCTTGTCCATATCCCAGTCTAAGTTCACCAAGGAGTTAATTAAGAAGTATGGTATGGAATCATCCTCCACCATGAGAACTCCTATGGGAACAAGTATGCCTATATGCAAAGATGATGCAGGTAAACCTGTAGACGAGTCTTTGTATAGAGGAATAATTGGCTCTCTTCTATATCTCACTACTTGTATACCAGACATTATGTATGCAACATGTGTCTGTGCTAGGTACCAATCATGCCCAAAAGAATCTCATTACACTGCTGTAAAGAGAATTTTAAGATATCTAAAGGGCACACCAAATTTAGGCCTTCGGTATCCTAGGAATGGAGATTTTCTACTAACAGGCTATTCAGATGCAGACTTTGCAGGTTGCAAAGAAGATAGAAAAAGTACTACAGGTACATGTCAATTTCTAGGAGTAAGATTGATATCTTGGAGCAGTAAGAAGCAGACTAGTGTGGAAATATCTACAGCTGAGTCTGAATATGTAGCAGCAGGAAGTTGCTATGCACAGCTGTTGTGGATTCAACACCACCTAGAAGACTATGGTATTCAGGTAAGTAGAACACCTTATTTTTGTGATTCTACTAGTGTTATTTCTATTGCTAATAATCCTATTTCACAAAGTAGGACTAAGCATATAGAAATAAGATACCATTTTCTTAGAGAACATGTAGAGAAAGAGGACATCTCACTATAATTTATTAAGACAGATTATCAAATTACAGATGTATTTACTAAGCCTCTGGATGAAACTAAATTCAATAGATTTAAAATTGAATTAGGTATGTTGACCATATGTTAAATTAACTAAGTGGCTAAGTAAAAGTGTGTTGACACATTCAGTAATAATGTGTCGACACAGAGGATTTGTGTCGACAATTCAGGGAAATTGTGTCGACACAGTATCATGGTGTCGACACCTAAGGGACAAAGTGTCGACACATCCAGAATAGTGGTGTCGACACAACCAGAGTAATGGTGTCGACACTTCCAGAAATTGTGTCGACACTTGCAATAAGAGTCGACACAGAATTTCTGATGAACTACTAAGTATGTCCAGTGTCGATATATCATCAATTAGTATCGACACTTAGTAGTCAGCTTCGTGGTCGAGACAATAGAAGTATGTGTCGACACTTTTCAACAGTGTCGACACATTTAGAATATTTTTGCCCGCCTTTTGACCTTCTTTGTTTAAAAAAGGTATAAATAGGTCACGAACAAATTCTGTTGACACGCTACCAGATTTTCGAGACAAAAACCCTTGTGTCGACAAACTCTCTTCTCTCCGTTCAAGCTTTCTCATCATTCCAATGGCGCCAAAGGTTGAAGACAACATCAATGAAGGCTACGAGCTGGTGCGCAATGCTTTTGATGATGCACCGACAGAGATTAAAGGGGTCATTACCCTAGTTACTGATAATGGATTGGAGTTTCTTGTTTCTGAACCTACAAAGATCTGGAAGAAAGAAGTATTTGAATTCTATGTTGCTGCAACAGTGGACTCCACTGGCCTGAAGATTAAATCAACAATTCATGATAATAAAGTCAAACTTTCTCTGAAGAGTTTAAGAAAGATTCTTCACCTACCAAGAATCCAGGATGAAGAAGAGGTCCCAGCCTCAAAGACAAGGGAAGCCCTTCAGTGGTGTGGATTGGATCCAGCCATGAAGATTGGTGCAGCAATCAATAGAAAAGGGATGATTCAACAAAGCAAGTGTCTATCTGAAGTGGTAGGGAAAGTGATTTTGTGTAAACCAGGAGGCCATGATAGGATCTCTGCCATTATGTTCAATTTGATGACCAGGATCATCTATAGGATTACCACAGATTGGTCTGCAGTTCTATTTGAAAAGATAAAAGAAGGAATCAAGAAGCCCAATTTGGCTAGATTGATGAGCTTATACCTGGCTGGAGCAATTCCAGAGGTAATGCATCAGCTTCCAGGAACTAAGATAAATCATATGAGAAGGATGGATATCAGGATAATACCCAGATGGGATAGGGTCCTCTCAAAGGACATACCTGATGTGGAGACTACAGCAAAATCCCTAGTGCATGACATTACTTAGCATGACCATGTGCAGGAGGACATAGTAAGTGCACAAGTAAAGGGGGAGCAAGTCAGGAAATAGGTCCAGGACCTGGTTGAAACTATCCAAGTTCATGAGAAGACAATTACTGCATAGTTGTAGGGGGAGAAACATTCTGCACAAGGACAAGGGGTAGAAAGAATTCACTTGGAAAGCTAAATGGATTCACAATCTGTTATTGACACTCCTCATGTCAATAGTCCAGCACTAGATGTGATCCTGGAGGATACATCTATGGTTGCTGATGCTCTAGAAAAAGCAGTTCACACTCAACAAGAGTTCACCATGGAAGAATTATTTCCTGAAATAGAGGGTGCAGCAGTTGAGGGGGAGCAGGTTAACATTGAGGAGGTGCAGCAAAAGACTGAAAAGGAGCTGCCTCCTAGTCCTAAAAAAAGAGTTGATATTGATAGTACTTCTGCTTCAGAGGATGAGGAGATTGCAAGTATCAAGAAAAGAAAAATGATGGTTTTCAAGAGGAGAAGACAGAGCTATAAGCAGGCTTTGCAAGCTACTACTTCCCAACCAGCTCCTGCAACTGATTACAACAAATTTTTGGTAGATTTACAAGTGAAATTGGATGAGCAGAGATTGGCTATGGAAAAATATATGGATGAAGGCCATAAGGCCCTCAAGTTTGATCTAGCACAAGATATAAAATCAATCAGATTTGAGGTAAATCAGCATAAGAAGCAAATGACAGATTGCTTCTACAAGGGAGGCAAGGTTGTGGTATTTCTTGCAAAGCAACAAGCAGAGATAAAGAAACAAGTGGATGAGATTGTTGTCAAACAAGGTTATGTCCTTGAAAATCAAATAAGAATGAATGACAATCATACTGAATCTCATAATGAGATAGTCACTAAGTTAAAGAATGTTGTCACTAAAATGACTGCTGCAAGGGCTAAAGAAATGGAAGACTATGATAAGAAGCTACATGCTGCCCTAGATTCAGTTAAAACTGCCATCACTTCATCTCAGAAGTTAATTAATGACAAACTTCAAAAGTTAAAACCATTCTTTAAAGATGGAATCAATTACCTGGATGGGCAAATCAGATTTCAAAAAGAGGACTTAAGAGATCATATGACTAGAGAAGTCATAAAGGGGGAGAGGGTGTTAGTATATGCTGGCTCTGATCATGCCAAATGGGTAACCAACAATATTAGAGCCACTTTGAGATATCAACCCTTATATGATGATGATAATGTGGCTGAGTCAGGTGTGCAAACAGCTCTACTTGAAGGTGATCAACCTGAGGTTGCCCAAGTCATTTACCCCCTGCAGATATTGAAATGATACATCAACAAGTTCAGTCTATGTACAACCCTCCACAATCAGTTACTAATGTTATTATTGAAAAGGTAGATATGCTAGAAGCTGGTCTGAAAGCTCAACAAGATGCTCAATTATCAAAGAAAAGATTTAGAGAGCAGGCAGAGTTAAAACCTGACTTTGAGCAATGGAGCCCCACTTCTAGAAATATCATATTAACTGCCTGGAAAGCTATAGAAGACCAAGTTCATGAAAGGGGTAAATGCTATAATGAGCAGGAGTGGCCGAAGTATGACGCTATGCAAGAAGCTATAGTTCAATACAGAAGGAAGGCTAAGATGGGGAAGCTACCTCCTGATGCTCAGGAGCCTAACAAGTATTTCCCTAAGCCTTTTCATTACTTTGAAAGGCAAAGGATCAAGGCTGAAGCACAAAAGAAAGCTGAGTTGAAAGGCAAGAAGCCTATTAAAGATACAGAACCTATTGTACAGGCTTAGATTAAATCTGGAAAAGGAATAGTCATCAAGGAGCCAATCTAGCCTTAGTTTTGTTTTTACTAGATTTTGTCAAGAACTATGTAATTCTTAGTTTTTTCAAGAAATCTGTGTAATCTGTGTTTAGAAACTTTTTGATATAATAAACAAAATCAAGTTCCATGTTCATTTAGTTTGCATCCTTATTTTGTGATGTGATTGTGATATTTGATTTGTTTATAATTTACTCTGTTAAATAATGCTTATACATCATCATATTTATTTATCATAAGTGGTGTATATCATTGACAAAAGGGTTATGACTTCTCCAAATAAGGGGAGATTGTTGGGTACATTGGAAAATGTGTACCTGATTTGGAGAAGCCTCACTTAGCTAAATGATATACATCAAGGTGTATTTGATGTTATTTTGAGTCTATATGTGCAGGTTAAGTATTGGCTAAAATGCAGAGAAAAGTTTCTAAGTCAGAGTGTCGACACTTAACCAAGCCTGTGTCGACACTTGGGAAAGCAGTGTCGACACCAGAAGAAACTGTATCGACACACAGAAGATTATAGTCGACATCAAATGTGTCGACACTGGAAGGCATTGTCGACACACAGAAGCAGAGTCGACATCAACTGTGTCGACACTTGAAGGCAGTGTCGACACACATAATTCTTAGTCTACATCAACTGTGTCGACACACAGGACTTGTGTCGACACTCAGCAGAGTTTCTACAATATCGAGTGCTGAAAAGTGAAGAAGTGATTGTGTCGACACAAATAATCAGTGTTGACACATTCTCTAGATGCAGTGTCAAGAAGCTGTGTCGACATCAAGGAAGCTATGTTGATACCACCAAAGTCTGTGTCGACACTTAGGTCACATGTGTCGACACATAAGCACAGATTGTCTTGACACTTTATGATAGTCAGTCTCGACGCTTTGTTGATAGAGACAAAGGCTCAAAAACTATTTGAAGACTTGACAGCTGTGAGTTACAACAGGTTTATTGAAGCTGTCAGACTTGTCAGAAGTTATTTAGAAACCGGATCAGCCGGTTACCATGGATGAAGTCTATATATAGATGAATTCAGAAGAACAACAATGAGGAATTGACACACAACTAACACAACTATTGTGAGATTGATCTCTGATCAAGAAAGTGCAAGTCACTGAAGAAGATCTTCGTGAGAAGATCTAAGAAGACATTCTGAAGTGTTCTTCAACTCAGATTTTGTCTAAGAAGAATTCAATCCAGAATTCAGAAGAAACTTCAAGAGGTTTGGGGAGAGAGAGCTCCAGCAGTTTTGAGGTCAAGAAAGAGACAATCACAAGTCTCTTAAGTTATAGATCCTGAACAATCTACTAAGAAGATCCAGATCCATTTCTGGAATCCAAGAAGGAAGTTGCCAGTCAGTCAACTTCAAAGGAGATCAACCCTACTAAGTTCAGATTCAAGAAGCATTGAAGAAAGCTAAGAACAGATTGATTTCAGTCATCAGTTTCATCAAGAAGCTGATCAAGAATTCTCTTATCCTTTTTCTCTCATCAAGGGTAAGAGTCCATCAAATTACTTATCACATTCTTTAGGATATTTTCAAAGATCTGAGTTGTAAGCCTGTGTTATAAAGGCTGAGTATAGGAGATTTACATCTCTGAGTGGTAGGGCTATTTGAGCCTGAGTTGTAGGCCTTGAGGTAAGGCTGAGGTAGGGCTATAAGCCTGAGTTGTAGGCCTTGGGGCAAGGCTGAGGTAGGTCTGTTAGCCTGAGTTGTAGGAACCTTATAGGGTTCTGTGTTCTAGGAACCTTTCAGGGTTTTGAGCTGTAAGATCTGTGGATCTGAGAAGAAAAGGAAGAAGTTAGGCCGAATCTAGCACACTGCTAGATAGGTGAAGGGGGAAAGTGGATGTACCCAGACCTTGGGGAACCACTATAAATCTGTGTGCAATCTGTGATGCTTGTGTTATTATAGTTTCCATGATTGTATGTGCTGTGTTAGCTGTAGAGATATCTGATTTATATCTAAGAACTGTAGTTTAATTCTGCCTTAAGTTAAAATAAGGATAAGAACCTATTCACCCCAACCCCTCTAGGTGTTTAGGTTGTCTTGAAGTTAAAACTATCACTACTGTTATATGTTATGTGATGTATGGGGGTGATACTAGTTGATATAAGACTCTGTTGTCCATCTTTCTCATTGAATTTGTAGGTGAATTATTTTAAGGGGTGGTCAACATATGTATGTGCATTACCGTTATAATATGAAAGAACCTAAGAATGTCCACATCGGAATGAAAATACAAATGTTTGAGGAGTTGAGTGTTCTTATGATTGTATTTTGGCAATTATTTGTCGCCTAATTGAGTGTTTCACTAATATAGGTAACTAGGAGTTGTGTGGAGCAGTCAAAACATCAGCACTCCTTAGAGAGTAGTGCTCCTAATGAGGTACCTGCAACCCTTCCTTTTGATGAAATCATACGAATGGTCGCGGAAGCAGTGTTTGTTATGATCAATGCCTAACCGATAATGCAAGTGCAGCCTCACTACTAGAAAACAGACTTTTATCCACGGCAGATTGTCGTGGTTAAAAGTCCAAAACCATGGCTAATAACTTTTAGCCATGGCCTACTGAAAGTGCACCTAGTGTCAACTACTTACACCTATGGGGGGGATAGGTGTCTTTGCAGCGTATTTGCGGAATTAAAGTTTTACCTGCGCAAGAAAACAAAACAACACAGCACAGAAAGTACACAAGCAATTTATAGTGGTTCCCCGATTTGGGTACGTCCAATTTCCCCCTTCGACCTATCTCCCAACCAGGGACGACTCGGTCACTTCACCAACAGGATTGAAATCCAATCCTTGCACTAACGGAAGGAACCCTTCCACACGTAGGAGTCAACACTCCCACAACACGGGTTGTACCCAACCCTACAACTAAAGACCAATCGGTCCTTTACAATGAAAGAGAAAATGAAAATAGCTTGTAAGAAATACAAACAATGTATGGAGACTAAGGTGTCCCTCTTCGTTCGACGACGTGTTCTTGAAGTTAACGAAGAGTCCACAACCCTAGATCTCACTTGGAGAGAATCTCCCCGAGACCGGCGGCGGCGACGAGCAGCGGCAAGGCTCTCGGTGTTGGCGACGGCAACTGAAGACAGCAGCAAAGCACTGGAGATCCAATCTTCTTAGCGAAGTCGACAAGGTCTACCAACGGTCACACGAGGATCGATCGTCTCGATCGATTCAGACTGGGAAAGATTTCCCTATCACAAATCAAGAGACAAAGGATCTATGGTTAGACACGTGAGACGCTGTGCAGGACTTGGCTTCTATCACCGAGGATCTGGAGTAGATCGAGATCGGCTTCGGTGACCGGCGGCGGCGACGGAGGCGGAACAAGTTCGCGAGATTAGGGTTAGTCGGCCGCACGGTTTCGTATTCTGTATATCTGTCTCATACTGTACACCAATACCAGAGTATTTATACAATAGGTCAAGAGATGACCGTTGTGGGCCCTGCCAAAGCAAAGTCCTAAGACCGGTTCAAAATCCCGCAGATAACGTGGACCGGTCCAGACAGAGTTGGAAAAATACCCAAGTCAAATTCGGCGAGAATCGTGGGTGATTCTCGACGAATCGGCGAGAATCATTTACGATTCTCGCCGAATTCTACTTAGAGAATTCTGGCTGCACAGATTATAGAGGCCGGGGAGAATCGGTGGGAATCACCTTGGATTCTCGCCGACTCGTCGAGAATGTAAAGTCATTCTCGATGAATCGGCGAGAATCACTTGGTGATTATCGACGATTCTGCCTTAGAGGATTTTCTGGCGGCGTTGAGTCAGCTGGCCTTAACCGGCGAGAATCATCTAGTGATTCTCGACGACTCGTCGAGAATCACAAGTGATTCTCGACGAATCGGCGAGAATCACTTAGTGATTCTCGACGATTTACACTTGGACGATTTTTCCTCTTTCAACCCGTGATCTGCTCAACACGCTGGTCTTTGGCCCATTCTTGCTCCTTGACTGCTCTTGCTTTATCATAGCCCTGTACTTGAAATTAAGTACACCCCAATAGAGAGAGTACACGTAGGCCAACACACTGATCTGCTCAACGAGGGATTACGTTGCACAGACCCGTGTATATTGACCCACTGCACCCTGACATTGGTGTGTACTTAGCATGGAATGACTGCAAGCACAACTAGAAATATTTCATCAAATACATTGTCTATTTACCTTAGCTTGTATAGGGGCTTCTTCAAATCAGGTGCATTGTGGATACAATACCCAACAATCTCCCCCTATTTGAAGAAGCCTAAACCCTACAAGCTAAGGTGAATAGAGCAAATAGGAATGAAACTCATAAACTTAAAATTGAGTTGAGAGAGATATTCATTACCAATTGCTTGAGAGCAAACTTGGAGCCACAACCTTAACCGAGAGGGTAATCTCCCCCTTTTCGGCTTCTGCAAATCAGGGTCTGGTGCATATAACCCCATGCTCCCCCTCAGTTCTTGCACCTATGCTTACACTTGAGTGTCTGACGGATGCTCCCCCTAGATGCACGAGCCATGAGCTTCGGTGGTCTTCATTCCTCATAGTTTAGCATCCCCAATTCAGTTTTGAAAAAACTGTACTTGGCCTCGTCCAAAGGCTTTGTGAAGATATCTGCAATCTGCTTGTCCGTGGGGACATAACAGAGAGAGATGTCCTTGTTCTCCACGTGCTCCCGAATGAAGTGGTAGCGCACTTCAATATGCTTCGTTCTGCTGTGCGATACTGGATTGTTGGCAATAGCAATTGCACTTGAGGAGTCGCAATACATTGGTACTTCCTTGAACTGGAGGTCATAGTCGGCTAACTTGTTTCTTATCCATAGGAGTTGTGCGCAACAGCTGCCAGCTGAGATGTACTCAGACTCTGCAGTGGAGGTTGCTACACAATTCTGCTTCTTGCTGTTCCATGAAATAAGCCTTCTTCCGAGGAATTGACACGTCCCGGAGGTGCTTTTCCTGTCATCCCTACTTCCTACAAAATCAGCATCTGAAAACCCTATTAGCTCGACATCATTGCTTCTCGGGTACCATAAGCCAAGATTAGGGGTACCTTTAAGGTATCTGAGAATTCGCTTTGCAGCGACATAATGAGATTCCTTAGTGTTCACCTGATATCTGGCACAAACACATGTGGAGAACATGATATCTGGTCTACTCGCAGTAAGATAGAGCAGAGATCCAATGATGCTTCTGTATTTGGTTTCATCAAAAGGTTTCCCTTTCTCATCCTTATCTAGAGACATGGTGGATCCCATTGGAGTCCTCATAGAGGTTGCATTCTCCATTCCGAATTTCTTGAGGAGTTCATTTGTAAACTTTGTCTGAGAAATGAAGATTCCTTCCTCAGACTGTTTCACTTAAAGTCCCAAGAAATACTTCAGCTCTCCCATACTGCTCATTTCAAACTTTCCTTGCATAAGTTTGGAAAACTTTTTGCAAAGATTGTTGTCCGTTGAGCCGAATATAATGTCATCAACATAGATTTACACCAGCAAAATCTTGCCTTTGACTTCCCTGAGAAACAATGTCTTATCTATTTTGCCTCTAGAGAACTTGTTCTCAAGAAGAAAACTAGACAATGTCTCATACCAAGCTCGAGGAGCTTGTTTTAGGCCATATAGCGCTTTATTAAGAAAATATACATGATTAGGATATGTAGGATTGACAAAACCTGGAGGTTGAGCAACGTATACTTCCTCTTTCAAATCTCCATTCAAGAAAGCCGATTTCACGTCCATCTGATAGACTGTGAATCCTTTGTGAGAGGCATAGGCTAGGAATAGCCGGATTGCCTCGAGCCATGCAACTGGTGCAAACGTCTGGTCAAAGTCAATGCCCTCCTCCTGTCTGTATCCTTGAGCTACCAGTCTGGCTTTGTTCTTGATGATGACTCCATGTTCATCCAACTTGTTTCTGAAGATCCATTTGGTGCCAATCACATTTTGCGTCTTCGGTCTGGGAACCAGCGTCTAGACTTCGCATCTTTCGAATTGATGCAACTCATCTTGCATGGCCAAAATCCATGATGCGTCTTTGTTCGCCTCGTCAAACTTCTTTGGCTCCACCTGCGACAGAAAGCTAAGATGCAAGATCTCGTTAAGAGTACCTCGGCGAGTTCTGACACCGTCTCGGGGATCTCCAATGATTTGATTTTTGGGATGATCCCTCACCTGTCTGAGCTCTAGAAGTCTTGCATCAGGAGCTTCGACTACTTCTTGGGCATCTCCTTCTTCTAAAGGATTTGCCTCATTTTGATCTTCAACTTCTCCGATCGGCGTTGATGTGGAGACCTTGACATATTTTGGAGTTGCATCTTTCTCGGGATCATCCAGTTGTAACTTTTCGAGTCTGGCACCTGCAGCTTCAGGAAGACAACTAGAAGTCTTGCAATTAAGCAAGCTTCCTTCATCAAATACAACATTTATTGATTCCACTACCACTAGGGTTTTCTTGTTGAAAACTCTATAAGCCCGGTTGTGGCTACTATAGCCCATGAATATGCCTTCGAAGCATTTTTCACCAAACTTAGTACGAGGGTACTTCCCATTATTCAGTACATAACATTTGCAGCCAAAGATCCTCAGATAGAACATGGTTGGTTTCTTGACTTTCAGTAGCTCATAAGGAGTCTTACGATGGCTCTTGTTGATTAACGCCCGATTTTGTACATGACAAGCCGTATTGACAGCCTCGGCCCAGAAGTATTCTGGAAGAGAAGCGTCATTCAACATTATCGTGCACGCCTCAATGAGTGTCCTATTCCTCCTCTCTACCACTCCATTTTATTGAGGAGTGCGAGGGGAGGAGAACTCATGAAAGATACCAAGCTCTTCACAGAACTCTGTCATAGCCCCAGACTCAAACTCTGTTCTGTGGTCACTTCTGATTTTGACCACTGAGCAGTTAAGTTCGTTCTGTATCTGCTTGACAAAACTGGTGAAGATATCAAACGTATCAGACATGCACTTTAAAAAGAACACCCACGAAAACCGAGAGTGATCATCTATAATCACTAGCGTGTACGACTTCCCTCCTAAGCTATGAACTTGCATAGGACCAAACAAGTCCATTTGCAGAAGATATAGACATCTGGAGGAAACTTTGTCTGGGATGCCCTTAAAGGTAGCCCGAGTCTGCTTGCCTATCTGACATGCAGGACATGGACTATCTTTGATGCACTTAATAATGGGAGCATCCCTTACTAAGTCTTTGGAAAACAACATATTAATTGTCTTGTAATTAATGTGTGCCAATCTCTTATGCCATTGTTCACAAAGAGATGCACTGCCTTTAGCAACGAGGCATACTGGGGTAGAAGAATCTAAACTAAGAAAATCTAAAAAGAAAATATTTCTGCTCCTAATGCCTGTCAATACGGTCTCCGAAGAGTCACATAATATTATTAGGCATTTATCCTTGCAGAACTTAACGTCATACCCTTTATCACATAACTGGCTTACGCTGATCAAGTTATGATTTAACCCTTCAACATAAGCTACGTTAGTGATAGAGAGTATACCGTTGGAAATCGTACCGTAACCTCTGGTGACTCCCCGATCAGATCCCCCAAATATGACTTTGGGTCCATCCTCGACTGGAGAGTACTCCCTCAGCAGGCTTCTTGTCCCGGTCATGTGACGGGAGCATCCACTATCCAAATACCAAATAGGAGTTTTGTTGGCCTTTGGACATTCCTGCAAAACATAATTAATTTGCCTTAGGAACCCAATCGAACTTGGGTCCTAGATTCTTTGTTAGCATACTCCCCCTCGATTGGTTAACTCTACGAGTGGTCGGCCTCGCATTGCTAACATAAGGAGTCTCGTTATACCTTGGATTAAACCAACAATCCACGGCAAAGTGACCAATTTTGCCACAGCACCAGCAGTCAAACCTGTTATACTTCCTCTTGGGCGCCCGCTTTACCCTTGAAACGTGGGGTTCAGCTAGGGCCGAAGACCTGGAGGTGGAGGCAACATGATGACCACAGTCACATGACTTCTTCACCTCTTGGCTTTTCAGTGTAACAGGCTTGGCCTTAGGTGCCTACTTCCTATTATGGCCGCTAGAGAATTGACCATAATTTCCCAAGTGGATTTCCTCATAAGGTGCCTTGAAGACACTCTCACTGAAGTTACGGGGAAAGGTCCACCCATCATATCAGCTCTTCGGCTTTGCAATCGAGGGCCTGAAGTGATGCCCATATATTGACTCAAAGTCATGTTGGTTACAGGGAAAGCTAGGCTTTCTGAACTCAACAGGGCTGAGTGGGGCCTTTCCTTTCTCATCAGCAGAGGCTTTCTTGGCAGCCTTATTCTTCCTCTTGTTCCTGTTTCTCCTAGATGAGGAGCTAGATACCCCTACATGCCCCAAGCCAGCTCCTTTGGCTTGAGCAGAGAAGGTATCAACTAATGGAAGAACAGTTTTTGGCATAGAGAAGCTCTTGACGATCTTCCTTTCTGCCGCAAGTAGTTCTTCCAACTTGTCGACTTCCTCGTGCTTAAGATCAAGGAGCTTAAGAGACTCTGAATGCTTTGAAGTCAGGTACAAGTGCTCCTGTTGGAGGGAGATCAAACTGGTGATCTCTTCCCTCAGGGATACACTCTCACCTTTAAGGACTTTAACTTCCTTTTTCTCAGCCTTCAGTTTCTTTCGACATTTCAGGAATGTATTGAGCAGAAGCTCATACTTATCGAGGAGCTCAGCTTCAAGGGCAGAAGGGCTATCCTCAGGGTCATCATCCTGAGACTCAGGATCAGAGTCAGAGTAGGAGAGAGGGGTGTGAGCTTTTACCTTCCCAGTAAATGGGGGGCATTCTCCTTCTGAGTCAGAGCGACCCATTAGCCCAAAGTAGGCTTCCTCATCATCGCTAGTGTCTGACGTGTCAGATTCACTCAGCGTCTTTGGCTTCTTAGCGATGTAACTCCTCTCCTTCTTCTTGTCTTTTGAGGACCTATGCTCCTCTCCCTTTCCCTTTTCCCTCTTGCCTTGATGGCAATCGGCCACGACGTGTCCTGGCTTGTTGCAACCAAAGCATATAATGTCAGAAGAGCGGTGTTTGTTCGGTTTGGAAACATACCTGTTAGAGGAATAGTTCCTCTTCTGATCCCTTGAGGAGGAACCATTTCTCTTTCTCTGATTCCTCAGCTTGAGGAACTTCTTGAACTCCCTTGTGATAAGGGATAAGTCTTCCTCAGACAATTCTGAGTCGGAGGAGCTTGGCTCTGAGTCTTCCTCTTCATCCCTCTTCCACGCACGGGAAGAAGTGGCACCCTTGCCCTTTCTGGATTGAATGGTTTTCAGGGCCACCGTCTTTTCCTTGGCCGCGGCTTTCTCTGCTTCCTCTTCAGCCTTCTTGTGTTCAACTGAAGCTCATAGGACATGAGCTTCCCGAACAGAATCTGTGGATCAGTTTCCGCAAGTCTGCCAAACTCGTGGATGGCGCAGATCTTTGTGTCCCATTCCTTAGTGAGGGACCTAAGGAACTTATCATTGAGTTCACCATCAGTGAACACTCTTCCATATCCTTTGAGTGCATTGACGATCTTGAGGAAGTTTTCAAAGGTAACTCCGATCTCCTCCTTTGGCCCTTGTCTGAAGGCCTCATATTTCTGATTGAGGAGGGATCTCCGATCATCCCTTACTTCATCTGTGCCCTCCATTAGGACAATCAGACAGCTCCAGAGATCCTTGGCTGTCCTGCAATTGCTGAAGTTCTGCATCATAGAGTCGTCAACTGCGCTTACCAGGATGTTCTGAGCTTTCTTGTCGAGTCCGAATAACACCATTTCGTCCTTGTCCATTTCTGAAAGTTTCTTGGGTACTTTCTTGATAGGATCTATGGTGGAGGCCTTAGTGGGAATGTAAGGTCCCTCCTCCACTATCATGAAGAGCCGGGGGTCGACTGCTTCCATGTAGAATCTGATTCTTTCCTTCTAGATAGGAAAGTTCAGTCTGGTGCATACTGGAATTTTGCCGGAGTGCTTGAGTCCATCCATGGAAGATATCGGTCTTCTTCTTGACACTGGTGGCAGGATTCTACTCAAGGTGTGAACCTTTTTGATGAGTAACCTCCCTCTGATACCACTTGAAAGTGCACCTAGTGTCAACTACTTACACCTATGGGGGGGGATAGGTGTCTTTGCAGCGTATTTGCGGAATTAAAGTTTTACCTGCGCAAGAAAACAAAACAACACAGCACAGAAAGTACACAAGCAATTTATAGTGGTTCCCCGATTTGGGTACGTCCACTTTCCCCCTTCGTCCTATCTCCCAACCAGGGACGACTCGGTCACTTCACCAACAGGATTGAAATCCAATCCTTGCACTAACGGAAGGAACCCTTCCACACGTAGGAGTCAACACTCCCACAACACGGGTTGCACCCAACCCTACCACTAAAGACCAATCGGTCCTTTACAATGAAAGAGAAAATGAAAATAGCTTGTAAGAAATACAAACAACATATGGAGACTAAGGTGTCCCTCTTCGTTCGACGACGTGTTCTTGAAGTCAACGAAGAGTCCACAACCCTAGATCTCACTTGGAGAGAATCTCCCCGAGACTGGCGGCGGCGACGAGCGGCGGCAAGGCTCTCGGTGTTGGCGGCGGCAACTGAAGACAGCAGCAAAGCACTGGAGATCCAATCTTCTTAGCGAAGTCGGCAAGGTCTACCAACGGTCACACGAGGATCGATCGTCTCGATCGATTCGGACTGGGAAAGATTTCCCTATCACAAATCAAGAGACAAAGGATCTCTGGTTAGACACGTGAGACGTTGTGTAGGACTTGGCTTCTATCACCGAGGATCTGGAGTAGATCGAGATCGGCTTCGGTGACCGGCGGCGGCGACGGAGGCGGAACAAGTTCGCGAGATTAGGGTTAGTCGGCCGCACAGTTTCGTATTCTGTATATCTGTTTCATACTGTACACCAATACCAGAGTATTTATACAATAGGTCAAGAGATGACCGTTGTGGGCCCCACCAAAGCAAAGACCTAAGACCGGTTCAAAATCCCGCAGATAACGTGGACCGGTCCAGACAGATTTGGAAAAATACCCAAGTCAAATTCGGCGAGAATCGTGGGTGATTCTCGATGAATCGGCGAGAATCATTTACGATTCTCGCCGAATTTTACTTAGAGAATTCTGGCTGCACAGGTTATAGAGGCCGGGGAGAATCGGTGGGAATCACCTTGGATTCTCGCCGACTAGTCGAGAATGCAAAGTCATTCTCGACGAATCGGCGAGAATCACTTGGTGATTCTCGACGATTCTG
The DNA here is from genome assembly GCA_039513925.1 of Platanthera zijinensis. Lineage (NCBI taxonomy): Eukaryota > Viridiplantae > Streptophyta > Magnoliopsida > Asparagales > Orchidaceae > Platanthera > Platanthera zijinensis. Next base: position 79,395,698 of record CM077097.1, read on the forward strand.
CCTTAGAGGATTTTCTGGCGGCGTTGAGTCAGCTGGCCTTAACCGGCGAGAATCATCTAGTGATTCTCGACGACTCGTCGAGAATCACAAGTGATTCTCGACGAATCGGCGAGAATCACTTAGTGATTCTCGACGATTTACACTTGGACGATTTTTCCTCTTTCAACCCGTGATCTGCTCAACACGCTGGTCTTTGGCCCATTCTTGCTCCTTGACTGCTCTTGCTTTATCATAGCCCTGTACTTGAAATTAAGTACACCCCAATAGAGAGAGTACACGTAGGCCAACACACTGATCTGCTCAACGAGGGATTACGTTGCACAGACCCGTGTATATTGACCCACTGCACCCTGACATTGGTGTGTACTTAGCATGGAATGACTGCAAGCACAACTAGAAATATTTCATCAAATACATTGTCTATTTACCTTAGCTTGTACAAGGGCTTCTTCAAATCAGGTGCATTGTGGATACAATACCCAACACCTACCCACGACAAATGGGCATGGGCAATACGAGCGTAACTAATAGTATTAGCCACGCTGAATCCATGCAAATAAGTAATTAGCCACGGTTCAATTGTCGTGGTTAAAAGCTCCTTATTTGTCACGGTTCAATTGCCGTGGCTAAAGGGTCTGTAACATAAAAAAGATTCGGCCGTACGCCGCCACCCGCCCGCGCCCGCCACCGCCGCCCGGCCGCCGCCGCCTGTGAGCCAATTTTATTTCAAACATTAATTGAGAAAGGGCAATATAAACCCCAAATTGATCTTTTAGTTGGCGGTGTGGGACTAAAAAAACCGACTTTTTGCCACGGATTAGACTTCCGTGGCTAATACTAGATTATTAGCCACAAAACAGGCAAACTGTGACAAAAAGTCGGGTTATTTTTCACGGTTTAGTCATCCGTGGCTAATACTAGCTTATTAGCCACGGAATAGAAACCGTGGCTAATACTTCACTATTAGCCACGGTTTTCCCCCGTGGCAAAAAAACCGTGGCTAAAAGTCATTTTACTAGTAGTGCCTCCTGCTCCTAGATTAGGTCACGTGCCGCTTGGCATAGTGGAACCTATTGTGGCAGATCAAGTAGCGGCAGAGCCCGTGGTTCATAGAAGAGCGACTGAGAAGCAGATAAAGCACGTGATGAGCTTTAATCCACCTGTGTTTGTAGGGACTAGAACCCCAACAGAAGTTGAAGACTGACTTTCTAGGGTAAAGAGAGTCATGATAACAACAGAAACTGAGGAGTGGCAGAAGGTTATAATAACCACATTCCTTCTGGACGGCGAAGCAAGGCTGTGGTGTGATGAGTTAGAACTACATCACCTAGATGGGAGACAACTCACTGACATCTCGATGGAGAAGTTCTCGAGATTATTTCTGGCACGGTTCATCCCGATAGCGCAGAAAATAGCTATGGAGAATCTGTTTCCGAGACTGACCTAGGGTGAGAGTAGTGTGCATGACTACCTGTGTGAGTTCACGATATTGGAGCGTTATACTGGCTCTACTTTTGCTGATGAGGAGCGCAAGACTAGCCAATTCTACGAAGGTCTGCATGATGATCTGAGGTTATTGCTCTTAGGTCTTATGACACAGGGCTTTCTGGTCCTAGTCAATACAACCCATTCTCTGGAATATAATCTAAAGAGGGTCCATAGTAAGAAGGACTTACTAGTGAAGAGCCCATAGTTCAAAGTTCCAAGACCACCAAAGACTAGGTACCGAAGGTGGAATAAGAATGCCAAGCCTTCCGGACCGGCTCCTTCATTGGTTACTTCTGGGGCCTTATATAGGAGAGGAGGCCAAATCCACTATTATGATTATGGCAAGTAGGGACACATGGCCCGCGATTGTTGGAGTGGTTAATCCGAGAAGAAGGCAGGAGCATCCTATGCTGGAAAAAAGGAAGGCGGTGGAGTCAAGCGCACCCCATCAGTCTCCAGTCCAACCAAGAGTCTACAACCTTAGCCAACATGAGGCCATCAAGAAAGGCAACGTGGTTTCATGTATGCATAAGATTTTAGCTGTAATACTTTCTATACCTTGCGCCTTATGCTTTGGTCATATGACTGTCGTATTTTAGGATTTGTCGTAATCATGGACTGTCCGGCTCGAGCACTGTTTGATACAGGAGCTTCCTACTCTTTCTTATCCGAAGACTTCATATCACGCATCATATTGCCTTCTTTAGTGGATAAAGATAGATTGGATGTGCTGCTGCCTAACAGGTGTTTGATGCATGCATATTGAGTCTGTTGCGTTAAAGTTTTGATAGGAAGTCAAACTTTTGACTTGGAAGCGTCACTACTATCGATTGTATAGTTTGACGTTATCTTTGGCATGGATTGGGTATCAGAGCAACGTGCGTTCATTGATTGTAGTTTGAAGACAGTCAAACTGGGGTTGAATACAAGACAAGAAACTACTTTCTCTGGTATGAAGGGATCGATCAAGATGCTGATGTCTGCTCTCCAAGTAGTTAAAGCAGTTCATGTGGGTGTGGATTTGTTATTCACTTTTTTAGAGGATAAGAAGCCCAAGCCTGGTTTGGTGAATATTTCGTTGGTGTCAGAGTTCGTCGACGTTTTCCCTACAGATATCCTTGGAGCTCCACCTCAGAGAGAGATCGATTTCACCATCGAATTGGTGCCAGGTTCCAAACTTGTGTCGCGGTCTCCTTACCGCTTAGGGCCGAGAGATGGTAATATTGAAGGCGTAGCTTCGAAAATTGATAGAGCAGTGGTATGTGTGTCCAAGTTCAACACCCTAGAGCACCTATGTCCTCTCTGTGAAGAAGAACGACGGAAGTTTGCGGCTATGCATCAATTATCGGTAGCCGAATAAGCTAACATAGAAGAAAAAGTACCCAATTTTGAGGATCGATGATATATTCGACTAGCTAGTTGGGTTGACTGTGTATTCAAAGCTAGATCTAAAGTGTGGATATTATCAACTTAGAGTCAGGGAAAGCAATATTCCCAAGACAACATTTAGTACACGATTTGGGTATTATGAGTTTACGATCATGACTTTTGGGCTGACGAATGCGCCATCTATGTTTATGGACTTGATGAACTGGACGTTCAGGGAGTATTTGGATCGGTTCATGATATTCTTTATTGAAAATATCCTAGTGTACTCCCAGTTCGAGGATGATCATGCGGAGAATCTTCATATAGTTCTAGAGACCCTGAGTAGTAGTCATTTATATGCCAAGTTCTCTAAGTGTGAGTTTTGGCTTTCTTCGATAGCATTCCTTGGTCACATTATTAGTAGAGAGGGAATCGTGCTAGATCCAGCGAATATTGATGTGATACGAGAGTGGCCCGTGTTGTCTTTAGTGGCGGAAGACAGGAGTTTTTTGGGACTTGCAGCTATTACGTACGCCTCTTGGAGAACTTCTTGTGGATAGAGTTACCCCTCATAACCCTAACAAGGAAGGATCATAAATTTGTATGGTTGCCTGTGTGCACGCAAGCTTCTGAAGAACTGAAAATTTGTCTGACCACGATGCCTATTTTGTGTTCGCCATGTGGAACAAAAGGTTATGAGATATACATCGACGCTTCAGGAAGCAGCTTAGGTTGTATGTTGCTATTGCATGGAAAAGTGATAGTGTATGACACGCGCCAGTTGAAGGTAAACGAGAGGAACTATCCGGTCTATGATTTGGAGTTGGCGGCCATGATATTCACTCTGAAGCTTTGGAGGCACTACGTGTATGGAATGGTCAATATTTACACAGACCATAAGATCCTGAAGTATATGTTGGATCAGAAGGACTTAAATATACACCAGTGGAGATGGATGGAGTTCCTGGGGGACTACACCTTCAAGATACATTAAATTCCTGGAAAAAGTAATGGAGTTGCGGATGCGTTGAGTCGCAAGGTTCCCGCATAGGCCAACTGGATATGGATGCATGATGAGTACCTTATTCGAGATTTGGAGGCCTTGGAGATCTCTTTCATCAATATGAGGTATAGTGCTAAAGCACGATTGAACTAAATATAAGTACAGTATGAAAGTGAAGGGATAGATACTACTCTAGAGGGGGGGTGAATAGAGTAATCAAATTTTGCACAATACAAAACTTAACTGTCTACCCAACTCCCTTGGAGTGAAGTGCGGAATGAAGAGATTATAGATATTGATTTAACCTTAAAGCCTAACACAAGTGATGTGCAAACACAAGCTAACTGTAATTACAGTTAAAGCTTGGAAAACCTAAACAGCAACTAGCAACCTAGTTATATCTATTCACAGCCACAGTACAGGAATTAAACAGTTGAATCCAGACGACACAAGGAAATTTATAGTGGTTCCCCAAACAACTTGGGTACGTCCACTCTTCTACCCACACGGTAGGAATCCACTCAGGTTTTTGATCAGGTGCCCTGCCACCAACAGAATCTGATTCAGGTAGATTCAGAAACCCTTTAGACTTTTGATCAGGTGTCTAAAAACCAAGCACAGGTTTTTGATCAGGTGCCCTGCCACCAAGGGATACTTTTGAAGGGAGTAATAACCCTGTACAGGAGGGGGAAGAAGGTTAAGATGTCTTCTCTATTTTACAATAGATTAGAGAAGCACAAAAAGCATGCACTGAGCTAGAATGCTCTAAAGAATCAAGGCTCCCCCTGGCTCAAAGATGTCCAGGTGAAGTCTTGCTTCAGTGCAGAAAAAACTCTTCAGAAAGTTCTGAAGGAAAGAGCTACAAGAAGAAAGTAAATAACAAAAAGAAATCTCTTCAAGCAGCTATTCTTCTTCTTCTTCTTCTTCAAAGAAACTCTGAGTTTGAACTTCCTGAAAGCAGGAGAACTCAGGTGAAGAAGAGATGAGGATCTTAACACTTCTCAGTTAGATGGAGATTGCTGAGAGCAGGAAGCTTGAGCTTGATGAAGGCTTGAGTGCTTTTGAATATGTGTGTAACACTAGCTTCAATCCTTCTTCAAAAGGTCCTTTAAATATTATCAGCAAGCAACGGCTCTCTCTCTTCCATTTGAATTGATTTGTCTTCTTCTGAGCCTTGAGACCTGGGCTGTAAATATCAAGAAGACAGAAATATCTCTGCAGCAAAACATTCTATAAAAAGGAATAAACCTCTTTCTAAGAAGCTGCAGGCTTAAATCAAATAAGCAGATAGACTAAATAAAGTCACATCAGAAACAATCTCTTTATAGCAAAAGAAGACTTTTCAGTCTAACGGCTATAAAGGGCTGACAACAGATAAAGTAATTTAAAAAGACAGCTAATAAGACAAACAACTTTATCTTAAAAGATTTTAACTCAGGCAATAAGAATAGAGCAAATAATGCCTGGAAACTTTATCATACAGCTTAAAATAGAGTGCCAGAAAATGTATTAATTAATTAAATATAATAAATAAATACAAAATACAAAGGCAGACATAAAACGTCGAACGACCTTCGAAGATCGTCGAACGACGCCAGGAGATCGTCGAACTATCGGGCAGATAGTCGAACGATCCAGATAGTCGAGCTATCAAACAGATAGTCGAGCTACCGCAGCAGATAGTCGAACTATCAGGACAGATAGTCGAACTATCAGATAGTCGATCTATCTAGGACAGATAGTCGAGCTATCAAGCGCACAGAGATAGTCGAACTATCAAGCAGATAGTCGACCTACCTCAGAAAACAGATAGTCGATCTATCAAAAGATAGTCGAACTATCAAAACAAACCAGATAGTCGATCTATCAACAGATAGTCGAACTACCAGCGCAGAACAGATAGTCGACCTATCAACCGATAGTCGAACTACCAGCGCAGAACAGATAGTCGAGCTATCAACAGATAGTCGAACTATCAGCGCAGAACAGATAGTCGAGCTATCAACAGATAGTCGAACTATCAGCGCAGAACAGATAGTCGAGCTATCAACAGATAGTCGAACTACCAGCGCAGAACAGATAGTCGAGCTATCAACAGATAGTCGAACTATCAGCGCAGAACAGATAGTCGAGCTATCAACAGATAGTCGAACTATCAGCGCAGACAAAGCGTCGACCAACTGATAGACGATCGTCGATCAGCCGATAGACGATAGTCGAACGGCGTTCGACTATAGTCGAACGAAAAACCTACTTAACCAAATTCTCAATTTGGAAAAGCGAGGACCCTACAGCTAGACTCCTAACCATTGACCATAGATATTTCTTGGGTCAAGGGCACAAAGAAGAGGACTAAACTCAAATCAAACTAGGGTACCAACAATCTCCCCCTATTTGAGTTAAGTCTCTCAAAAACTAAAACAGCTAGCAATAAAACAAACAAAATAATTCATCAAATAGTTAATCAATAAACTGGCAGATTATCAATCAGATAAACAAATAATCAAATATATCACAGCAGTTTAATCAAACTATTAAGAATCTTTAGGGTCAGGTAATGGATCAGAAGAACTAGAGACAAAAGAAATTTTTCGAAGAGGGTCATCTGATTCCTTCTTTGACATCTTTAAATCCTGCACTCCAAGGATCTTTAGTTCTGTAGCTCTGGGAACAACAGCTTCAGGATGTTTTTCCATGTACTTTGCTGGATCAAAAATCTCAGGATTGACTTGGAATTTCTCAAATTCTTTCTTTCTGTACGCTGACATGGTAGTAAAGCCAGACGTATCTTTACCTTCGGCTCTTGCTTTTCTTATTTGTGCTGCTCCTACAAGTTCTTGAAAACGAGCCATCCTAAAGTTAGGATCGAGCTCAGGATTTTCATATACGGGCTCAGGAGAAGCAGCATCAGCTATTATATCTAGATAAGACATTAGAATAAACTTAGCAAAAGGGACTTGCTAGAAGGTTTTAAAACACTGTAAACTATTTACCTTTCGAAACACTTTTCTCAGATTGAACTGGAGAAGGAGGTGGGGAAAAAGTTGGTCTTTGGGCCACAAACTCCTTCACTTGTCTTTGAGAACCATAAGATGATTTGCTTTGTGAACTTTGATGACCTTGTCTAGGCTGGGGCTGAACGGACGCAGATTTTCCATAGGCGGCAGATTGATTAGCAGGTAGATTCCCAGAGGCTCCTGCACCTGGAGGTGGAGGAGGACCTTTGGGAGTCCATCTGGAGACTGGACTGTCATACCTCTTAGTTCTCTTCCTTTCTTTTTGCTGATTTTTCGAAAACCACATCCAATGCTTAAAATCCTTGGATTTGGGGTCAATGCCCTTCAAAATGTAGTAGGGAGTGTCATTATCCTTATTTGGAGGTGGAGGAGGAGCAGCTTTTCTTTTCTTTGCAGCAGATTTCTTTTTCTTTGACTTTTCAGAGATATCAGTATCATCATCATCATCAGAATGGGATGATGGAGGGTTCTCATACGGATCATAGGCTTCTGAGACAGCCTTTTCTTTAAGCTTTGAAGCAGATTTCTCCCTTTCCTCTTCCATGACATCCAGAGCCAGAAGGGAGTCTAAATCTAAACCTGGAGAGTCATCCCAGATGGATGACTTTTCAAATAGCAAATCTTTCTCTTTCTCTTTTAAGGATTGAACTCTTAATTCCCATGCTGCTCTTGCTTGAGCTTCTTCCAAGCTCAGAACAGAAGAGTCAACTTTGACTTCCTCTTTCTCAGACTCATCTTCTTTATTATCTAAGAAGGATTGCAACTCAGGGTCTACTTGAGTAGCAGGAATACTTGGGTCAGCCTCAGAAACTACTGCTATGATTTGAGCAGTTAAATCTTCTTTAATAATATCTGTAAAATTATGAATACATATCTGCTAAATAAGCTTGAATCATTCCTTCAAGGTATTCACAAACTATCAAATTAATAGACTCATCAACAAAACGAATGAAAGAGTTACCTTCATATTTAACCATTTCCCATGATTCATTCAGATAAGAAGTTATGATTCCTTCCAGGAATCTGGCAATCATAGGAGTAGTTAGATCCTCTAAGCATACTTTCACTGCAATTTCTGATAGCAGGATTCCATCTGCTATTTCCTTCTCAGTCAAAACTGGAGCTACAACTTGCTCAACTGGAGCAATCTCTTCCTCAGCTGGAGTTACCACTACCTCAGCTAGAGCTGTCTCTTCCTGAACAGTCATAACAACATCTGGAACTTCTTCTGGCTCAACTTGAGCAGATTCTGGCTGGGCAGACAAGACTGAATCTTTCACAACTGGAGGAGAGGCAGGAAAGCCTGAGACATCTTCATTGAACATCTCCCCCTGCCTGATTTCAGTGGGTACTGAAACCAGGCCCCTAGAGGAAGATGGCTCAGCAGATTTTGAAATGGATTGGATGGAGGCAGTTAGACGGTCAATGGAGGCTGCAAGGGGAGCGATTGTCTCGTCAATCATGGTTTTGATTGACGGGGTAATCAGCTCCACAATACGCGAGATGAAATCAGGAGTGATTTCAAAAGATGATGGATGAGAGGTGGATGGAGCTGCAGCAAATATGGTAGATGTGCTGGGATGGAGAATGGTGTGAACAGGGGATCGAGCAGGAGATGGAGCAGGTGATGGAGCAGGAGAATTTATTGGGGAATGAATTGGAGATACAGGAGGAGTAGGGAATCTCTCTGATCCTAACAAATCAAAGCTAGGAGCAGATATCCTAGCCAGATGAGCAGGTAGAGGAGAGGCTGGAGGAGACAGAGGAACAACCATAGTTGTTTCAGGTGCAGCAGAAGAAGAAGGTCGTACCTCAGCTGAAGTTGATGGTACTTCAACCGAGGCAGACGGCAATGCAGAGGAGGAGGAAGGGAGAGCTGAGCCAGCTTCAATAGGTTGAGGAGCGACTGATGCAGTCCTTGTGTCCTCAGATTGTGCTGGAGCAGATTTCACAAACGTCCTCTTCCACTTTGAGAACAGATGGGGATCCATATTCTTGCTGGCATTGATGGTAGTTGCGGCAGAACTCAGCAGCTGGGGGAATTTCTCCTTAAAAAAAATTCCAATAACCCTTCCCAGGGTGACTTCCTTCTTTCCTGTCTTCTTCCTGATTAAATCAAACAGAACAGCTGCCCAATCGATCCTTTTCCGATTAACAATTGCACACATAAGTGCGAATTGCTGCCTTGTTATGTTATCATGGGCAGAGTGCTTGCCCAGAAGCACTTTTCCTACTACCTCAGCTAGGAACTTGATCTTGAAGGGGAAGTTTACCTTGAGCAGCTTGGTGGGAATGCCCTCGGCATGTCCCAGCTCAACAAGCATTCTTCCGAACTCCTGAGCATCTTGCTCATAATCTTCGTCACCAATAACTAAACCAAAAACATCAGAAAGAACGGCCGGAGTCAGGATAACTTCTACTCCGCCGATGGTACCGATCATCGATTCGTCTGTGGAAGACGACGTGAAAGCCCATTCTTTTATTTCTGGAATGTTGATCTTGATCCTTTCAGACATCAGCTTCTCCAAACCTTGATCCCTGCAGAGCTGGAGAACTTCCACGATTCCGGCATCGCAACTGCTGAAAGCTTCGAAATCCACACTGAATCCGGCATCAAACTTGACGACGGCCAGAACAGCTGGGGAAATCGACATGGATTCGCCGGAGAAAGCACGAGAAAGCTGGAGAGAGAACGAGAAAGACGAAGCGCCAGAAAATCGCAAGCGGGAAAGCAGAATGCGAAAGGGCACGCTCCGTCGATGATAAAGCACACGATCTTTTAACCTAGGTCGACTATCGGCTTTATATTGGACCGGAAATAGTCGATCTATTAAAAAGATCTTGAACCGATAGTCGAACGGTCGTTCGACGATCGGCTCAGAAGCAGAATAGTCGAACCATCGTTCGGCTAATTCTGGCTTCACAAGCAACAAGCTGTCGTCGAGTAGAGATCGACGATAAGCTCAGCCTGTTCGACGATGGTCGAACGTCGATCGACGATCTTCAAACAGATAAGCTATCATTAACCAGAGGTCGACGATAGGCTTAATCCGTTCGACGATCTTCGATCATCGTTCGACGATCTTCAAGCAGACCTCAACATAGGCAGATATCGTCACACTTAGTCTCGTCCATTGATCATGCCTAGTTGGACTAAAAAGAACAGATGCTTCTGTTCATCTAAAGGCTTGGTGAATATATCACCTCTCTGAAACTCAGTGGATATGAACTCAAGACAGATCTTGTTCTTTTCCACACAATCTCTCAGGAAATGGTGCCTAATCTCAATGTGCTTCGTTCTAGAGTGGTGCACTGGATTTTGTGCAATAGAAATAGCACTGGTACTATCACACATGATCTTGGTGTTCTTGTGTGAGTAACCATAATCCACAAGCTGGTTTTGAATCCACAGGATCTGTGAACAACAACTAGCAGCTGCTATATATTCAGCCTCTGCAGTTGAAGTTGAGACAGAAGCCTGCTTCTTACAGAACCAAGAGACCAATCTCTCTCCCAGGAACTGGCAAGTTCCTGAGGTGCTCTTCCTGTCAACTCTGCAACCAGCATAGTCAGAATCAGAATATCCAATTAATTCAAACTCTGACTCAGCTGGGTACCAAAGTCCTAGATTTGGACATCCTTTCAGGTATCTCAGGATTCTTTTTAGAAGAATCAGATGAGATTCCTTGGGGTTGACCTGGAATCTAGCACAAAGGCATGTAGCAAACATTATATCTGGCCTACTTGCAGTTAGATATAATAGGGAACCAACAATGGCCCTATAAGTCTTTTGATCAACTGGCTTGCCGTGATCATCAGAATCAATAACTACATTAGTAGCCATGGGTGTAGGCATTGCTGAAGCATCAGCCATCCCAAATTTCTTTACCAATTCCTTGGCATATTTGGATTGGGAGATGAAGATACCATCAGCATCTTGCTTAACTTGGAGACCAAGAAAGTAAGACAGCACACCCATGCTACTCATCTCAAACTTAGAATGCATCAAGTTGGAAAACTTTTTGCACAGTTTGGGATCAGTGGAGCCAAAAATAATATCATCTACATACACCTGAACTAACAGGATTGTGTCCTTGTGATGCTTGACGAAAAGGGTTCTATCAACTACTCCCCTAGTGAAGTTGTGCTCTAACAGGAAACTAGCTAAGGTCTCATACCAGGCCCTAGGAGCTTGCTTTAGTCCATAAAGAGCTTTTTGCAACTTAAAAACATGAGAAGGCTGAGTTGATGAAACAAACCCTGGTGGTTGTTCAACAAACACCTCTTCCTTAAGCTCACCATTTAGGAATGCACTTTTGACATCCATTTGGAACACCTTAAACTTCATGAAGGCTGCATAGGCCAAGAAGATCCTTATTGCTTCTAGCCTTGCAACAGGAGCAAAGGTTTGGTCATAGTCTATACCTTCCTCCTGTCTGTAGCCCTGAGCTACAAGCCTAGCTTTATTCCTTACTATTATTCCATTTGCATCTAACTTGTTTCTATACACCCACTTGGTGCCTATGATCAGTTGGCCTTTAGGTCTTGGAACCAAAGTCCAAACTTTACATCTCTCAAACTGATTGAGCTCCTCTTGCATTGCAATGATCCAGTGGGGATCTAGCTCTGCATCTTTAAAGGTGAGGGGCTCAACCTGTGAGAGGAAACAAGCATGCATCACATCCTGTCTTAATTGATGTCTTGTTTGCACACCAGCTGATATGTCTCCAATCACTTGAGATGTGGGGTGATCTCTAAGTGTGACAATATCAGCAGGTGGGATGTGATCTTCAGCAACAGTTGGGATTAATTCCTCAGGAGGAATTTGATCTACTGTTGGTGGTACAGCAACAGCTTCAACAGCTTCAGCAATGTCTTCATCACTGTCTGATTCAGTGATCTGAAGAGTTGATAGTTGAAGAATTTCTTTAGGAGCATCATGTACCTGCAAAGAACTAGATGAAGGAGAATTTTCCTTCTCCTTGTAAAACATCAGAGACTCATCAAAAGTCACATGCACAGATTCTTCTATCTTACAGGTTGATTTGTTATAAACCCTATAAGCTTTGCTTACTTGGGAATATCCAAGCATGATTCCCATTGAAGCTTTTGCTTCAAATTTTCTAATATATTCTTTATTATTGTTATGAATATAAACAGTACAGCCAAAAATTCTAAAGTAATTAATTTTTGGTTTCTTTCCTTTAAGCAACTCATAAGGAGTTTTACACTTAAGTTTGTGTACCAAACTTCTATTCAAGACATAGTTGGCTGTACTAACAGCTTCTGCCCAATAGGATAGAGGCATGTTAGCATCTGCCAACAATGTGCTAGTAGCTTCAATTAGTGTTCTATTCTTCCTTTCAACTATCCCATTTTGTTGGGGAGTTCTAGGAGCTGAGAAGCTATGTTTGATACCTTCTCTCTCACAGAATTCTTGCATGAGAAGAGAGTCAAACTCAGTACCATGATCACTTCTGATCAAGGCCACATGAGTAGAGTACTCAGTCTGCACACAAAGTAGAAAGTCTGTAAGGGCTTTGAAGTTATCAGACTTAGTTCTCAAAAAGAAAACCCAACTGAACCTAGAGAAGTCATCTACAATTACTAAAGTGTAATACTTCCCTCCTAAACTCTGTACATTTATTGGGCCAAAAAGGTCCAAATGTAATAAATACAGGATTCTAGGAGAATCACTTTTATTTACAGATTTAAATGAATTCTTGGTTTGCTTGCCTAGCTGACAAGCCTTGCATAGACTCTCCTTCTTGTAGGGGCAAGAAGGTAAGCCTCTAACAAGGTTGTGCTTAGATAACCTAGAGATATTCTTAAGGTTTACATGACTAAGCCTTTTATGCCATAAAGAATTATTATTAAGGGTTAATTCATTAAACAGGCAGATTTCAGAGTGAGATGAATTAAAATCTACTAAATATATATTGCCTATTCTATTACCTATTAAAACAACATTATTATTTAAAGTAATATTGCAAGAGGAGTTAGAAAAAGAAACCTGGTAGCCAGCATCACATAGCTGGCTAACTGAAATCAGATTATGCTTCAAGTCCATTGACATAAGCAACTCTCTTGAATGTAACAGCTCCAATCGTGATCTTGCCATATCCTTCTGTCTGACCACAGCTGGAGTCTCCAAAGATAACCTTTGGGCCGAGCTTAGCTTTGTACTTTGACAGAAGCTCTTTGTTTCCTGTCATATGCTTAGAGCATCCACTATCCAAATACCACTTATTTTGAGTGATTGGATAGGCCTTCACCTGCAAAACAATTATTTAGACAGAGTGGACCCAGGTAACCTTGGGTCCCTTGTTTTTCACATAAGAAAAACTGGAAATATAAGAGAATGCAGGCTGAGGGTGATAACCTAGTGGGTGAGATCTCCTAGGTGGGATTCTCCATGCAGATGATGGGTCAACAAACCTAGGGTTTCTATTTTCATTTAGGTTTCTATGATACTGATTATGATTTTGAAAATCATGTTGAAATCGTCGATCGACGTTCGACGATGGGCGCTCAGATCGTCGAGCTTCGTTCGACCATGGAGCATCCGATCGTCGAGCGGCGTTCGACGCTCTTTGCATTTCTTTGAAAAACTTCTTTCTCTTTTCTCTCTTAGCTTTATTTAGGGTTTTATTTACAAGGTTTACTTGCTCAGTGTTCTTCTTTCCACTAGCTGAAATGAAGTTCACTGGAGTTGAAAGGTTATTTTTAAGGAGGACTGGGGGTTCACTGGGAGAAGCTCCTAAGCCTAATTTATCATTACCTGACCTAGTGTTAGTCATGCTGGTAATTTCTAACAGCTTAAGGCTTCTACCATTAAGGGATTCTTCTAATCTCTTAGACTTAGCTAATTCTATTTTAAGAAATTTAATTTCTTCACTACAAGTAGTGAGATCTTCCTTTAACCTAATGTTTTCAGAGGCTATTGATTCAGAGTCAGCTAGCCTATTTCTAAGTTCTTTTATTTCTTTTTCTGAACTAATTAAATCTAAACACAAAGATTTAAATTCTAACTTAAACTCTTCTGAAGTAAAATCATAAGATGAAAGTACCTCATCTTTAGTAGGCATCTCTTCATCAGAATCAGAACTCTCTGCAGCAGAGTGGTTGCTGCAGGCATCTATTGCCATTAGGCAAATTTCTTTGGCCTTCTTCTCTTCCTCATCTTCACTGGAGCTTGATGAGGATGATTCTTCATCAGAATCACTCCAGGTTTCAGCAATGAAACCTCTCTCCTTCTTCTTGTTTTTGTAGGAGGATGGCTTGGAGTGCTTCCTGTGTTGTTCTTTGTCTTTTCTCTTTTCCTTGTTCTTCTCCTCTGGACACTCTGGCAAAATGTGTCCAGGCTTCCTGCAACCATAGCAAATAATTTCTTTAGCAGGAGATCGATCATACCTTGGTTTGTCTTCATAGCGTGAAGACTTCTTTCTGAACTCCTTTCTCCCCATCTTGAGAAACCTCTTGGCAAACAGTGCCATAAGTTCCTCATTGGATTGGCTGCCTTCAGAAACATCTGCAGCCTTAAGAGCTAGAGATTGCTCTTTTCTTGTTGGAGTGGGGGTCTTGGCTTCAGCTTCTGCTTCTCTGGTCTTCAGCACTTGCTCAAAAGACTTGAGCTTGCCGAGGAGAGCTTCAGTTGAGATCTCATTGGTACTTCTGGCTTCTTTGATGGGCCAGATTCTTAGATCCCATGTGCTAGGGAAGCACATAAGAATCTTATCATTGACCTCTGTCAATGATATGTCCTTGTCCAGGGTCCTCAGCTCATTGATGATTGAGCTGAGCCTGGTGTACATAGCTTCAACTGATTCAGCATCAGTCTTCTTGAAGTTCTCATACTGTGAGATAAGGTTGGACCTCCTGTCCTTCCTTTCATCAGCTGAACCAGCTACAATCTGGTTCAGTGTGTCCCACATGGCCTTAGCTGAGGAGCAGTCAGCCACCTTCTGGAACACCTCATCAGACATTGTCTGAGCCAGTATGTTCATTGCCTTGGCATCAGCAATTTTGGCCTTCTTGTATTCATCATTATAGTCTGGAGGAGGCACTGCACTCATATCAGATGATGAGGCAGTGGCTGCAGCAGGTGCTCTTGGGGGACCTGACAAAATAGAAGCAAAAATACTCTCATCAATAGAGTTCATATATAATTTAATCCTTGCCTTCCAGATGCCAAACTTTGCTAAGTTGCATGCTGGAGGTCTGGTGCTAGAATAATCCTTAGACTGGGCCATGATAGTGAATATCTATAAGCTCTTGGTATCTATCAGGATCTTGTGACTTAGGTGTTAGCCTATACAGTCAGTCAACCTCCCTCTGATACCAATTGAAAGTGAAGGGATAGATACTACTCTAGAGGGGGGGTGAATAGAGTAATCAAATTTTGCACAATACAAAACTTAACTGTCTACCCAACTCCCTTGGAGTGAAGTGCGGAATGAAGAGATTATAGATATTGATTTAACCTTAAAGCCTAACACAAGTGATGTGCAAACACAAGCTAACTGTAATTACAGTTAAAGCTTGGAAAATCTAAACAGCAACTAGCAACCTAGTTATATCTATTCACAGCCACAGTACAGGAATTAAACAGTTGAATCCAGACGACACAAGGAAATTTATAGTGGTTCCCCAAACAACTTGGGTACGTCCACTCTTCTACCCACACGGTAGGAATCCACTCAGGTTTTTGATCAGGTGCCCTGCCACCAACAGAATCTGATTCAGGTAGATTCAGAAACCCTTTAGACTTTTGATCAGGTGTCTAAAAACCAAGCACAGGTTTTTGATCAGGTGCCCTGCCACCAAGGGATACTTTTGAAGGGAGTAATAACCCTGTACAGGAGGGGGAAGAAGGTTAAGATGTCTTCTCTATTTTACAATAGATTAGAGAAGCACAAAAAGCATGCACTGAGCTAGAATGCTCTAAAGAATCAAGGCTCCCCCTGGCTCAAAGATGTCCAGGTGAAGTCTTGCTTCAGTGCAGAAAAAACTCTTCAGAAAGTTCTGAAGGAAAGAGCTACAAGAAGAAAGTAAATAACAAAAAGAAATCTCTTCAAGCAGCTATTCTTCTTCTTCTTCTTCTTCAAAGAAACTCTGAGTTTGAACTTCCTGAAAGCAGGAGAACTCAGGTGAAGAAGAGATGAGGATCTTAACACTTCTCAGTTAGATGGAGATTGCTGAGAGCAGGAAGCTTGAGCTTGATGAAGGCTTGAGTGCTTTTGAATATGTGTGTAACACTAGCTTCAATCCTTCTTCAAAAGGTCCTTTAAATATTATCAGCAAGCAACGGCTCTCTCTCTTCCATTTGAATTGATTTGTCTTCTTCTGAGCCTTGAGACCTGGGCTGTAAATATCAAGAAGACAGAAATATCTCTGCAGCAAAACATTCTATAAAAAGGAATAAACCTCTTTCTAAGAAGCTGCAGGCTTAAATCAAATAAGCAGATAGACTAAATAAAGTCACATCAGAAACAATCTCTTTATAGCAAAAGAAGACTTTTCAGTCTAACGGCTATAAAGGGCTGACAACAGATAAAGTAATTTAAAAAGACAGCTAATAAGACAAACAACTTTATCTTAAAAGATTTTAACTCAGGCAATAAGAATAGAGCAAATAATGCCTGGAAACTTTATCATACAGCTTAAAATAGAGTGCCAGAAAATGTATTAATTAATTAAATATAATAAATAAATACAAAATACAAAGGCAGACATAAAACGTCGAACGACCTTCGAAGATCGTCGAACGACGCCAGGAGATCGTCGAACTATCGGGCAGATAGTCGAACGATCCAGATAGTCGAGCTATCAAACAGATAGTCGAGCTACCGCAGCAGATAGTCGAACTATCAGGACAGATAGTCGAACTATCAGATAGTCGATCTATCTAGGACAGATAGTCGAGCTATCAAGCGCACAGAGATAGTCGAACTATCAAGCAGATAGTCGACCTACCTCAGAAAACAGATAGTCGATCTATCAAAAGATAGTCGAACTATCAAAACAAACCAGATAGTCGATCTATCAACAGATAGTCGAACTACCAGCGCAGAACAGATAGTCGACCTATCAACCGATAGTCGAACTACCAGCGCAGAACAGATAGTCGAGCTATCAACAGATAGTCGAACTATCAGCGCAGAACAGATAGTCGAGCTATCAACAGATAGTCGAACTATCAGCGCAGAACAGATAGTCGAGCTATCAACAGATAGTCGAACTACCAGCGCAGAACAGATAGTCGAGCTATCAACAGATAGTCGAACTATCAGCGCAGAACAGATAGTCGAGCTATCAACAGATAGTCGAACTATCAGCGCAGACAAAGCGTCGACCAACTGATAGACGATCGTCGATCAGCCGATAGACGATAGTCGAACGGCGTTCGACTATAGTCGAACGAAAAAACTACTTAACCAAATTCTCAATTTGGAAAAGCGAGGACCCTACAGCTAGACTCCTAACCATTGACCATAGATATTTCTTCGGTCAAGGGCACAAAGAAGAGGACTAAACTCAAATCAAACTAGGGTACCAACACAGTATGACCTTGTTGATTGGATTCAGATGGATTTAAAGTTGGATGACAGCATGAAGCGGTTCATGGTCGAGTCTTTGGATGGGTCAAATGCCCAATTTACTATCGATGATGGGTTATTGTGGAGGAAAAGTCGATTGTGTGTCCCAAAGGTGGGCAAACAACGGGAAGAGTTAATGTACGAGGCTCACTAAACCAACTACTCGATTCACTCGGGGAGCATAAAAATGTATAAAGATATGAAAAGGTGTTCTGGTGGCAAGGACTGAAGAAGTACATAGCGATGTATGTGGCGAAGTGTCAAACTTCGCCTTGGTGAAGGCAAAATGTCATAAGCACGGAGGATTCTTGACGTCTTTGCCTATATCGGAATGGAATTTTGACGGCATATCCATGGATTTTGCGCATGGGTTGTCGAGATCATAGAAGGGAAATGACGTCATCTGGGTCGTCGTTGATCGTTTGACAAAAGCGTTGCACTTCATCCCAAAGAGGAAGGATGATTCGGTGGAAAAGCTGGCAAAGCTGTATGTGGATAATATTGTACGACTGCACGGTGTGCCCCATAGCATCGTGATTGACCGATATAGGAGCTTCACGTCTAATGACAGGAGGATAATACATCAACTGTTGGGTACCAAGCTGAAGTTTAGTGCGGCCTTTCATCTGCAAATGGATGGTCAAACCGAAAGGGTAAACAAGACGATGGAGGACATGCTTCGTATGTGCGCCCTAGATTTCAAAAAGATGTGGGAGGATCACCTATATATGATTGAGTTTTCTTACAACAATAGCTACCAGGAAAGCATTCAAATGGTGCCCTTCGAGGCCCTTTATGGTAGGAAATGTCGTACTCTGTTATTGTGGTTGGAGACGGGCGAGTCAAAGCTGTTTCAGAGGAAGGAAGTCGAGGATGCGACTTCGATTGTTCGAAAAATCTGAGAGCCTTTTTTGATCGCTCAGGATAGGCTGGCTAAGTAATATAATGCCAAGCATAGGAAAGTATAGTTTTCCATAGGCGATTGGGTATACCTGAAGATCAAACTATTCAAAGGTGTGTCAAGGATTCGACCCTTGAAAAAGATGAGTCCAAGATACCTTAGGAAGTTTGAGGTACTAGAGCATTTTGGCGAAGCTGTCTATCATTTGAAACTTTCAACGAAACTAAGTGGTCTGCAAGACATATTCCACATATCCGTGTTACGGAAGGCAGTGCAAGAGCCTACGTAAGGGGTTGCTGCGGATCAGGTATCAGTTTAGGTTGGGTTGACAATAAAGGTTAAGCCCATATGTATTGATGATGTGGAAGTTAAGCAACTTCGCAATAAGGCTATCAGGATGGTCAAGGTCCATTGGGACTATTGTGGCCGAGAGGAGCTATCATGGGAGCGGGAGCAAGCCATGAAGTCGGAGTTCCCCGTGTTGTTTGACTGAGGTACACATTTTAATGTTGTTACTTGTATTGTTTTTCCTGCACCACAAAATTTCGGGACGAATTTCTATAAGTAGGGGAGATTTGTAATGCCCCAAGATTTCCGAAGTAAGAAAATGGTTTCTGGGAGATAGGCCCAGCGATAGGGTTAATGCTGGCGGTAGCTCTGGGAATAAGTTTATAGAGCTTTTGGGAGGCTACCGACCGACGGTAGTAATACTGTTGGCAGTAGCAGGTCAATTTAATTTGCAAAACTCTCGGGTTGTTACCGTGCGGCAGTAGCAGGTATCGCACGGCAATGCAGTAGAGGGAGTGTCGTAACCGACGCTAGTTACCGTGTGGAGGTAATTACCCATCGCACGACGATAACAAAGCTGTAATGGCATGACCACGTGTCGGCCTGTGATTAGAGTTCCTGTGCGGTGGCACGCGAATCAAGCCTGAAAGATAGGGTAAGCTCTGAAAAACTCTAGAGGGGGGGGGGGGTGAATAGAGTTATTAAAATCCTTTTTGATTTTTGCTGAATTAAAAAGTCTTTAGTAAAATATATTATTATGATATAAGTGTATGAGTGTATAAGTGCAGCAAATGAACTAGAGAGAAGATAACTAAGCTACACAGCAAAATATATCACAGCACAAGCACACAGGAAAATTACAGCACACAGACAACACAAGAAATTTTATAGTGGTTCCCCAAACTTGGGTACATCCACTATTCTACCACCCTAGGTAGGAATCCACTATAGGTTTTGATAAGGTGACTAGCACCAATGAGCTTTTGATCAGGTGCTCAAAAACCAACCAAAGTCTTTTGGAAAGAGACTTGGAACCAGAATAATTTTGAAGGGAATTAAAACCCTGTATAGAGGTGGGGAAGAGAGGTTGATTTGGAATTCTCTTTTCTCAAGCAAATGAGAGAAGTCTTGAAAATTCTTTAGATATTTTCAAAGCTCCCCCTAAGATTAACAGTTATTCAGGAAGGGAAACTTTGCTAGGGTGAAGGTCTTTTTGCTATAAGATCAACTCTCTAGGGATCCTTTGACTGATTGAATATTCTTGTCACTTGAGATCCTGAAAACAAAGAGGGAGAGGAAGAATGACTCTTGATTGTGATTGATGTTCTTTCTTCTTCTTCTTTTGAGAGCAATTGTTTTCCTGCAGACAAATGTATTAGAGGAAACTGGAAAACTTTTGCTGCTGGAGGAGTATGTTGTTCTTTGAGAACTGTATGCACTGCACTTTTTCTATCTTTTTCTCTTTTCTTTTTGTGTATATGTGTGCTTTTGTATATGTCTCAAAGAGTGTTATATCTCTTGTTTCTAGCAGAGAGATGATCAGAATGATAGCTTCCTCTAGGTCGAATTCAAAAACCTGCAATAAATGCTCAGCCGAAATCTGGGAAATAAAAACGGCAAGTATCCTGTCATATATTCTATTCTATGTCTGTCCCGAGATATAAGCAATTAATTCCATGGAAAATCTTTGCAATCAATGCTGCCAGTAACCACTCGATTTAAAGGATATAAGTGCATTGATTATCCAGGGAATTAACGGCCTTTAATAGATATAAAATAAGGAGATTGAAAAGGAAAGAAAAAATAACATTATGTCTTACAGTTTTCGTCGACCAGAGAACAACTTTCGTCGACTTGTGATCACATAACGTCGACCTCAGAACTGTTCGACAACCTGAGCTCTGCGAACAATTGCACTGCATAAACTGACGGATTCTGAGCTCTAAGTTCGTCGACCTGAAAATATGAAATTGTTCGACCTTAAAACTTGGTCAAACTGAAGGCATTGAGATAATAGAACATCTGGCATTGAGTCATTTGAGAGTGTTGAGTCATTGATAGTGTTGAGAGCGTTTAGTGATCTTTGGCTCTGAGTAAGCTTTGGCTTTGAGTGAACTATGGCGCTGAGTCAATTATGGCGCTGAGTGATCTTTGGCATTGAGAGCGTTGAGTGAAATACACACTTCGCAGACCACAGAATTTTTCTTCTAAGACCAAATCGTCGACCTCAAAACCATTCTCTTTCACTTGGAGTTCGTCGACCTGAGAACAGACTAAGAGAATTTTCTTCTAGGGCTAATTTTGAGCTGTCTTCAGGCATGTCCTTGAACTTCCATCTGTAGGACTGACCTAAGAACTAGAAATACATGAAACTTGACCCTTCAATACAACATGGGTCACACCCTATGAAGAGAACCTAGCCCAAATAACCTAGGGGTTCCAATAATCTCCCCCTATTTGGGTGAGGTTACTTCAAACAAAAACAGCGAAAAATCATAGGACAAAATGAAATAGGCATAGCATAAAACTGAGATAGCTGATAGAGTAAATAAGCTATCAGTACCTTTATAAGGCTATGCACCCAAATTGTTCACAATAAAAATAGAGACAGAAAATAAATAACCTAAATATCCTTGGGAGAATAAGAAGATTTAGCAAATTTAATTACTCTGTTAGGATCTTGTGCTTGTTTCAGTATCATAGTCATATCTGCATCCCCAAGTGTCTTTTGAGAAGTAGTTCTTGGAACAACAGCTTCAGGATGAAGATGCATGTATTCTTCAGCATTAAACACCCTTCCAACTTGATATCTTTCAAATTCCTTCTTCCTGTAGCTTGATATTGTTGAGAATTGAGAAGGATCCTGACCTCTTTCTCTGGCTTGCCTTATCTGAGAGAGAGCCACAGATTCATGGAATCTAGCCATTCTGGTAGTTGGTCTAGTCTCAGGATTATAAGCTGGAATTAGAGGTCCTTCAGGGCTGTTTGCTTTTCCAGGAGATGGAGGAGGAGAGAATGTTGGCTTGGGGGCAAACTGCTGAGCACTATATGAAGTTCTAGAGGAGGGCTGATGTCTGTGTTGGTGCTGACTGTCTCTAGAAGATTGTGAAGATCTTCCTTGTCTCTGATAGGTTTTGGTGCTGCTGGAAAATTTTTGCTGATCACTGCTGGAAGATCCTGCACCTGGAGGAGGATGAGGTGGAGGATCTCTCCTATGAAACCTTGGAGGAGGAGGAGGAGGGTTCTTCTTAGATTTCTTCTTGGATTTCATCTCATACATTGACATTCTCATCCATTAGGGCATATTTGGATAAGGCTCAATGTTTTGCCTGATATAATATGGAGTATCATATTGTGGATTGGGAGTAGAGATAAGATCTTTCTTTCTTAATTTTCTCTTCTTGGTTTTGGGGGAATCATCAGTGTTGATTTTCTCACTGCTTTCACTATCAAAATTGTATAAAGCATCAATCTCTTTGAGCTGTTCCGCAAATACTCTGGGAGGTGGAGAGGGAATCCTTGGAACTGGAAATGGAGTTGGAGCAAGAACAAGAGGTACTGGATCTGTCATGTAGTTGTCCTCAGATTCTTTAGAAACCATTTCAACAATCTCAGATTCTAAAGCAGGGATTGTCTCATAACTAGCCCTGATTTTGGCTATCACCTCTTTAGAAGCAGGTGGAGTATATCGCACAATGGTTTTTGATGAGAAATCAGCAATTGGCAAAACATTAAAGAAATATAAATCAAAATCAGAAAGAATGCTATCTAGATCTACTGATGGATGTATGACACAATATCCACCAGTCAGAACTTCTGGCATAGCCTCAACCATCTCACAATCAACTACTGCTGCTACTACTACTGCTGGAGTTACTGCTGTTGTAGGGACTTCTTCCTCTACTGCTGGAACTGCTGTTGATACAGGAGCTTCTTCATAGAACATCTCACTCTGCATGGCTTCAGAAGGTTTTGAGGCCATGTCTTGGATTGAAGAAAGGATGAGGGAAGAGGGGGCAAGCAGGTTAGTGAGAGTGGTTATGGAGGTGACTAGGGGGGCAATCTCATCAGCAATAAGCTTCTTGAGGATAGGAGTGAGATGGGATATGAGGGTATGGAAGAATGCATTGTCTGGGGTTGGAGGGAGAATGTCAGATGGTGGTATGAGTTGTTGGATAAGATCGGGCATAGAGGTATCTGGAATAGAGGTATATGTGTTGTTGTGAGGAGACATAAATGGGGAATATGAGGGAGTTTCTGTTGAGGTCCTGTTATCTGGAGAATGTGGATGAGATGACTCATTGAGAAGGTCAGATGTAGGGATGGATAATATAGAGGATGGAGAAATGTTGGCCAATTGTTTTGGTTGTGGTGAGTTAGGAGGTGTGGGGTTACGAATAGGAGAGGCTGGAGGAGGTGGTGAAGAAACATCTGGAGAGACAAGGGGCAGAGATTCTTCAGCCAAGGAGGGAGTGGTTGTTACCACCCTTGTGTTATCTGAAGCACGTGCTGATGGCTTCTCCTTGGAGGGCTTAGAGATGGTCCTCTCCCATCTTCCAAAGAGGGCAGATGAGAGCCTATTAGAAGCATTGATGGACATGGTCTGGGAGACCAGGAGTTCATCAGCTTTTGCTTTAAGAAATAGGCCTAAGACCCGTGCATAGCCTACCTCTTTCTTATTATTTCTCTTCCTTATAAGATCAAACAGATTTTGTCCCCAATTGATTTTCTTTTTGTTCACAAGAGCATCCATCACAATAAATTGCTGCCTGGAGATGTAGTCATGAGCCGTGTGCTTCACAAATAACACTTTCCTTACTACATCTGCAAGGAACTTGTATGCGGGCGACAAGTTCTTTTTAAGCAACTTATTAGGGTTTTCGCCGGAGTGACCCATAACAACTAGCATGTTTGTAAACTCTTCATCATATTTTATCTTCTCCATTATCAAAACCAAAAATTTCAGAAATAATAGAGGGAGAAAGAATGACCTTTGTCTCGCTGATGAGTCCAGACATCTCTTCTTCTGAGGATGTTGATGAGAAAACCCATTCCCTAATTTCAGTTTCGTGCAACTTAATTCTACTTGTCATGAACTGCTTCAGTTTCTGTTCCTCAAATAATTGAAGAATGTCTAGGAAAATCTGATCAGATTGCAGGAATGAATTGAAGTCAATGTCGAAACCCGTATCGAACTTCATGTCGGCTTATCCACTTGCAGCCATTTCTGAAGATTAGGTTGAATGGAAATGAAAGTATCTGCAAAAGGAACCAAGGGATCAAGTGCAGAAGGGGAATTCTTAAAGCGCAGGATTGAGGTCGAAGAAGAAAGCCTATAGAAGGTTTTCAGAATATGAAACGACAATCTCAGCCCGGCGAACTAAAGAAATTCTTCGAGCTCAGGTCGACGAAAAATTCATTAAGGGATGTATTTGTCGATCTCAGAAAATTTCCAGAAATAGTTTTCGTCATTCTTGGTCGACGAAATTGCTTCACAAAGAGATTTCGTCGAGCTCAGGTCGACTAAAAATCTCAAGAACAGTTATCAGTTCGTCGATCTTAGGTCGACGAACAGAGACAATTCTTTGACCACAGACAGAGCATTAGATTAAATCCTGACCATATATCATGCCAAGCTGATTGACAAAGAACAGATGCTTGGATGAGTCCAATGGTTTAGTGAATATATCTGCTCTTTGCAAATCAGTTGAGATAAATTCAAGTTTAATCTTTTGTTTGTCAACACAATCTCTAATGAAATGATGTCTAATGTCAATATGCTTGGTTCTAGAATGCAATACTGGATTTTGTGCAATTGAAATAGCACTTGTATTATTACATAGAATAGTTGAATTATTTAAGATGATACCATAATCCAATAGTTTGTTTTGTATCCACATAATCTTTGAACAACAACTGCCTGCAGTTATATATTCAGCTTCAGTAGTGGATGTAGAAACAGATGTTTGTTTTCTACAGAACCAAGATACAAGTCTGTCACCAAGAAACTAACAAGTTCCAGAGGTGCTTTTCCTATCTACTCTGCATCCAGAATAATCAGCATCAGAAAATCAAGTTAACACAAATGCTGATTCTGTTGAATACCAGAGGCCTAGATCTGGACAACCTTTTATATATCTCAAAATCCTTTTTAAGAAAATAAGATGAGATTCTTTAGGGTTCACCTGGAACCTAGCACAAAGACATGTGGCAAACCTAATATCTGGTCTATTTGTTGTTAAATACAATAGGGATCCAACAATGGCCCTATACCTTGTCTGATCAACTGGTTTTCCAGATTCATCAGCATCTACAACAGCTTTGGCAGCCATGGGAGTTTTCATGGCAGAGGCATCATTCATCCCAAACTTCTTAATAAGCTCTTTAACATATTTAGACTGAGAGATGAACATCCCTTCAGGGGTTTGTTTCACTTGGAGACCAAGGAAATATGATAACTCACCCATGCTACTCATCTCAAACCTTGAGTGCATTAAATCAGAAAATATCTTGCACAGATTTGGATCAGTAGAACCAAAAATTATGTTATCTACATATATTTGCACTAAGAGAATTTTATCATGATGCAACTTTGTAAAAAGGGTTCTATCTACCATGCCTCTAGAAAAACCATGCTCTAAAACAAAGCTGCCTAAGGTCTCATACCAAGCTCTTGAAGCTTGCTTTAAACCATAGAGAGCCTTATGCAATTTAAAAACATAAGAGGGATGAGATGGAGAGAAAAAACCTGGAGGTTGTTCAACATACACCTCTTCTTTGAGTTCTCCATTTAGGAAGGCACTTTTCACATCCATCTGGTAGACTTTAAACTTTTTGAATGCTGCATAAGCTAAGAAAATCCTTATAGCTTCTAGTCTGGCAACTGGAGCAAAGGTTTGATCATAATCAATCCCTTCCTCTTGCATGTATCCTTGAGCAACAAGCCTTGCCTTGTTCCTCACACACACCTTGGGCATCAAGTTTGTTTCTGAATACCCACTTAGTCCCAATTACTGGATATCCCTTAGGCCTTGGAAATAAGTCCCAAACTTTATACCTCTCAAACTGGTTGAGTTCCTCTTGTATTGCAATGATCCAGTTTTGATCTTGCTCTGCATCAGATATGGATTGAGGCTCAATTTGAGAGAGAAAACATGCAAGCATCACATCATGGTTGAGTTGATGCCTTGTCTACACTCCTACTGATATGTCTCCAATTACTTGAGATCTAGGGTGATCCCTAAGTGTGACAAGATCATTAGGTGGAGTTTGTTCAGCAACAGTTATTTGATATAATTCCTCTTGTGGAATTGTATCAAATGTTGGAGGAAATTGAATTGCTTCCACAGTCTCTTCTTCACTTTCAGCTTCTGATATAGCTTGTGGAGAGGGATGGGACTCAACCTTTGAGGTAAGGTTTTGATCTTCCAAGCTCTCACACAAATTTTGTACCTGTAGATTATTATTGGTAGAGATGTCTCTCTCCTTGTAAAACATATTAGATTCATCAAATGTCACATACATAGATTCCTCAATTTTTAATGTTGATTTATTGAACACCCTATATGCCTTGCTGACTTGGGAATATCCTAGAAAAATTCCCATTGCAGCCTTAGCTTCAAACTTTCTAAGATGTTTCTTATCATTATTGTGAATATATCATATACATCCAAATACTTTAAAATATGTTATTATAGGTTTCTTCCCTTTGAGTAGTTCATAGGGAGTCTTAAGCTTTAGTTTAGGTATTAGGCTTCTATTCAGGACATAATTTGCTGTGCTTACTACCTCTGTCCAATAGGAAAGAGACATGTAAGCATCTGCAAGAATTGTACCTGCAACTTCAATGAGTGTCCTATTTTTCCTTTCAACTACCTCGTTTTGTTGAGGAGTTCTAGGAGCTGAGAAACAATGTCTGATACCTTCCTTCTCACAGAACTCTAGCATAAGAAGAGATTCAAACTCAGTGTCATGATCACTTCTGATCAATGCAACTTAAGTAGAGTACTCAATCTGTTTGTTCTTGAGAAAATCTGTGAGAACCTTAAAAGTATCTGACTTAGTTCTCAAAAAGAAAACCCATGTGAACCTGGAGAAATCATCTACAATAACTAATGTATAAGACTTTCCTCCTAGACTTTGTACTGCAATAGGGCCAAAAAGGTTCATATGGAGCAAGTACAAGATTCTAGGTCAATCACTCTTATTAATGGATTTGAAACTAGATTTAGTTTGCTTGCCTAGTTGACAAGCCCTGCAGAGGCCTTCCTTCTTGTAGGTACCAGAAGGTAAACTCTCACAAGATTGTCTTTAGATAACCTAGCTATATTTTTATGGTTTACATGTCCTAGTCTTTTGTGCCATAAGCTAGTTTGAATGCTAACAGAATTAAATAAGCACATTTAAGATTTAGCTGATTCAAAATTTACTAAGTAGATGTTGCCTTGTCTAATTCCTGTTAAAACAGTTGTGTTATTTAAAGAAATGAGACATAAAGAGTTTGTGAAGCTTACTTGATAACCTGTATCACATAGTTGGCTTACTGATATCAGATTATGCTTAAGACCATTTACATAGGTCACCTTCTTGAATGTGACAGTTCCAAAGTTGAAATCTCCATAGCCTTCTGTCAGTCCAAAGCCTGAGTCCCTAAAGATTAATTTAGGTCCCGTCTTGGCTTTATAGTTGATTAGGCATTTCTTACAATCTGTCATATGTTTAGAGAAACCACTGTCCAGGTACCACTTGTTTTGAGTGACAGGGTTCTCTTCTACCTACAAAGAAGATTAGCAGTTTTTGACCCAGGTTACCTTGGGTTCTTGTTGTTTAATATAACTGAAACTTTAAATAAATGAACATTCAAGTTGATCCTTATAACCTAAAGGATGATATCTTTTAGGAGGTATGACCCACTGATTAAAGGGATTAAAGGATTTATCAGTTTTTAGGTTACTCTAGTTATGAATTGAGTTTGACAAATTTGAGTGTGTTCGTCGACCAGAGTTCGACGATCTGGGTTGAGTTCTTTGATCTCTGCTCGAAGAATGGAGGTATCCATTCTCAGAGCCCCAGAAGCATCGATCTCTGGTCGATGAACCATACTAGTTTCGTCGATCCAAGTTCGAAGAATAGTTTACATTATTATTTGCATTCAGGGTTTGTCATTCTGAGGTCGACGAACCATACCCATTTCGTCGTTCTGAGTTCAATGAAATATGCTGAACATAGTTATGTTGTTTATTTTTCTTTTTCTGATTGGTTTTCTTAAGTTCTAGCTGTTTAAGAACTTCATTAACCTTCTCTACCTGTTCAGTATTTTTCTTACCATTTTCGGAGATGAAATTAATAGGTTTTGATAATTGATTTTTCTGAATTAGAATTGGTTCACTAGATGAGGCTCCTAATCCTAGTTTGTTATTGTTAGATCTTGTATTAACTGTGCTAGTTATGTCTAATAATTGTAAACTTCTATCATTCAAGGATTCTTCTAGTTCCTTAGCCTTACTTAATTCAGATTTCAAAAAAACTATTTGTTGATTGGCTAAGCTTAATTCTTAAGTTAACTTATCATTTTCATCAATGATTTTGTCTTGTTCTAAAAGTTTTTTCCTGAGAAGTTGGATTTCCTTCTCAGATCCTATTAAGTCTAAACACAAGAGTTTAAATTCAGATTGAAATTCTTTAGATTGAAAGTCATAGGAAGCAATTACCTGATCGTCGTCAGAGAGGAATTCTTCATCATTTGATTCTTCTGAATCTGATCTACTGCTTCCAACATCTATTGCCATAAGGCAAACATCCCTTGCCTTCTTTTCTTCTGCATCATCCTCACTGGAACTGGAGGAGGATGTTTCATCTTCAGTATCACTCCAGGTTTCAGCTACAAAGTCCTTCTCCTTCTTTTTGTACTTGCTAGAGGATCCCTTACTGTGCTGATGTCTTCTTGAATCCTCTCTTGCCTTCTGTCCTTCTTTTGGACTTCTGGACATTCTGAGATGAAGTGTCCAGGTTTCGCGCACCCAAAACAGACAACCTATTTAGAAGGGGTCTTGTCATACCTGGGTTTATCTTCATTCCTTGAAGGCTTCCTCCTAAAGTCCTTCCTTGCCATTTTATAGAATCTCTTAGCAAAGAGACCCATAAGATCTTCATTGGCTGGCAAGCTGGGAGATTCTTCTGCAGCTTTGAATGCTAAGTTCTTTTCCTTCTTGGTAGGTGTTAAAGCCTTTGGTTCAACTGCAGCTTCTCTTGACTTGATCAATTGCTCATATGATTTGAGCTTTCCAAGCAGAGATTCTGTTGAAATTTTGGCCATGCTTCTGGCTTCTCTGATGGGCCAGATTCTTGAGTCCAATGTGCTAGGGAAGAACATGAGGATCTTGTCATTGACCTCAGTTAGAGTAATTTCCATGTCCAATGTTCTGAGCTCACTAATGATGGAGCTCAGCCTGTTGTACATTACTTCCACAGATTCTGCTTCATCTTTCCTGAAATTCTCATAATGGGATATGAGTTTGGATCTTCTATCCTTCCTCTCATCAGCAGAGCCTGCTACAATTTGGTTGAGGGAATCCCAAATGGCTTTGGCAGATGTACATTCAGAAACTTTCTAAAATATATCATCTGAGATAGTTTGGGCCAGTATGTTCATAGCTCTTGCATCAGCAATCTTGGCTTTCTTATGTGCATCAGTTTGATCTGGAGGAGGCACTGCACTAAGATTTACTAGAGTTGAAGTAGAGGCCACTGGAGCTGGTGGTCCTGTCAAGATGGAATTAAAGATGTCCTCATCAATAGAGTTCATATAAAGCTTGATTCTTGTCTTCCAGATCCCAAACTTTTGCAAGTTGCAGACTGGAGTTCTGGTGCTGGCATAATCCTTGTTTTGTGCTATGATATTAAAAAATAAAATCTAATTAGAGAAACTAATAAGACTTATTCAGAGATTATCTTGAGGATCTTGATTAATCCAGGTGTAAGCCTGTATGATATGATTAACCCCCTCTGATACCAATTGAAAGATAGGGTAAGCTCTGAAAACCTCTAGAGGGGGGGGGGGGGTGGGGTGAATAGAGTTATTAAAATCTTTTTTGATTTTTATTGAATTAAAAATTCTTTAGTAAAATATATTATTATGATATAAGTGTTTGAGTGTATAAGTGTAACAAATGAACTAGAGAGAAGATAACTAAGCTACACAACAAAATATATCACAGCACAAGCACACAGGAAAATTATAGCCACGCAGACAACACAAGAAATTTTATAGTGGTTCCCCAAACTTGGGTACATCCACTCTTTTACCACCCTATGTAGAAATCCACTACAGGTTATGATCAGAAGACTACCACCAATGAGCTTTTGATCAGGTACTCAAAAACCAACCCAAGTCTTTTGGACGGAGACTTGCAACCAAAATAATTTTGAAGGGAATTAAAACCCTGTACAGAGGTGGGGAAGAGAGGTTGATTTGGACTTCTCTTTTCTCAAGCAAATGAGAGAAGTCTTGAAAATTCTTTAGATATTGTCAAAGCTCCCCCTGAGATTAACAGTTGTTCAGGAAGGGAAACTTTGCTAGGGTGAAGGTCTTTTGCTATAAGATCAAATCTCCATGGATCCTTTGACTGATTGAATATTATTGTCACTTAAGATCCTGAAAACAAAGAGGGAGACAAAGAAAGACTCTTGAGTGTGATTGATGTTCTTTCTTCTTCTTCTTTTGAGAGCAGTTGTTTTCCTGCAGACAAATGTATTAGAGAAAACTGGAAAACTTTTGCTGCTGGAGGAGTATGTTGTTCTTTGAGAACTGTATGCACTGCACTTTTTCTATCTTTTTCTCTTTTTTTGCGTATCTGTGTTCTTTTGTATATGTCTCAAAGAGTGTTATATCTCTTGTTTCTAGCAGAGAGATGATCAGAATGATAGCTTCCTCTAGGTCGAATTCAAAAACCTGCAATAAATGCTAAGCCGAAATCTGGGAAATGAAAATGGCAAGTATGCTGTCATATATTCTATTCTATGTCTGTCCCGAGATATAAGCAATTAATTCCATGGAAAATAATTGCAATCAATACTGCCAGTAACGGCTCGATTTAAAGGATATAAGTGCATTGATTATCCAGGGAATTAATGGTCTATAAAAGATATAAAATAAGGAGACAGAAAAGGAAAGAATAAATAACAATATGTCTTACAGTTTTCGTCGACCAGAGAACAACTTTCGTCGACCTGTGATCAGAGAACGTCGACCTCAGAACTGTTTGACAACCTTAACTCTACGAACAACTGCACTACATAAACTGACGGATTCTGTGCTCTAAGTTCGTCGACCTGAGAATATGAAATTAGTAGACCTTAGAACTTGGTCAAACTGAAGGCGTTGAGATAATAACACATCTGGCGTTGAGTCGTTTGAGATTGTTGAGTCATTGATAGCGTTGAGAGCATTTAGTGATCTTTAACTCTGAGTAAGCTTTGGCTTTTAGTGAACTATGTCACTGAGTCAATTATGGCGCTGAGTGATCTTTGGCATTTAGAGCATTGAGTGAACTACACACTTTGCAGACCACATAATTTTTCTTCTAAGAACAAATAATCGACCTCAGAACTCTTCTCTTTCACTTGGAGTTCGTCGACCTGAGAACAAACCAAGAGAATTTTCTTCTAGGGTTGATTTTGAGAAGTCTTCAGGCATGTCCTTGATCTTCCATCTGTAAGACTGACCTAAGAATTAGAAAGACATAAAACTTGACCTTTCTATACAACATGGGTCACACCCTAAGAAGAGAACCTATCCCAAATCACCTAGGGGTTCCAACAAATCCGTTTCACTAGGTATCGCACAGCGGTAGCTATTTACCGCAAGGTGGTAACTAAATTTATAACATTGGTTTGACCGTTTTCACTTCATTCTTTTGGAGTTTGATAACCCTGGGCTGTACATTTAGAGGAGGAGCAACAACGCCAGTCAGAGTAGATTTCACGACTGTGGGAGATTTGGAGCTCGGATTAGCAAGGCGATTTTGAACCTATATAGGCAAAGCCGAAGCAGTTGTTTCCATCCGGCTAGAATTTCTCCCATGGCACCGAAACTGACTTTTAGGGTAACGATCCTCTTTTTTGGACATGTGAAGTCCTTCATTTTGGTATTTGAGGGTAGATGCTCCACGACCACATGGAAGTGGTTCTTTCGACGAGTAGATTCATATATTATCATTAGTATTGGATTTAGATTTGGAATCAAAGTACGGAATATGCATGCTATGTGAAGCCTATCCGGATGGGTTTGTCTGGATTGGTGATGTTTGCATGATTTGTATGTCGGAGAAGACTCTGTGGTTATCGCATAGATTTCAGAGTCATAGGGTGTGCAGATGACTGTGGTGAGAGTATTGGATGCTCTCTCCAGGAAAACTCCCGAAAAAGGGGAATAAGCGATAGTTTGTCCCCTACCGTATGGCGGTATCCCTACTGCCGGTGATAGATCCTAGTCAGCGTTGTTCTATTTGTAAATCCTATCTCTATGAGACATGTGGGATATTATTGGTAAAGTCTGTCTCTGGGAGACATGAGGGCTATTTGTGAGGACTATCTTGTGAGACCACGGGGTCGTGTATAAGTCCTGACTCATTAAAACCTGGTGACCAATTTTTTTAAGCTGAGAACCTTTGTAGCCCAGCTTAGGCGATCATGAGTTTTAGCCTAGGATCATAATGTGGTTATGAATCATACGGTAATAGGAAATGGGATGTTAACTCACGTCATGGCTGACGCGCCTGACGATTTGAGTACGAGAAATAGCTGAACTATACCCAACCCTAGTCGTTTGCCTTGGAGTGAGTCATACTGTGGATCTGCAGATTGTCATGACTTTGTCGGAGGCTATGGGATTGTCTTCGTCTTGGGTTTCAAAAGACTAAAAGCTCAAACGTGTTGACCATCACAAAGAATGGTGGTGTGACCCTTGAGATCCTATGCACCAAGAATGTGCCCTGAGAGCACGGGGTGTTGGGTGTTTGTGCCAACGTCTGTGGCGAATGGTGCTTAATTTGCATGTCCTGATTGCCATATTATGTGTATGAAAATGTCTACAGGGAAGGAGCACTGCCACCCCATGTGAGGGGAGGTTGTTATAATTTGGTCAGCTAATGCTGACCGTTGCTATTGTTTCCCACCTTTGAGATCGAATGTTTCGTGCATATGCAGTCGAGCCAAGCGGTAAATAGCAGGCTGGAGCCTAGTATTGCTAAGTTGTCCCTCGAAGGCCAAAGTGAATTACCTGTTATTCTTTCAAGTTCATGTGTGGACGGCCTGCGTGCCGATGTTTGTAAGCCATTAAAATTTGAGTAAACCTTATAAGGCCTTAAGGCCAATGCTATTTATGTATTTGGTTTATCATTCATGTTTTGTGATAATGAACATTCTCATGGTTGGGTTCTAACTGTAATCTTAAATTAACTTCCGCTAGAATGCACTCTGAGATAGGATGCGTAATATTGGATTGTGGTTTCAATTAGTAACTCTTTTGACTGTCTGTACTATATGATGTCGGGCCCTGGTAAGACCTACTACTATATGTTATGTGACGGATGGGGGTGTTACCAATGCATTGTAGAATTATCCTTGCCTGGGTGCTGGTCTGCTAGGGAATGCCTTAGGGATAGTATGGTTGAACAAACAATCTATAGCAAAATGACCAACCTTCCCATAACACCAACATTCAAATATGGTGTACCTTCTCTTAGGGCTCATATTAGGAGTTGAATGAGTCCTCTTTAGATCCAAAGGGTGTCTACAAGAGATTGCATGTAAATTTTTGCATGGCTTGTGTTGACTTGAGATTCATAACCATAGTCTTTCCCTTCCATACTTTTCCATTTTTAGAACGACAACCATTACCTTTATTGCTGGTGTTGGCACCAAACACAAAGGGGGTCATGATCCTTCATCTCAATTTCCTCATGAGCTGCCTTGAGGGCACTCTTCCCATAGTGCACATCTTTAGTTCCACTAGAGGAACGCCCATTTTTCCAGGGTCCATTGACACTTTCCAGGTCATAGTTATTTATGGTTACGAGAACATT
This sequence comes from Platanthera zijinensis, assembly GCA_039513925.1. Taxonomy (NCBI): domain Eukaryota; kingdom Viridiplantae; phylum Streptophyta; class Magnoliopsida; order Asparagales; family Orchidaceae; genus Platanthera; species Platanthera zijinensis. Next base: position 79,429,444 of record CM077097.1, read on the forward strand.
TTTGAAATTCATGTGATGCATGAGTGCCTTTCCTTTGGCCTTGGTTCTCCTCCTATTTCTCTTCTTGTATCATACGCCATTTTTGTATAGTGTAGAGAAGTTGTGTTTTATAGGGAGGACAGTGTGGGTCTTAAAGTATTTTGCTACCAATTCCCTTTCCTTGAGTAGATCAGTTCAAAATTTTTTGATGATTCTATCTTTTTTTAACACAAGCTCATCTCACCCATCAATAATTTTTTTGAGCTCAATAAACTTTGTGTTCATTTGATAGATCTTATGCATCTTTTACTCAAGTTGACCCTTCAGAGGTCTAAGGAGTTCAAGCTCTTCATATTGCTTCTTAGCAAGCTTCGGCTTTTCCCTAAAGCCTCCACGAGATCCCCATACTTCTCCGTTATTTCATCTTAAGAGTTCTCTAGTTCAGAGCCCAACTCATTTCTAGATGTTGAGCTGGCCTCTAACTCAACACAAGTTTCTTAATCTAAAAGAGACAACATAGTTTTAGAGTTTACCTTATCAGGATGAGAGTTATCTTGATCCTTCTTATCATCCGTAGCCATTAGTCTATAGCTCTCTTACCCTTCTTCAACATCACAATCAAAGGATGATAGAGGAGCCATGATGCATGTTTGAGCAGTAGCTGGTGATACCTTCTTAGATAGTGCAGTCAGCCCTACATTTGCTTCTTCTTCTTCTTAAGATCCAGAAGATCTAGTGGCACATCACTCCAGGTTCTCTCCTTCTTGGCTAAGAGGCTTTTCAGCTTTCTTTCCGGTCTGATGCTTATCTTCCTTATGCCCTTTATTATCCTTGCTTTTACTATGAAGTTAGCTAAGACATGCCTGGGCGTGTTATAAAAGTAGCAAATAATATCAGTATTAATTTATTTATTTTGTTTAGAAGCATACATGTCTCTCGTAGGGTCTTTCCTAAATTTGCCAGAACTCTGATTGTGCCTTCTGGAGTTGGATGAAGAGGATATGACATTGTTCTAATGCTTCCTCCTCATCATCTTCTTGAAATGCCTTGTGAACAAGGATAATTCTCAATTAGAAATCTCTTCCCCGGAAATTCTTGGTCCAGACTCTTCTGAAACTACTGCTTTTCTTGGGGAAGGTAGGTCTTTCTCCTTGACTCTGCTTGAGCTATCAACTTTCAGAGCCCTAGATATTTCCTTGTTATGCCCTTCTTCACTCTTCCTGGTGTTAATGTGAAGATCGTGGGACAACAATTTCCCAAACATATTTTGGGGTTAAATATTCTCCAGGTTTCCCATCTCCCCGATGGCAACAATCTTGACATCTCATTCCTTGTGTAGGGATCTCAGAAACTTATAATTCAGTTCATAGTTTGAGAAAGTTTTTCCATAATTCTTTAGACCGTTTACAATTCTGAAGAACTTCTCATAACAATTAGCAATACTGTCTTGTTTCTTGTCTAAAAGCTTTATACTCCTGATTATGAAGGGATTTTTCGTCACCCCTGACCTCTTCAGTCCCTTCTATGTAGATAATCAATGTATCCCACATCTCTTTGGCTATTTTCCAATGAATAAAATTTTGGAATGTAGAGTCATCAATTGCACTAACAATGATGTTCTTGGCTCTCTTGTCCATAGTAGTCAGGATGACTTCATCTTTAGTCATTCTGAAAGTTTCTTGGGAACTTTTAGATTTGTAACTAAGGGTGAGACATTTATTGGGACATAGAGTCTTCCTTCAAAAGTCTTGAATATTCTGGGATCAGAAGTTTCCATAAAGAGTTTGTCTCTCTGCTTGTAAATACCAAAGTTCTCCTTCCTATAAATAAGATGTTTCATGGAGCCAAGTTCTTTGTAACTTTCTCTAGAGCCCATTGTGCTATAAATCTTTTTAACCCTTAGGGATCTTGTTCAATTGTTAAGCCTTTTGAATAACCTCTCTCTGATGTCACTTGAAAGATGAGGGTCGCTACTCACCTAGAGGGGGGTGAAGATGTGATTTTTTTAATTTTACATATTTCTTGAGTTATTCTCAAAGAGCACAATGAAAAAGCAGATAATAGAAATTACACACAACAAAGTGTACACCAGGATTTATAGTGGTTCCCAAAGAATGGGTACATCCACTTCCCTATGCACCTATCTAGAAGGGAGATAGCTTAGGCCAAATCTTCTCAAAAGTTTCTTCTCAGATCTTCAGATCTTACAATATCAGGAACACAAGTTTCCTACCTCAGACCTTTATACAGTTCCTACACCTCAGGCTCCAACACAAGCCCTATAACTCAGGTTATCCTCAAGCCTTACAAACTTAGGCACCACAGGCCCTACACCTCATGTATACAAACAGGTCCTACACTCAGATTCTTAAATGATTCTTACAGTCTCAGATCCTACAAGGATCCTATAGAGAAATATATTACCGAGTTTGAATCAACACATTAGAGTTTGAGTTTTCAAATAGAAGCAAACACAATAGGCTTCTTATTCCTTGTCTTGATCAACACTTGAAATTTCTTCTAGGAATAGCTGTCTTGATCAAGATAACTTGTAATAGTTGAAGATAAACCCTTTGAAGATTGACACTTGTGTACCACCCGTATTCATCGAGGATGGGTCCCACCATAGCCAGGTCAGCAGAATTCAAGGTCAACAAGTTAAGGCAGAAGTCAAAGTCAGCACGTAAGACTTGAGAAGGCATGTGCAAGTATGGCGAGCTCCCCTCACATACTCGCCAGGTAGGTGACTAGGCGAGATACTCTCCCAGCCTGCGCGAGTTCCTTCAGGAAGTCGCCTAGTCGTCAGGTGGTGGGGTATAAATATTACCCCCCCCCCCTCCTTGGATTGTCCTATAAATAGGACCATTGTGGTATGAGGAAGGAGACCAAAAAATCCTCTGTAGGATACTCGCGATCTTTCCTTTCCAGATACTAGCTAAACCTTTGGATTCTATTTCCTTAGAAGACCAGGTCGCGACCTCGCGGCTTAGTCATCATCTAGTCTCCCTCATACCTAGTTCGACCACTTTTGGTTGAGAAGGGGCTGCTCCTTTTGAGCATCTGGGTACATAGTGGGACCTTCCTACCGCAACATCGGGGGTTATGTTTGCCTTTACTCTTCATCCTAGTCATCCTAGTCATATGGCCTTACCTATGAACCGGTAACCTTAGGAGGCCTTGATCTGATTTCTGATGTTCGGATTTTCCTGGCTTCAACACTTGGTGTGGTGAGCGTGGATCGCAGCCAAGGAGGAAAAGTTTGGTGGTTTAGTAGATGGACAATGATGGCGAGCATGGAGAGTTGGTCGGAAACTCGGAGGGAGTTGGTGATCTCTCACAAGATGGTGAGTTCGTGACAGTTGCTGCGCTCGAGGAGTTCGCGAAGAAGATTAAGAAGAACAACCTCGTCGGTTTTTCTCATCGCCCCAACATCACGGCGACCTCCCTCCATCGCGTGACACCGCTGGATGAGGAAGCGCCGCCGAGGCGAGCTAGGAAGGAGCCCACTTATGCAAGAGAGGAGCGACTGATGCAGTCGCGACATTATCCGGCGGGCAGCCAAGCGGTCCTATTTCAGGATCCGATGTCGCCGGTGAGATACCGTGATACTTGCCGGTGGAGCGAGTATGATGTCTCCAGCGAGTATGAAACTCTCCACAGCCAAGGAGGGAGTAGCCCCTTCTGTGATGAGATCCTTGCCGCCCCCATCCCCGAGGGGTTCAGAGAGCCCGTTCTCACCTACTATTTCGGTAGAGATTACCCGGTCATGCATCTTTAGTGGTTCGAAGATGTCGTCTCCATCCACAACATGTTAGACGCGTTCAAGTGCCAATTATTCTTCTTCACCCTCTGAGGCAATGCAAGGGACTGGTTTCACTAACTGCCAGTAGGTTCTGTCTATAGTTTCTCCGACCTACATCGAGGCCTTATGTCAAGGTTCACGACATCCAAGAAGAGGAAGAAGGAGGAAACGACTCTCTTCAAGATCACCCAAGGGAAGCATGAGAGTCTCAACCATTACATCGATCATTTCCAGGAGGAGATCATGGAGGTGGAGGAGGTGGAGGAGGTGGATAGCTTCACTTTGATGGGGTCCCTGAAGTTCGGGTTGAAGTAGGGTATATTCTATATGGAGATGGGATCCAACCCCAGAGTTCTTTCGAGGAGATGATAGATAAGTTGAATACTTTCGTCTAAGGAGATGAGAAGAACAAAGATTTTCTGGCGCGGATGGATGGACAGGATCCTTTGGAAAGGGGAGAGCAGGGCTTTTGGGGGCGAAGGCTAGGAGGTATCCGGAGAGGCAGGTAGAAAGGAGGAAGGAGCAGCTGAGAAGAAGAGAAGAGAAGAGGAAGAAAGAAGAGCCCAGGATGCTGGAAGAGAGGAGGCAGGATACGCCTTGGAGGCGGGAAGAGAGGAGGCCTGCGGAGGCTTCGACATGGAGAGGGGAAGATATATTGTTCCAGTATACCAAGAATTGCCCCCCGTGGAGTTTCCAACAGGGAGACCGCGTTTCCAGCGGGAGAGGAGGAATGACAATTGGCAGGAGGAAGGTCGAGGAGGAGGGAGGAGGGAGGCGATGGTTATTGCTCGTTAAGGCAACAAGCATCATCTGAGGGAGCAACGGGCGATGCGTTAGGATGCAGAGATTCCCCTTTACTGCGACATCCATCGGGTAGAGGGGCATAGGACGTTGGCTTGCACGGAGTTTTGGGAGGCAAGAAGGAGGTTAGAAGCTGGATTGCGGAGAGGGAGCAGCCGAGGAAGGAGGCCTCAATAGGGCAAGTGGCATTTAGAGCTCCAGTGAGGAGAAATGAGGACTGTATCGACCTGGGAGGTCGCGGAGAGGTAGTCCATGGCCCAGGAGGTGTCCAAATTGGGGTGATCAATGGAGGAGCTGGGCTTGGAGCTTCCTGCAAGGGAAGTCTCCATCAAATCTACAGGAAGAGCGTCACCTCGACTTCGTAGAAACCACCGCTGCTAGATGAGATTAATTTCTCAGAGTACGACATGCTAGTAAATGACAACCCATTCCAAAATGCCCTGGTAATTCAAGTTGTCATTGAAGACTTCACTGTCGACCGAATCCTCGCGAATAACGGGAGCTCAGTGAACGTCATCTTCAAGAGAACTTTCATAGGGCTTCAGGTGGAAGTGTACAGGTCCCGGCTGTAGATGGACCCCACTTTGGCTTTTCATGTGAGATGAAAGAGGTGGAATGGGCAGTGGAGCTTCTGGTTACTCTCGGCGGGACTTCGATCTGATGTCGCTTTGTCATCATCGATGCGCCGAGTGGATACAACGCCATCTTCGGACGAACCCTCATCAACTATTTCAAGCCCGTTTTTTTCATCTTATCACCAATGCCTGAAGTACTGCCAGGGGGATGTCCAGATCAGGATTAGGGGCGATCCCAAGGCCTCTAGGGTGTGCTACCTAAATGCCATCAGTACCATCAGCTTGATGGGTGACCCGAAGAGGTTTGAGGAGCTACTGGAGAAGGATAAGGGGTTGTGTGCTGCTGAGGAGATAGAGGAGGTCTAAGTTATCTCTCGAGGAGGGGAGCCTGGTCTACTAAAGGTTGGAGGATCCCTGCCATTGGAGGGGAAGATAGAGATGACATCTTGTCTACGGGACAACATCGACGTTTTTGCTTGGAGCGCAGCCGAGATGCCAAGGGTTGACGTCGATGTTTCCTGCCATTTCCTCAACCTAGATCCCGTAGTGGCTCCCATTCATCAAAAGCAAAGGAAGGGCATTGTCGTGCTGGCTGGTCCGATCAGGGAGGAAGTGGAGAAGTTACCGAAGGCATATTTTTTTCGGAGATCCAGTATCCTGGTTGGCTCTCCAATGTTGTAATGGTGAAGAAGCCTGGAGGGGGTTGGCATCTTTGTATTGACTTTTCAATGTTGAATAAAGCTTGCCCGAAGGATTGCTACCCCTTGCCTCAAATAGACTCTTTAGTTGATTCTGTCGTCGGGTATCCTGTGATGAGTTTTCTTGATGCTTTTCAGGGTATCACCAGATCTTGATGCATCCCCTCGACTGTCGCGACGTCTCATTCATCACCGACGATGGATGTTATAGCTAAAAGATGATGCCCTTTGGGCTCAAGAATGCAGGTGTGACTTACCATAGAATTATGGATCATATCTTCAAGGAGCAAAAGGGGCGGAACATGGAAGTCTATGTGGACGACCTCCTTATAAAGAGCAAAAGCATCACTGAGCACATAGCGGATCTGGTGGAGACCTTAGCAACCATGAGAAAGTACAAGATGCGACTCAACCCGACCAAGTGCGTCTTCACTGTAGGAAGAGGAAAGTTCTTAGGTCACCTCCTCACTCCAAGGGGGGTGGAACCTAACCCAGACAAAGTCAAGGCCATTCTGGAGATGGCGTCTCCGAGAGATCCCAAGGAATTCCAAAGGTTGACAGGAAGGCTTGTAGGCCTTAGTCGTTTCCTATATAAGGCGGGAGAGAAGTGTTCTCCATTCTTTAAAACTCTTCGAGGGAATCAGATGTTTGAGTGGACCACGGAGTGTGAGGAGGCCTTCGGGAAGCTCAAGCAATAGCTAACCCAAGCCCCTCTCCTATAAGGCCAGTAGAGAGATGAAGACCTCCTACTCTATCTGGGACTAAGAGTGGAAGCAGTTAGCTCGGTGTTAGTTCGAGAAGAAGGAAAGAAGTAGCTCCCCATCTACTACGTGAGTAGAGTGATGTGATAGGCGTAAACAAGATATCCTATCCTGGATAAGTTGGTGTTCGCTCTGGTAGTTTTTGCTCGGAGGCTCCGTCCTAATTTCCAAGCTCACTCCATCAGGGTCATCTCCGATCACCCTCTGCGTAGTATCCTGGATGGAGTGGAGCATTCAGGCAGGTTAGCAACATTTGTGGTGGAGCTTAGCGAGTTCGACATTTCTTACTAACTGAGGGTAGTGATCAAGGCGCAGGCAGTGGCAGATTTCCTGGCTGACTTCTCAGCCGAGGTTAAATGAGATGAAGGCTCTTCTAGCCCAGTCTCTTTGAAGATGTTCATGGACAGGGCTTCTGGCAGGTATTCCATGGGAGCCGGAGTCGTGCTAGTAAGTCCACAGGGAACCAGGATTGAGCAAGCGGTCGAGATCCTCTTCCCCATCATGAACAATCAGGCGGACTATAATGCCATAGTGGCTGGCCTACATCTCGCCAAAGAGCTAGCAATTCGGGATATTAGGGCCTTCACTGATTCAATGGTGGTTGCGTTGCAGATTAGAGGATAGTTTGAAGTAAATTGCCCAGTCCTGCAGAAGTACTTGGTCAAAGTGAAAGGTCTGATCGGAGGGTTTCAATCTTTCTTTGTGGAGGATAATTAAGAAGCTGACTAACTCGCCAAGCACTATCCTCGGGCTGGGGGGACCATGACCGAGTTGTTTCGACCATCAATCGAGGAAGGGGAGATGATGGAGATCGAGCAAAGAACCTCATGGAATGAACTGATCATTACGTTTTTAACGACGGGACAGTTGCCCACCAGCGATGGAGATCAGAGAAAGTTCTGTTACAAACTGCTTATTACTTATAATAGGAAGGGGAGCTCTACCGCAAGACCATCTCAGGGCCGTTAGCCAGATGTTTGTTAGAGATCGAAATCCCTCGTGTTCTCAAAGAGATCCATTCAAGAGAGTGTGGCAGCCACTCAGGAACTCGTACTCTAGATAAGAGAATTATGAGGCATGGATACTCTTGGACAACCATTCGGAAGGATGCAGAAGCTTTTTCCAGGAAGTTTCCCCAGTATCAGCTCTTCGCACCACTTCAGCTATAACCAACTCAGCACCTTCGCTCGATCACTGCTCTATGGCCCTTCGCTATTTGGGGAATGGATTTGATCGGCCTTTTCCCTCAGGCTAGCGGAAAGAGGAAGTTTGTCCTTGTCATGATTGATTACTTCTCCAAGTGGATCGAGGTGAAAGCTCTAGCGAAGACCACTTCTTAAATCTTAAATAACTTCATATAGGGAGATATTGCATGTAGGTTCGGGATTCCTCTTTCGATCATCATGGACAACGGTCCACAATTCGCCAGCTTGGAGTCAGAGTACTTCTACAAGCAGCTAGGGACAGATCTTCGATTCGCCTCTGTGCATCATCCTCACAGCAACGGATAAGTGGAAGCCGCCAAAAAGTTGATTATCAACCCCTTAAAGAAGAAAGTCACCAACTTAAAGGGTAATTAGGCAGAGCAGCTCCCCTCAGTCCTTTGGGCTCTGAGAACGACTCCAAACTCAGCTACAGGGGAAACTCCCTTCAAGTTGTCCCATGGGTCTTAGGCACTCATCATCGTGGAGTTTGAGGTTCAGAGCCTAAGAGTCATAGCAACGGGAGATGGAATCGAAGAATAGTGCTTGGAGAATGAAGACGCTCAAAGGCTCTCAATGGATTTTGTTGAAGAACTTTGTGACTTATCCTCCATCCGCCAGGAGGAGATCAAGCGACGCATGGCAAAGCATTTTGATAAAAACGTCCGCCTAAAACATTTCCTCCCAGATGACCTGGTCATGAAAAAGGTGGACGCCGTGGGAAGAGGAGCAGCAATTGGCAAGCTACATCATAATTGGGAAGGTCCTTTCGTCATCTAATATGCCTTAGCCACTAGAGGCTATTATCTCCAAGACTATGTTGGGGAGCAGCTGGGAGGTACTTGGAGCGGGGATGACCTTAAAAGGTTCTATCCCTAGCAGTAACGCTGTATTTTCCTTGTAAAATCATGATTTTATATATATACAAGCTGTGGTAGCCCAATGGTATCTCTTTGTGCTATTTCATCTCAAGATTTCTGAGGCTTTAGGATTCAGCTCCGTGCTCGATCCGAGAAATCAGGTGTCGACCTGTTCCTCGTAAATAGCCTAGTGTGGACGATAGGACGATGCCTCAGGAAGCGCTCTTATAAGATCGATCCTCTACACTGACGACCGAGATCAGCTCCCCCTTTGCATGTCGACCTAGCTACCCCCGACTACATCTCTCCTCCGACTCGAGTAACTATTAGGAATAGGTTTGGATTCCAATCTCTTGAATTTGAGGAAGGGTCAACCTTGCCAAGCCTCCGTTTGGGCAACAACCCTTCAAGTTTTGTAGAGGTAGGATAACCTACCAAGGGGCGGGGGTAAACCCAAGGGAAGATGTTGGCCTCGAGTGCGTCCTGAAGGACCCTCGGAGGAATATTACCCTTCGTTCGTACACTGGCACTTCTAGCTAGATGGCATGGCCAAAAATGATCTCCACTATTGAATCGGGATACGAGCCTTCGACCCATTCCTCCTATATAGAGCAATGCGGATGATGGGACGATGCCTCGTGACTTAAGCGCTCTTGTAAAACCGAGCCTCTGCATTGACGGTCGAGATCAGCTCCCCCTTACTTGTCGGCCTAGGTCCCCCCGATTGCATCACTCCTCCGACTGGAGGAATTATTAGGAATTGGTTTGGACGCCAACTTCCCGATTTGAGGAGTTCAAGATCGTCACTTTTAAATATCCTTCATTTGCAAAACATCGATGCAGCTAACCCATCTATCGCCTCTCAAGTAACAGGATGAAATCACCTCAGCATCGATTAAAGTCCTCGAGTGGTATTTTCATCATAAGTCTGAGTCTCTACACGAGCTCCTCTCCTTCACATCGGCCAACGACCTCCTTGAGTGAGACCAAGTTCCTCGCTGGAGTGTTGTCGTAGTCCGTGAACTCTGTACGATCTCTTCTCCTACAGACCGACTACTTGCCTCCCCGAGTCGGCTCACACCACTCCAGTCAAGCGTGGCTCCTGAGAGTTGTCGACCCACCCCAAGTTGAGCTTGGTTCCTACTGGGTGTCGATTTTTTCCCACCCCAAGTTGATCTTGGCTCCTACTAGGTGTCGACTGCTTCCCACCCCTAGTTGATCTTGGCTCCTGATGGGTGTCGACTGTTTCCCACCCCCAATTGAGCTTGGCTCCTGCTGGGTGTTGACTACTTCCCACCCCATGTTGAGCTTGGCTTCTGCTGGGTGTTAATTACTTCCCACCCCCAAGTTGAGCTTGGCTCCTACTGGGTATCGATTGCTTCCCAACCCCAGTTGAGCATGGTTCCTGCAGGGTGTCGACTGTTTCCCACCCCCAGTTGAGCTTGGCTCCTGCTAGGCGTCGACTGCTTCCCACCCCCAATTGAGCTTGGCTCCTACTGGGTGTCGACTGCTTCCACCCCCAGTTGAGCTTGGCTCCTGCTGGGTTTCGACTGTTTCCCACCCCCAGTTGAGCTTGGCTCCTGCTGGGTGTCGACTGCGTCCCACCCCCAGTTAAGCTTGTCTCATGCTCGGTGTCGACTGCTTCCCACAATAAGTTGAGCTTAGCTCCTGACCGGTGTCTGCTCCGATCTCCAAGCCGTTCGAGTTTAGCTCCTGCAGGATAAACGATTATGCAGGTGCGAGTATGCCTTGGAGAGCATGCGAGTACACTATGACGAGTATGCGAGTATACATGGATGCGAGCATAGGAATGCGAATTGTCTGAGCGACTATGCTCGTACGAGTATTACACGACTACGATCGACATCAACGCGCGGGTAAGCATTACATGCACTCATCCTCCCCGAGCCTAATAGCCTAGCGAACGCCATCAACCAACAAACATGCGAGTAATGAATGACATAGAATGGGATAACTTAAACTTGTATAAATATATGTCAAAAATTTACAAGTTATAAAGAGTTTCTAATGATCTGTTACATGTGAGCATGAAAAAGATCGGAGAGCATCTTGGACTCGTCGTTGCCAGTATCAGGCCGATATTCGACATCTCCTATGTCGGCATCCTCCTCTTCCTCGCCGCACTCATTGCTTTCCTCCCCATCGATGCTTTCATAGCTGCCGTTGCTACTGCTGCTATCGCTGCAATTGGAACCTGATGTCAAAGAAGATACGCGATCGGGCGAGGCGGGCACCTCGGCGAGATGTTCAGGAAAAAGATCGTCGATGGTGAGCTACTTCTCCCCCTCGATGACCTGGCTGTTGATCCTCAACCGAGCGAGCATGATGTTTCCCGCAGCTCGTGTTATCTTACGGCAGACTGGCGACCTCTCCTCCCAAAGAAGGCATGACAGCTTAACAACCCAATGTGAGTCGTCCTCTAGCCGCGACACAACATGCAAGGGAGCGGAGGAGCTCACGCATCCCTTGGCAGTGACGAGACGAGTTTCCATCTTGGTTGCGTGAACTTGGGCTGCCTCCAGCTCCACCAAGGAGTTGACGAGCTTCTCCACGCATTCGGAGAGTTTCTTCATGGCCTCAATCTTAGACTTCCTTTGATAAGAGACAGTCATTCAGCAAAAATAAATCTAAGTCTGGATCATCCATGTCGCATGCGGGAAGCGATTACCTCATAATCCCTCCAGCGGATCGACTGCATGCCGAGATCTATGGTCCTATTGGTGGCGACCTTCAAAGCTTTCGTCGTCTCCAACAGCTTCCTGGCCGAGTAATGCCCTAGCTCGGCAGTCCGTGCGAGTGATAATGCGGTTTGCTAAGCGAGTTCCGCCGGGCTGAGCTCCAGTATGGACTCGGCATCAACCCGCCCATATAGAGCATAGATGATGACAAAGGCCGCCACCGTATCCTCCCAATCTACTAACCAGGAGGGAAGGTTGGTGCTCAACATCACCAAATGGTCGTTTGTCGACCAAGTCACCAGCGGGCGACAGTGAACATACACCACTCCTCGCCCAAGGTTGAAATTTGGGTTGAAATGGGGGGCCTGAGCACCTAGCAGCTACTCTTGCTCGCTAGACTGAGGCGATAATATTTTTGCTATCTTACTCACAGGGCCTAGCGACTTGACCTTCGCTTTCTCTTTGGCGAGTTTTTTCTTCTCACCAACGTCAGGCGGGGGGTAGGATTCCGGGAAGGATGTGGCGATTTCCTTCGCCGGAGGAAGCGGCTTCTCGGGAAGCTCGTTAGCCACTACAAACATCGTGCGACACATTAGTACCGAGCTTCAATAAATGGGAGCAAGCATGTAAGCAGACATTATTCTCGCTCAAATCTTACCCTCATTTTGATTGATATCTTCGAGCGTGTTGACATTGAGCCGCCAGTGGATGACGTCGAACCAGCGACCTCGGAAGGACTCGAACAGTTGCTCGCGAACACCTTCCAAGATCGGCGGGAGGAAGAAGAGAACGACGGGTTGGTGCGGCCTTCCCAAAATGCCCGCGAAGTCGTCGTGGACGCCGACCAGCTGTTCGCTCCACCGGTGGACTTTATTCACCATCCCCACCAAAGTGCAGATATGGCTGCTGAAATAGACGAGCCCCTCAACAGTCGCGCTGAAGGCGAATATTTTGCAGAAAACAGAGAGTTTGAAGGAGACCCTCTCTTCCAGCAAGTAGAAAAGGAACCCCACAATGATCACCACTCCATTGGGGTTGATTTGCTCGGGGACGATATCAAAATATCGCAGGATCTCGCAATACTCTGGCCAGAATGGAAGTCGCAGGCCGGCGTCAAAGTGGCGCAATGACAAGACCATCACACCCTCGATATGGGTGTTGAGTCGCTCACCGCTAGTAGGGAGCCTTGTCGAGTATCCATCCGGTAAAAATCGCTCCCTGAACGTCTCCAGATCTCCCTTTGTGGTTATGGATTTCTTGAATGCCGCGTCGACAAAGTTGGCGGCATGGGCTTATCGGCGAGCACCAGCATCGTCCCACACCATTTTTGCGAGCTAATAAGATGAAGAGAGAAGGAAGATGAGAAGAAAGGGAGGACTAAAACACGCGAGCAGGAAAAGATACTCGCGAGGTGGGGTTAGGAAAATCACAGCAGCGTATTTTTGTCCTACCTACCCCATCTATTTATAGGCGAAGGCAAAGGGGAGGGGGGTATATATCTGTTTCGGCGAGTAACAGGCTAAGTTGCGGTTTAGGCAGGTAAACAGATCCCCCAGCGTCCACCCCATCTCGCACAGGGTAGCGGAGAATATCGCGAAGTTCGCCAGAACCTACATAGTAAACTCGGCATATCGCAGAACAACAACAAGCAATACAACAAATAATAAAGACAGAAGTTAAGGGAGAGACAAGAACTCGCTTATTACAAATATAATATTGTTTATTACAAACAAGCGCCTGCGACGAGTTCAAAATAAAAGAAAAAGAAAGAAGAAACCATCCTAAGTTCTAGGTGGCTGCTCTGGAGGATGAGGATGTCGCCCGTCCCAGCCCATCTCGCGCGCTCGCTGGTAATGCTCTGTCGCTACCGACATCGCGTCGTCTCCAAGCCGTAGCTGCTCCTCCATCATCATCAGTCGACCCACAGAGCCCATACTCTCCCGAATGTCAGCCAGCTCGTCGAGAACGAGTTGTAGGCGATTGTTGTTTATCTCCAGCTCGCAATCCTTCTCCTTCACCATGTGGAACCAGGCTTTGTAGCTCTCCAGGGTGATCTAAAGTTCTTCTATCTTCGCCATCCGCACCTCCAGGGCATAGATCCGGCGATGAGGTTCACAGATCGCGAGCTGATCGAACATGCTCTCCATCTCCAGGTAGGCGCGAGTAGCGGCATGACGATACTCTCTCCCAGATAACCCGATGGCGTCTATGAAGGCCGCCCCTGGAGTCGTCGGACGATCTGTCAAAACCAAAAAAGTTGCCAAATCAGAAATGAGCGCCTAACTCATCAAACGAAGCAACAGTAACGAAGGTTACTGCGGCGAGGAGATTGTGATTGATGAGGAGAAGATCCGCGACCTGGGACATCTCTCCGGCCAGAGGATGGTCCGCCCACATGCTCGACAGGTTTACCTCGACCACGATCTCCATGATCGAGGTCCCCAACATTTGGCGGGAAGTAGTTTGGCCGTGGCCGATCCAGTTTCTGGGCAAGAGTATTCGGCGGAGGCGGCGGGGGTTGCGACGAACTCGCCGGCTGATGCAAAGACTTCAGCGGAGGAAGCGGGGGAGGTCGCTGCATGTCAACCTCTTTGTTGGAACCCTTGTTTAATTTGGGCTAGGTCCACTCTTAGGTTGTTGACCCATATGTATAGCCAGGGCCAAATTCTAGGTCTAAGTTAGTCTCAGTAGAACAGACCTCTCAAAGACCGGCTGTGGACTTCTTTTTAAGACCAAGACTCAGAAGAATATGTGGATTTAATATCAGTTCGACTTTCGTCGAACTCGTCTCGACGATCGTCGATCTCCGATCGACGATATCAGTGATTAGTCTCTGAACTGAGCTCGACTATCTACGAGCTCAGGTCGACGTTTTCTCTCTTGTTCTCAGATGTCTCAGAGCACAGATAGTTGATCTGAGCTCGAAGATTTCTAGTCTAAGCTCGACGATTTCCAGTCTCAGCTCGATGATTTTATATCTCAGTTCTGCAATCTTTTATCTCAGTTCGACTATCTCTTTGCCTAGCTGTCTAGAAGATTTCTTTCTTATTTAGGTGAGGATATTTATGGCATTAAATCTCTAGTAGTTAATACTGATATTATCAAGCCTTATAGTCGTTTCTTTTACAACATTAACTACAGGTTTTCACATAGTTATTATTTTATCTTATATGCCAAGACAGTTGGGGAATTCATTTATTGCAGAAATAATAGCCGTTTTCTCTCCTCGATTCCTGCAGTTTAATTAAAAAGGAATGTTTTTGAATTTCTAGTGAGAGAGAGAGATTTGGTTATCCTACTCAGATAAGAAGGCTACATAGTTTGCCCTTTTCAAAGAGACAATCAGATAGAGAAATACACAGAGAGACAAAAAGATAGAAATCAATCCCTGCTTACATCCTGAAGCAGTTCTTCATCAATCTGGTTTTACATTCTGTCAGTGCTGTGAAGAAGAAGCAAGAAGAACAACTTTTACAAATCAAGAGTCTTCTTGTTCTTCTCCTCCAAGACCTTGCTGAGACATTCAAGCACCATCTGTCTAAACCTCCTGGACAATGACTCTCTGTTGAAGACCTACTCACCATGTGCAAAGCTTCCCAGCCTGAACTCTTCTACATCTCAGGGGTAGCTTTGACAACATCTCTGAATCCATATAGTCTTCTCAGTTGTAATTTGAGAAAAGAAGACTTTCATCAAACTCTCATCCCCACCTCTGTACAGGGTTTTTATTCCCTTCAAAATTATTCTGGTTCACAAGCCTCCTTCCAAAAGACTTGGATTGGTTTTTGGGCACTTGATCAAAAGCTCATTGGTGGCAGTCACCTGATCAAAACATAGAGTGGATTCCTACTAAGGGTGGTAGAAGAGTGGATGTACCCAGTTGGGGAACCACTATAAAATTTCTTGTGTTGTATGGTTGTGCTTTTTGTGTTCTTGTATGCTTGTGATGTGGTTAGATTAGCTTAGTTTATTTGCTTTTATCTTTTCTATAAAAGTATTTTTTTATAACTCTATCCCCCCCATAGAGTTATTCAGAGTTTGTCACCCCCCTTTTTCTTTCAATTGGTATCAGAGGGAGGTTGGCTATTCTTATACAGGCTAACACCTGAGCCAACCAAGATCTCTAGATAAGCTCTGAATAATTAGTTTTGTGTTTCTTTTTTTAAATTTATCTGATACCATGGCACAAAATAAGGAATACACTAGCACCATACCTCCAGTGTGTAACTTGTCTAAGTTCCCCATCTGGAAGGCAAGAATCAAATTATACATTAATTCTATTAATGAAGATATCTACAATTCTATTTTGACAGGTCCCCCTCAGGCATCTAACTCTACAACAACATCAATCACTAATGCAGTTCCACCACCAAAGTGGACTGAGGCTCAGAGAAAAGCCAAAATAGATGATGCTAAGGCAATGAACATTTTGGCCCAAACAATGTCAGATGACATTTTTCAGAAAGTGGTTGAATGCACATAAGCCAGGGCAATCATAGACTCCCTCAATCAAATGGTGGTTGGATCTGTAGATGAGAGGAAAGATAGAAGATCCAATCTCATATCCCAGTATGAGAATTTCAAGAAGGAGGAAGCAGAATCAGTAGCAGACATGTAAAAAACACTAAGCTCCATCATCAGTGAGCTGGAGACATTGGATAAGGACATCACCCTTATAGAGGTGAATGATAAAATCCTTATGTGCTTCCCAAGCTCATGGGACACAAGGATCTAGCCAATCAAGGAGGCCAGAAGCTTGAATAAGATTTCAACTGAATCTCTCCTGGGAAAGCTCAAATCTTATGAGCAGTTAATCAAGTCCAGAGAAGCTGTAGAACAAAGAACTCCTCCTCCTATAAGGAAAGAACAATCCATTGCATTCAAGGCTGCTGAAGTGTCTGAAGCTCCAGTAGACAATGAAGAGCTAATGAGTCTCTTTGCCAAGAGATTCTTTAAAATGGCAAGGAAGGACTTCAGGAGGAAGTTATCCAGAAATGACTGCAAGCCCAGGTATGACAAAACCCCCACTAAAGAAGTAGTGTGTTTTGGATGCAGGAAACCAGGACACTTCATATCTGAATGTCCTGAAAATCAAAAGAAGGAAAGAAGAAGAGAGAAGGAATCTAGAAGCAAGCATTACAGCAAACCCTCTTCCATCAAGCACAAAAAGAAGGACAAAGGATTTGTGGCTTACACATGGAGTTATACAGAAGATGAATCCACATCTTTCAGCTCCAGTGATGAAGAAGAGGAGGCAAAAGAAAAGGAAGTTTGCCTCATGGAAATTGATGCCAGCAGTAGCAGATCAGATACAAATGAATCTGATAATGAAGAAAACTTGTCAGCTGAAGATTACGTACTAAATTCTTATGATTTTGAATCTGATGAATTCAAATTTGAATTTAAAAAATTATGCTTAGATTTGATAAGCTCTGAGAAGGAAATCAAACTTCTTAAAAAAAATGATCAAGATAAATCATTTCTGAAAATGCAAATTTATCTAATGAACTAAAATCTGCAAATTAACAAATTATCTTTTTGAAATCAGAACTTAGCAAAGCTAAGATATTAGAAGAATCATTAAATGGTAGAAGTTTAAAACTGCTAGATATAACCAGCACATTAAATGCAAGATCTAATAACTGCAAACTAGGATTATAAGCTTCATCTAGTGAACCAACCCTAATCCAAAAGAATCATCTTTCTAGACCTATAAATTTTGTTTCTGACAAAGGAAAGAAAAACATTGAACAGGTCAATAAGGTTAATAAAGTTCTTGAACAAATTGAAACTAAGAACCAACTCAAAAATCAGAAGAATAAAAAAAGTAACAATGTTCAGCAGTTATCGTCGAACTCAGATTGATGATATATGAACAGATCGTCGACCTCAGAACGACGATCTCTAAATGCAAATTTCAGTAAAAATCAGTCTTCGATCTGCGATCGACGATAACAGTATGGTTCGTCGACCAGAGATCGACGATTTTGGTGCCCTAAAAAATGGATATTTTCATTCTTCGAGTGGAGATTGAAGATCTCACCCAACATTGTCGAACTCAGGTTGACGATCCCACCAGAAAACATCGATCCCAGATCCTAACAACAGAAACTTAAATTTTAATAGCAACATTAATCCTTTTAATCAATGGATAATTCCACCTAGGAGATATCATCCTAAAGGCTATAAAGATCAACTTGAATGCTCATACATATCTAGTTATAGCTATGTTAAACAACAATGACCCAAGATATCCTTGGTCAAAAACAATTAGTTGTTTCTTTGACAGATGAAGACCTATCCAACATATAATCAACAATTGTATCTGGACAGTGGTTGCTCCAAGCATATAATAGGGAGCAAGGACAACTTAAGTGATTATAAGTCCAAGCTGGGACCAAAGGTTATCTTTGGTGATTCAAACTGTGGCCAGACCAAAGGCTATGACAAAGTCAAGATTGGAGCAGTGACTTTCAAGAAAGTTGCATATGTGAGTGGATTAAAGCATAACCTCATCTCAATAAGTCAACTTTGTGATGAAGGTTATCAGGTAACTTTTAACTCTAGCACTTGTATTATTTCATCTAGAGAAAACCAACCTGTTTTAATTGGCAATAGACATGGAAACATATACTTAGTAAATTTTCATTCTGTTGCATCAGACATATGTTTGCTCCATATAGTTAGTAGTCAGAATGACTTGTGGCATAAAAGATTATGACATGTTAACCTGAAAAACATTGCTATGCAATCTAAATACCACAATGTTAGAGGCTTACGTTCTGGCCCCTACAAGAAGGAAGGCCTCTACAGGGCTTGTCAATTAGGCAAGCAAACTAAACCTAGTTTCAAATTTATTAATAAAAGTGATTCACCTAGGATATTGTACTTGCTACATATGGACCTTTTTAGCCCTATGGCTGTACAAAGCCTAGGAGGGAAATCTTATACCTTAGTAGTGGTAGATGACTTCTCCAGATTCACTTGGGTATTCTTTCTGAGATCTAAGTCAGATACCTTCAAGGTTCTTATAGATTTTCTCAAGACCATACAGATTGAGTACTCTACTCAAGTTGAATTGATCAGAAGTGATCATTGTACTGAGTTTGAATCTCTTCTTATGCATGAGTTCTGTTAGAAGGAAGGTATCATGCATTGTTTCTCAGCTCCTAGAACTCCTCAATAAAATGGGGTAGCTGAAAGGAAAAATAGAATACTCATTGAAGCTGCAGGTACATTACTGACAGATGCTTACATGTCTCTTTCCAATTGGTCAAAGGCAGTGAGCACAACAAATTATGTCCTGAATAGAAGCCTGATACACAAACTAAAACATAAGACTCCCTATGAATTACTCAAAGGTAAGAAACCAATAATCACCTATTTTAAAGTTTTTGGTTTTGTATGTTATATTCATAATAATGACAAAAGTACATTAGAAAGTTTGAAGTAAAGGCTGCAGTGGGAATTTTTCTAGGATATTCCCAAGTCAGCAAAGCTTATAGGGTTTTTAATAAATCTACATTAAAAATAGAAGAATCTATGCATGTTACATTTAATGAAGCTAACATGTTTTATAAGGAGAAAGAAATTTCTACCAATAACTCTTTGCAGGTACCTCACTTGTGTGAGAAATTGGATGACTTAAACCTTATTCTAAAGGTTATATACCATCCTTCTCCACAAGCTAATGAAGAAAGTGATGAAGAAATTGTGTAAGCAGCTGAACTTCCTCCAACAGCAGAAGTAATTCCACAAGAGGAATTCACTCCAATTGCTGTTGCTGAACCAACTCCACCATCTGATTTTGTCACACTTATGGATCACTATAGATCTCAAGTGATTGGACACATGTCAGTAGGTGTATAGATAAGGCATCAACTCAACCATGATGTGATGCATGCTTGTTTCCTCTCTCAAATTGAGCCTCAATCCATAACTGATGTAGAGCAAGATCCCCACTGGATCATTGCAATGCAAGAGAAGATCAATCAGTGTGAGAGATGTAGAGTTTGGGACTTGGTCCCAAGGCCTAAAGGCTATGCAGTAATTGGAACTAAGTGGGTTTTCAGGAATAAGCTTGAGGCTCAAGGTGTGATTGTGAGGAACAAGGCTATACTTAATGCTCAAGGATATAGGCAAGAGGAAGGAATTGACTATGATCAAACATTTGCTCTTGTTGCAAGGCTAGATGCTATAAGGATATTTCTAGCATATGCTACATTCAAAAAGTTCAAGGTCTACCAAATGGATGTCAAAAGTACATTCTTAAATGGAGAACTTAAAGAAGAGGTCTATATTGAACAACCTCCAGGTTTTGTTTCTCCAACTCATCCCTCCTATGTTTTTAGATTGCATAAAGCTCTTTATGGTTTAAAGCAAGCTCCAAGAGCTTGGTATGAGACCTTAGCCAGCTTTCTTTTAGAGCATGATTTTTCTAGAGGCATGGTAGATAGAACCCTTTTTACAAAACTACATCATGATAAAATATTATTAGTACAAATATATGTAGATGATATAATTTTTGGTTATACTGATCCTAAATTGTGCAAAAGATTTTCTGATCTAATGCATTCCAAATTTGAGATGAGTAGCATGGGAAAGCTATCTTATTTCCTTGGTCTCCAAGTGAAACAATCTCCTGATGGAATCTTCATTTCCCAATCTAAATATGCTAATGAGCTTGTTAAGAAGTTTGGGATGGCTGATGCTTCTTCTATGAAGACTCCCATGGCTGTCAATGTTGTATTAGACTCTGATGAACATGGAAAACTTGTTGATCAAACTAGGTATAAGGCCATTGTTGCATCCCTACTATATCTAACAGTAAGCAGACCAGATATCATGTTTGCTACATGTCTTTGTGCTAGGTTCTAGGTGAACCCTAAAGAATCTCATCTTATTTTTTTAAAAAGGATTTTAAGATATATAAAGGGTTGTCCAAATCTAGGACTCTGGTATCCAACAGAGTTAGCATTTGTGCTTACTGGATTTTCAGATGCTGACTATGCTGGATGTAGAGTATGAAAGTGAGGGATAGATAAAATTTACTCTAGAGGGGGAGTATTAAAAAATTGTTTTGATTTATTGCGGAATTAAAATACTGATTATTATAACGAAGGAAATAAGATAAGCTAGACTACCATAGCATAATACAGCATAACATAGCACACAACAAAAACACAAAGCATCCAGACGACACAAGAAAATTTATAGTGGTTCCCCAAATCTGGGTACATCCACTCTTCTACCACCCAGGTAGGAATCCACTTAGGTTTTTGATCAGGTGCCCTATCACCACAAGATCTGTTGCAGGTAGATCTAGACACCCTTAAGCTTTTGATCAGGAGCTCAAAATCCAATAGGTTTTGATC
Source organism: Platanthera zijinensis (assembly GCA_039513925.1). Classification (NCBI taxonomy): domain Eukaryota; kingdom Viridiplantae; phylum Streptophyta; class Magnoliopsida; order Asparagales; family Orchidaceae; genus Platanthera; species Platanthera zijinensis. The sequence continues at coordinate 79,450,195 of CM077097.1, forward strand.
AGGTGCCCTATCACCAAGTGTTCACTTTTCAAGTGAGAGATAACCCTGTACAGATGGAGATAAAAGAAAAAAGGTTTATGGAAATCTTCTCTTTCTCAAGCAAATGAGAAGACTGTGTGGATTAAAGTTGAACGTCCAAGCTCCCCCTGAGATGTTGTATAGATTCAGGAAGAGGAAACTTGGCCCTGGGTGTAGGTCTTCAAAGTATGTTGAAGAGCTTTCTGTATATCTTTGAAGGCTGAAGAAAGAAGAAGACTGGAGGAAATAGTTTTGAGAAAATTCTTCTTCTTCTTCTGTTCAACAAAAATGCAAGATGCCTTGAGAACAATATTCTTCACTGACTGTATGATTGATTACTGTATTGTTCTCTTTTTGTTTCTCTAAGATATATGTATTGTCAAAATGAAGAACCAGCATCAATTTGAATTCCCAAGACAGATCATAATTCTCTGAAAGAATTTAGGATCCCAAACGGCTAGAATGGCTGGCAATCATAAATGCACTTCCATAACTATCTTATAAAATATTCTGTGAATACCATAATTAATGCTTAATGAAATACGGCTATCAGCCTTGAGAATATCAGCATTAATTATCAGAATATATTTGCCTTAAAATAATTTATCATAATCAAAATAAATATCTCTGACCGTTCTGAAAAACTGATAACTGAAAGCAGTATAAAATCGTAGAGCTCCGTTCAGAGATCGTCGAACTGAGTTAAGAAATCGTCGACCTGAGAACAGCTATCGTAGTTCTGAGATCACTGCTGAGAAAAACGAAATCATCGACCTGAGCTCGTAGATCATTGAGCTCAATTCAGAGTATAAAACTCTGAGATCGTCGATGGGAGATCGACGATCGTCGAGCTGAGTTTGACTATAGTCAAACTGGTATAGATAATCCACAACATCTTTCTGAGTCTAAGTCTGAGTCCACTACAATGCTTGTCTGCACAAACCTAACCTAAAAGGACATAACTAAGACTTAGACAAGGACCCTGGCTATACATCGGGGTCAAGACATCCTAAGAGTGAACCTAGCACAAATCCAAACAACTGTTTCAACAATCTCCCCCTATTTGTGTGAGGCCACTCAAAAACAAAAATGAAAAGAAATAAAATACAAATACCATAAATATCTGAAGGGATGAAATAACATCAGTAGATATGTTATAGCAGTGCATTATACAAAATCAGTTAAGCATTAAACAAATACAAACTATAGATTATCAGATGAAGGACCAGAGGAGGGTTTATAAAAGATTATCTTCCAGTTGGGATCTGGTATATCCTTCTTAGAATTCATCAGGTCTTATCCACCAAGAGATGTCTGAGTGCTAGTACTGAGCACAATTGCTTCTGGATGCAATGCCATATATTTAGCTGGATTAAAAACTTTCTTTCTCACTTGGAGTTTATCCAACTCTTTTTCTCTATAGGAGGACATTGTGGAAAATTTAGATGGATCTTCTCTTTCTTCTACAGCTTTTCTTATCTGAGAGATACCAATCAATTCTTGAAGCCTAGCCATCCTAAAGTTTGGATAGAGTTCCTGTTCAACAGGTGGCTGATCATCATGAGGAGGCAACATTGTAACTGCTTTTAACTGAGTGGATTGAGCTTGAAATTTTGTTGAGCTGTGATGTTTATCACTTTGATAATATAGAGATCTTGGAGAAGCAGCCTCACTATACTTTCTTTTATTAGATACATCATGTCTTCTTGACTGATAAGCAGCTGTCTTCTCAACATTTGGAAGAGCTTGTTGTTAAGGAGGAGAGGAGGGGTTCTGATAAATCACTTCTTTTACTTGTTCTGAAGAACTTTGATTTCTATGCTGCTGACTGCTTTCATGGGAATGAGTCCTGGAAGATCTATCCTGCCTTTGATATAATCTTGAGAAGGAGGAAGGCTTGGAAGATGCTTCAGAGGCTTGAGAAAATACACCTGAAGCACCAACAACAGCAGGAGGAGGAGGAGGGCCTCTTCTGAACTTCTAAGGAGGAGGGGAATATCTCTTGCTCTTCTTCCTGGCTTTCTGTTCATTTTTAGATAACCACATCCAGCTTTCCATGCCAGGATATGGAGTAATCCCTTTCAAGATGTAATAAGGGGTATCATTTGTATTTCCTGGATTGGGAGCATCCTTGGGAGCAGATTTTCTTTTCTTTGATACTTTCCTTTTCTTAGAATTAGGATCCTCTGAATAATCATCCTCATCATCATCAGATGATTCAAGAGGATTGTCATACAAATCATTTAATTCCTTTATCTGTTTGTCAACAATCTTTTTAGCAGCTTTTTCTTTGGCTTCTTCTTGAATATCAAGAGCAATAAGATCATCCAGAGAGGGAAGAGTACTAAATGGCTCACATAAATTTACTAAACTTGTCTCTAGGGCTAAGGCCAGATTTCCTGAAGCCACTAGATCAAGCAGTTCATCAGCAATTAAGATAGCATCGAACTCATCCTTTTCTTCTGAAATAAGCAAAGACTCAACAGCCATGGGAGAGGGCATATCTGAACAAGCAGTAACTGACTGAACATCTGTACAAATAGGAGCTGACTGAATCTGCAAAAGTTGTGTAACATCCCATTTCGGCTAGACCCCTAGGAGTCGGTCTATCGTGAGAGAACCCCAGAAGACCAAGAATTGAAGTACAATGACTGAGACTTCAGGTCACAGGTTAGTCACGCCCGTGACATGAGGCTTGACTCCTTCGACGATCGTCGATCTCCGTGAGACGATCGTCGTATTTAAAACTCGGGCCTGTCACGCCCGTGACTTATGTTTCACACCCGTGACCTAGGGCATGACTCCTTCGACGATCGTCGATCTCCGTGAGACGATCGTCGAACTTGCCACCCGGGCCTGTCATGCCCGTGACCTATGCTCCACGCCCGTGACCTAGGACGTGACTCCTTCGACGATCGTGGATTTCCGTGAGACGATCGTCGAACTTGCAGCCCGGGCATGTCATGCCCGTGACCAAGGTGTCACGCCCGTGACCTAGGGCGTGCCCCCCTTTGGCGATCGTCGATCTCAGCGAGACGATCGCCGAGCGTGTAATTTGCATCTTGACCCTGTCACGCCCGTGACCCATGTGTCACGCCCGTGACCTAGGGTTGTGACCGCCCTTCGACGACCGTCGATCTCAGTTTGACGATCGTCGAGCTCAGAATTTGCCACTCAGGCCTGTCACGCCCGTGACCTAGGTGTCACGCCCGTGACAAGAGCCAAAACATCAGCCAGACTGGAAATTTCGGTAACCGATGTCATAATCAATTCTGGTTATGGGAATGTACACCAGGAGAATTTATGGGTCGTTTCCTACTCTAATTATTTAATAAAATAAGGAAATGTTGGTCAAATAAGAAATCGCCACCTGGCAAACACCTCTTCGTTTCCAGCGTTTCAACTGCCTTTGCCATAACCGAAACACCATTAAGAGGAGCCTTCATGACCATAATTGCTTACCTCTTTCCCCTCCCCACTTGCTGATCTATAAAAGACCCCTTGGAGCAAGAGCAGAAGGTTACACGCTCGATCAAACAAATTCAGACTTTTGCTCTTGCCGTAGGAGAAGTTCGGCAACGCCACCACTGCGCCATGGCACCCCGTCGTTCATCTCGCCTCCAAACCGCGAACAAGGTGCTCCTCTACTTCTTCTCTTATGGGTAGATCTTAGGATCTTAGAAATAAAGTTCGTACTCAAAGGAGCCGGATCTACCTCGTGTTTTCATGGAAAACTATGAAAATTATTATTTTGAGTTCGCCGAAAACCGCCACCTCCGGCGGCCAAACCACCGCCGACCGCTAGCCATCGCCTCGACGGAGGTGGTGGTGGTGGTGGCTGGCCAAGGAAGTGACCGGACGTCCGGCGACAGATCCCGGAAAGGTTACAGAAAATATGGTTTTCTATGTTCTGTTTTCAGGTTCATGTAGAAGATGAACAGTAAAACCAATTTATAATATATAAATAATGTATATAATAAATAGTGAAAATATATATTACTTGAGTATATTTAGAGGCTACAAAATGAGTCACTTAGAGGCCGATTTAGGGAAAATGACCTGTCACGAAAGTCGTAGCCCTTCGAGTCTAGATTAATTTAAAATTAGTTTCAACTCGTTTGGGTAAGCGGTTTGACCACATCACCTGTTTTAGTGAGGGCTGTACCTAGAGTTCGGCATAAACTAAAGTGGATGCCCACGCTTCATCCCTTGTCCAAATGACCTGAATTTGGACAAGGGGTTAAACTTAGCTATATCTAAAGGCAGACCAAAAATGGGAATTTTTGGAGACACTTTGCCTAAAGTTTTTGTTTTAATTTAATAAGGATAGAGGAATTTATTTATGTAGTCAAATAACCTCCAAACCCTCCCAAATTTTAGTGAGTTGTCCCTGGCTATAAAAAATTAACTCTGTACAAATTTTCAACTCATTTGGATGAGTTTTGGATAGGGAGTTACCTATTCTTAACTAGGAAATAGTGAGGCATTTTTGAGTAAAAAAGTGCACTAGAGTTAGAACGGTCATATCACCTCAACTGAGGCTAATATCTTGACCACTGACTTGGAAGGGTTATTATAACCCACTTGGAGAAAATGGTGTGGTTTAGGGTTGGTTTACCCTAGGATCAAAACTCAAATCCTAGATGGAGGGTTTTTGAGGGTTGAGATGGATATGGGGGCAATTGCTCTCGTATTGCCTTGAATCTCTGTAGAGTTGATATTAGCATGATAATAATCGACTGGATGGAATCTTGGAGAATTTGGGGACAAGTAGATGCCTCAAAACCTTCATCTAGCTTTAGGTTAAAATACTAATTAAGCATAATTCATCACTTATAATTATCTAAAGGCTGTGAAACTCGGGTAGAGTTAGCTTTGAAGTGGGTAGAATTTATAGAAATTTTACTGGAATTTTATGATGTTTATTTCCAGCACTTCGTTTGTAAAGTTGATTATAACCCCAATTAATGTTTTAATTATTTGTACCTTTTTGTTCATGGAAATCTCATGAAATCTTGGAAATAAATGTTTTACAACAGAATGGTTACCCTTGAATTTTTGTATAATTTTAAGTTAAGTAAATCCAGTACTTTCTTCACAAAAGTTAAAAAGGGGTTCTATGCTTTGAAAATTATTTAGGGATGATTTTATTGCTGAAAAATTATGAAACTGGGCCAGTGCTATTTTTAAGTCTTTATCTGCATATTATAATTTATTTACAATTTTGGAAGAATATTCTCTGTACTTGGTTCATAAATAATGGAAGATAGTAAATATTGCTAAAATAGTTTTGTTGCCCTTTGATGATAGAAAAATTATGATACTTTGGATTTACCCTATTGAGATAACCTACTATTAATCATAAATTTGCTCGACATCTTGCATGAGAACTTAGGGTAGTTCATGTTCAAACTGGTAGCCCTTGGGATTTTCGAGGAAATTAATTAAATGCCAAATAAATTAGGAAAATTCCCACACTCTGTATTTAGGCCATTTATATCATGATAAGTCCCCAGTAAATATTTTAGGGCATTTGGATGAGTTTTGTGATCATTGCATAACCGGTTCGAAATATAATCTAGGTTGGTCTGCATATAGCAAATTTGTGAATTGCAATAGGACATGATCTGAGAAAGTCATTGGAGTTAGTCATTTTGTCTGGGTGGACAATTGTGGATGATATCATAATAGGATGATATGAAGAGTAGAAAGAAGTAGTGATAGCTAGAGATAAGAGGTGCTCAGGTTCGATGAAAGATCGTCTTTCCCGAAGTGAGGAAGGTTAAAAATCACCCTAGGATAGTCTATTGTAATATGAGAAGGGAATGGGTAAAGGGGATCAACCAATAACAATAAGTGCCTTGCGAAAGGGAACGATGGGCTTCAGCTACCATCATAGTTCCTAGTGCCCTTTGAGAGCCCTTCACGGGGAATACCAGGGGCAGTCCTGGGTTAACGTAAACTCTAATAACAAAATGTCAAGAGTAACTTAGTAACTAGGGCTGCACCTTTCACAAACACTGTTGGCACAGGAAGATTGATGAGAGCTTCGACTCGGTTGGTTAAGAGACGGACAGGATGGTCCGGGGAGCTTCGGCTCGGTTTTTGTGTGTTTACGATTAAACTTGCATGTGCATAAAAAGGAATGAAAATTAAGGTGGTGGGTCTTCGGTATTAGAGGGTCGATGCACCGACGCCAATACGCTGACTCGGCAATTATGGTTAGCACTTCGCCAACAAAAGTCCGGTGCGCCAGCCGGCAAGAGTACGCAAGCGTCCGCTTAGTGCACCAAGCGTTGAGGCGTACGATAGGTCTGACCAGTAGTGCTTTACTGGTTTAGAGGAGGGCGAGGCCCAACCCACCGCTTCCGTCTGCCACTATGGAGGTATCCTGGGAGGTAACGGCTCCGAAAGGGGGAACTAAAGGTCTGTGTGCACAGAGTCGGGTGTGTGAGTTGCACTTACATGTTTCATCATACCCACTTGCATGTCATAGCATAATCGATTCATTTAACCCTGACACCTAAAGTATAAGTGGTATGGGACGCTTATACATTAGGACTTGCAAAACGACCCCTTGGTCTATAAGCTTGTGTGGGCAAATTTATAAATTAAGGTTAAATTCAATATATTTATGCTGTTGTTTGATAACCGGCACCCCAACGTATAAGTGGTATGGGACACTCTATACGATGGGAGCCTTGCAGAAGATCCCTTGGCTTATGCGCTTTCGCACATAAGTTAAGGTTACCTTTCCTACTTTCTGTTTCTGTCATATTTATTATAGAATTGCTAGATTAGTTTCGCTGCCATCTGCTTCTTGATTAAATCTCCACCTTTATGTCCTTCCCTTTCTTCCTCTTCGCTCGGTACTTAGGACCCATGGGGGAAGGGGTAGGGGATGATAGGGCTTAGTCTTTGAGACTAACGGTTTTCGAACCGCATCATTTAGGGGATCGCGGAGCCCAGCATGGAGGAGCAGCCCCAGAGACCGGTGCGTCTGGAGATGGGGCAGTCTAGCTCCGGAGTTCATACATCCGGGACCGTGAGTCTCGACCCTGAGTAGTTTTTTGTTTTTGCTTCCGCATGAGAGATTTATAGTGAGGATATTATGTACCGGGCATAAGCCCGCATTTATAGTACTCTGATTATTTTATTCTGTGGACACTCCCTTCATGGAGATTTTATTTTATATATGTGATTTACTTTCAGTGGACTTGCTCTTACTTCAATTATGTGCTACCTTTATGTGATCGAATTGGCGGCAGAATCGGGCCTTTTGGTTTGATGACCCTTCAGGACGTGAAGGTGTCACCGCAAAGCGGTGTTTCTGGGCCTAAGACCCCGGGTTTTAAAAAGAAAAAAGGGGGTCTTACAAGTGGTATCAGAGCGAAACATCGATCTGAAAAAGGTAGCAATCCACTATCCCTGGGTCACCCCGCTCGAGTTTAGTTTGGGGACAAACTAAGCAGCGGAAGCAGTGGTGTGCCCATATGGGGATCACATATAAATTGTCCACTTTTATTTAAGATTGAACATTTTCTCAGTATGGGTTTTTGTTACGCAGCCTCCAGCACAGCCTACGCCACAAGGCGGAGTTCAGCAGGCTCAGGGTGTTGCACCACCACCTCCACCGGTCGCCACTCCTTTCCTTCAGTTAGACATGGTACAGACTCTGACTTCCATTCTGGAGGCTTTCAGGCCCAGCAGGTTCCGGTCCCAGCCAAATCCGGGGGCAATTGGCTAAGCATCTTCCGATGACTGTCTCCCCCGTCCTACTTGGGGACAGAGTCGGTAGTTCGGACGGAAGAGTGGCTGGATATCATGTACGAGATGCTGACTGGGATACGGTGTCCCTGGGAGGAGAGGGTGGCTCTGGTTGTCTCTTTCCTGGAATCCCATGCCAAGAGGTGGTGTAAGACGCTGTTGGACACGACATTTGCCGATAGGGAGGTTGCGGAGGTTACCTGGGAAGAGTTCAGGGCCGCGCTGCTAGAGCATTTCGTTCCGTAGTCGGCCAGGGATGAGTTGGAGGAGCGTTTTTTACAGCTGAAGCAGGGCACCCGGACGGTGGTGGAGTACCATCGGGAGTTCGACCATCTGGCTCGATACGCAGATTCCTACCAGCTGGACGAAGCAGGGTACATCAGGAGGTTCTATATGGGCCTGCGGGAGGATTTGAGGGAGGCTTTGTTGTTTGTATCCGACGGGCCTATCTCACGGATTTTGGAGATGGCAAAAAGGATTGAGGCTAATTGGCACCCACCCGGGCCGGAAGCGGCCAGCAGAGGATCAGGGACGGAGAGGTAGAAATGACCAGCGGCGAGGTGTTATACCAGAGGGGAGAAGGACGGAGGACCAGCCTCGTCAGGACGTGAGGCAGAAGCCGAGGGAACAGGTGATATTGGCCCCTTAACCTCTTCGGATGCAGGAGATGCCGAGACCCGGGGGAATGGCGTATCCCCCACCAGAGTGCTTCCTTTGTCATCAGATTGGGCACATTCGGAGGAACTGCCCCATGAGGGGGGGGGCACCACCTCCAGCACCACAGGGTGGCCTACCAGCTCAGCATTACGGAGGTCGAGGACGCGCGGCGGCGGTCGTGGATACTAGGGGGGAGATAGACAGGAAAGGGAGCAGGTATATGCCTTGGGCCTTGCGCAGCCTCGAAATCTGGAGCAGGTCATAACAGGTATGCTGCAATGCCTCTTTATTTTCATAGAATTTCGCTTTCAATTGTTAAAACTTTGAACCGCACTAGATATATTAGAAAGGAAAGTAAACTCATTATAGAACCCTAAGACATCTAATCACCCCAGGTATAATCTTCATCAGTGGCAAGCCTGCCCGCACGCTATTCGATACTGGAGCTACTCACTCCTTTGTGTCGGAGACGTTCGTAGAAGGACTAGAAGGCGTGGAGCGATTCACGGGCTCAAGGATGAGGGTGCGACTACCGGATGGATCTGAGCTCCTTACCACGGATCACTGCAATATGGAGGCAGAAATTGGTGGAAAGGCATTCGAGGCTCCAGCGACAATTTTGAGGCTGACAGACTACGACTTGATCCTGGGTATGGTATGGCTGCACTGGAACCATGCCCAGATTGACTGCTAGGCGAAGAGGATCACCGTGAGACACTGGGACTCTTTCATTGTCATTGAAGGTATAAGACCTGCCTCTCGTATACTCTTATCTTCAGTACAGGCCGTTAAGGCCCATCTACAGGGAGAGGAGGTCTATCAGATTCTATTTGAGATGGCGGAAGTTAAAGAGTCAGTGACAGACATCCCGGTGGTGCGAGATTTCGCTGATATCTTTCTAGAGAAAACTGCCAGGACTACCTCCACACCGAGAGCAGGACTTTCAGATACAGCTTGTGCCGGGGCCAAGCCGGCATCTAGGGCCCCTTATCAGATGGCCCCGAAGGAGTTGGAAGAGTTTCAGACTCAGTTGCAGGAATTGCTTGAGGCAGAATTTGTTAGACCGAGTTCCTTGCCATGGGGAGCCCCTGTAACACCCCTATCCGTCGCATAGCATATAGCAGTAGGTCCGGCCGGGGCCCGACGCCATATACTACGGACAGATCGGTTGGTTACGTGTTGAAACCATTCAACCAATCACCACGTCCCACACAACACCTAGCGGAAGCAATTTTATACAGTTACAAAGAGAACAAGAACCCTGCTACAAAGCATGAATGTCCACTACAAACTCAGGAATGTAATCATACACAAAAGAGAACTGGCCTTAAGGCCTTACATTGTTCACTTAACAAAAATAGTGTTTTCATACTTCGGCTCGCAGGCCGGCCATACATGAAAAACGGAAAGAAACATAAGCAATAAGGCCTTCGAGGGCCGGCACAGCAACAAGGGCTTTAGCCCGCTATTTCCCGCTCTGCTCCGCAGCACCTGCAAGCACAAACCACCCCCCGGTGGCAAACAATAGCAACGGTCAGCAATGCTTACCAATTATAACGATCCCACCCCCACATTCGGGGCGGCAATGCTCTTTCCCTGCACTTTATTAGCATAGGCATTATATAAAGTATTTGCACTTCACCACAGGGGTAGGCTCGCACGGCCACACACCCCGTGCACTCAGGGCACATTCTCGGCGAACCGGCCAACGTCACGTCAATTCAAGCCATAGACATTCCCAATCCACCAACCCCCTCTTGGACGGTCATCCATATGAGCATTTTGCCTTCCTGGCCTTGGTCACGGAAATTTAAGCCATAGACCGCCGAAGACCCTCATCCATGCCAACGGTCCTACCGAACGACATAGACCGGGTACGGTTCCGCCTGACCCTGCTCACACCGCAATGACATTTTAAGCCATATACGCAGGCCAAGACTCACCGAGTCCCGTTTCCACCACAATAATCACATAACCCGGTTATGTTCACGTTGGCTCCCCGGCCACCATGTTGGCAAAACCCGCTTTTGCCCAGTTTTCGGGTGCACCTTGGAGTTAATCTCCAAGGCTCCCTGATGCAATCTACCACGTAGAAAACCCGAAAAACGCCCAAAATACCCGGAGTCTTCCCCGGTTCATATGCAATGCAACATCACCGATCCGGCTCTACTTGTCCGGATAGGCTTCACACACAATGCCTATGTCCGTTTTCGCATACGGACTCTACATAAGGGGGACTTTACATATCTACCCCAAGGAACGCTCCAACTCTTCGCTCACTCGCGAGAGAGGGCTTCCTATGCAAAGAAAAAGAGGGCTTCACATGCCCAAGGATGAGAAATCGTTACCCTTGCATTCTTTCGCGGCGCCATTGAAAACTATACGGTTGGAAAGCACCGCAATGGCGTCGCCTCCACGGATCTGGGCTCGGATCGCGATTCGGAGCTCCGAACCTCTTCCGGCGGCCGTATCTTGGACTCCTCCTTCCTCCTTGCTCTCTTTTCTCTCTAACTTTTAGAGAGAGTTTGGCCAATGGAAAATGGGTTTCTAAACCCTATTTCCCGACTATAACCACCCAGGAGCACCCCCCACCATCGGATCCAAAGCCAAGGAAACGAACGGCCCGGATTAAATCCAAAATCATAAAATCTGGGCCGAACACGGGTTGGCACACGGCCGTGTTCCTGGCCGTGTAGCTCATTCGCCGTCTCGACCAAAATTGAAAACCAGCAACACGGCATGTGACACGGCCTCCGACACGCCCGTATCGCCGGCGACACGCCCGTGTCGGGACCCGTGTCACGCCCCCCGTATGCAATTTATCAACACTTCGCAGTCAGAGAGGTATACGGCTTGGTGACACGGCATCAGACACGCCCGTGTCAAAATAGACACGCCCGTGTTCGTGCCTGTGTCATTACCGTGTACCCAACCGCACAGCCCAGGTGTGACACGGCCTGGGACACGCCCGTGTCCTAGGCCGTGTTTCACCATGACCATTGTCGACCTGAACTGGTCGACTACACGGCCAGCTCGACGGCCCGAGCTCGACACGCCCGACACGGCCGCCGACACGCCCGTGTCGGGGCCCGTGTCACATACACCAAAAATCTGTCTTGGACAAAATCGATCCCCGTCGCTCCTACAACATTTTGGGGTGTTACAATTCTACCCCCCCTAAAGAATTTCGCCCACGAAATTAATAAAGGAAAAACAGGGCTTAACGTAAAACAGTACCTGAGCGAAACAATTCCGGGTACTCCTCGAGCATAGTCTGCTCCCGTTCCCAAGAGAGCTCCTCACGCCCGCAATTATCCCACCGGACCTTAACCATCCGATCTCCTTATTATGGAGTCTCTTGACCTCAGCATCTTCGATACGAATGGGCTTGACCCTGGTCGTCAACCCTTCGTCCACCGGCACTTGCTCTGCTGCGATCACCTGTGAAGGCTCCTGCACCGCCTTCCGCAACACAGAAATGTGGAACACATCATGTAACCCACTCAGCTCCACCGATAGCTTCAAACGGTATGCAGCTTCGCCGACTCGCTCCAGAACCTCAAAAGGTCCAAGGTATCTGGGCTCTGCTTCTTCAAGCGTCTCACCCGCGAAACCCCCTTTAACGGCTTCACTTTCAGGTATACCCAATCGCCTACCGCGAACTCCACGTTCCGGTGCTTGGCATTGTAATACTTCGCCTGCCGGTCCTGAGCGATCAACAAGCGCTCCCAAATGATCCGCACTAATGAGGTAGCACTCTCCATCTCCTGCTTCTTGTACAACCTTGCCTCACCCGTTTCAAGCCACGAAAGCGGCGTGCGACACTTCCTACCATACAGGGCCTCGAAGGGCGTCATTTGTATACTTGCTTGGTAGCTATTGTTGTACGCGAACTCCACCAAATACAGGTGGTCTTCCCAATGCTTACTGAAATCCAGAACACACATGCGTAGCATGTCCTCCATTGTTCTATTGACCCTCTCGGTCTGCCCATCCGTCTGCGGATGGAAAGCTGTACTGAACTTTAACTTTGTCCCCAGCATCTACTGCACCAACCTCCAATCATTTGACGTGAACTGCCCAATGCCATCACTCACAATGCTACGGGCACACCATGCAGTCTAAAAATTTGTCAACATACAACTTTGCCAGTTTCTCCACTGGATCATCCTTCCTATACGGAATGAAATGCGACACCTTGGTTAGCCGATCTACGATCACCAGATGGCGTCGTTCCCCTTCTGCGACCTTGGCAACCCATGCACAAAGTTCATAGATATATCGTCAAATTTCCACTCCAGTATAGGCAAGGACTTCAGAAATCCTCCCGGCTTTTGGCATTCCGCCTTCACCAAGGCGCACGTTTGGCATTTAGCTATGTACAACGCCACATCTTTCTTGAGCCCCGGCCACCAGAACAGCTTCTTGAGATCACGATACATCTTCGTGCTCCCTGGGTGGATTGAGTACTTGGTATGATGAGCCTCGTACATCAACTCTGCCTGGAGGTTACCCCCACTCGGGACGCACAACCGATGATCCTTCCTTAATAAACCATCTTCCACCGAGAACTGGAATTTGACCCATCCAGAGCGCCTCCATAAGCTCCTTCATGGAGTCATCTAACTCCAATGCCTGCCGAACCCGGTCAGCCAGGTCATACTGCTGCACTTCTGTCTAGTTTAACATTGCTTTGGCGCCCGTCTGCTTGTCAACGCAACAGATCTCAAGCTCCTCCAACTCCCGTACTAGCCGCTCATCATGCACCGACAACCAGTTGGCTCGGGCGGGAGCCCTGCGGCTCAGTGCATCCGCAACTGCGTTGCCCTTCCCGAGTACATAATGTATTTTGAAGGTGTAGTCCCCAAGAAACTCCATCCACCTCCGCTACCTCATATTAAGGTCCTTTTGATCCAGCAAGTATTTTAGGCTCTTGTGATCGGTGTATATATCGACCCTTGCGCCGTAAGGTAGTGTCTCCACAACTTGAGTGCAAATATCACGGCCGTCAACTCCAAGTCGTGCACCGGATAATTTCTTTCATGCACCTTCAACTGACGCGATCCATACGCTATCACGCTCCCATGCTGCAACAACACGCAGCCCAAGCCACTACCTGAAGCGTCGCTATACACCTCGAAGCCCTCGGTCCCACTCGGCGAACTAAGTACTGGCGTCATGGTCAACCGCCTCTTCAGCTCCTCAAAAGCTTGCACGCACTCTTGCATCCACAAGAATTTCTGATCTTTCCTTATCATCTTCGTGAGAGGTAATGCTATCCGCGAGAAGTTCTCTACGAAGCGCCTGTAATATCCGGCAAGCCCGAGAAAACTACGGACTTCCGCGACAGAAGACAACGCAGGCCACTCCTGTATCACAACAATCTTAGCCGGATCCACCGCTATAGCTTCCCCACTTACTATATGACCAAGGAACGCTACTGAGGGTAGCCAGAACTCGCACTTGGAGAATTTCGCATAAAGCTCATTCCTCCTCAGAGTCTCTAACACCAGATGCAAGTGCTTCAAGTGATCTTCTTTGCACTGCGAGTACACCAATATATCGTCAATAAAGACGATCACAAAGCGATCCAGGAAATCTCGGAACGTCCTGTTCATCAAGTCCATAAATACTGATGGCGCATTTGTCAGTACAAACGGCATGATCGTGAACTCGAAATGCCCATACCTCGTACTGAACGCGCCGTCTTCGGGATATCACACTCCCTGATCCTTAGCTGATAGTACCCCGACTTCAAGTCCAACTTGGAGTAAACCGACGATCCGACTAACTGATTAAAGAGATCATCAATCCTCGGGATCGGGTACTTATTCTTCTCCGTCAGCTTGTTCAACTCTCTGTAGTCGATACACAGCCGCATACTCCCGTCCTTCTTCTTAACGAAGAGGACCGTGCGCTCCAAGGCGACGAGCTTGGACCCACATACCCTTTCTCCATCAGCTCCTCTAGCTGAACTTTCAACTCTGCTATCTCCTTAGGCGCCAACCTATACGGAGCACGTGACACCGGTTGGCCCCCAGCACGAGCTCGATGGTGAAATCAATCTCTCTCTGCGGTGGGGCTCTAGGAAGGCTATCCGGAACACATCTGGGTACTCGCATACCACGGGGATCCTCATCCAAAGTGGACTTTGGCTCCACAGCCCCAACTATTGGGAAGAACAGCTCTGCACGGGCACGAACTGCCTTTCCACCTGAAGAGCAGACATCAGTGTCTTGCCCGACCCCTTCATCCCCTCGAATGTAGTCTCCCGCCCTACACCCAGCTTGACCTCCTTCCGGTCACATTCAATCCAAGCCTTCTGCTCTGACAGCCAATCCATCCCAAAGATCACGTCAAACTCTACTAGCGCAGCATTGACGCTAGCAAGTCGAACTCTTGGCTCCCAATGTGAACCTTTACGGCGCACACCCTGTCCGCACGCATCGAGCACCCATTCGGTAGCAGCATATCCAACTTGTCCTTTGCCATCGAAGAAGGGACTCCGGTGCGCGATATAAAGCTTTCGGACAAGGAGTGTGAAGCTCCCGTATCGAACAGTGCCCGTGCCGGACTATCACTAATCACAACAAAGCCTATACAAACAATATTAGGCTAACAAGCAATAGATGACGGTATAAAAGCTAACTTGCTATAAATTAACTCGTACCTGTCACCACGTCAGCTTGTTTAATGGCCTCCTGCTGGCCCAAGTTATAGACTCTAGGCTGAGTCGGAGCATAGTGGGACGCGATCGACTCCACCCCCGCTTTTCCCTATCTCTCGAAGGTAGCTCCTTGTTTTCTTTCGGACTTGAGCATGGCCACTCCAGCAATCACGGCAAGAGGCCCCGTCCTTTCCAACACGTGAAACAAGCGCCCGGGGTTTCGATTGGTAGTTGCCCCCGAGGCACCTGAAGCAGCTGGACCTGACGGTCTTAGCTTTCTATAGAATCTGCGGTAGCCCGACTTCTGACGTAGTCGG